>JAPKLW010000066.1:151440-167734 GCA_026898455.1 Plectranthus barbatus | reverse complement strand
ATCATTCTTCGAATCCGGCTGACACTTGGTGGATCGCCTTCACGTCTTGTGTCATATGCGATTGTCATTTTTATTTTATGTGAGTGTCATTATTTACGAATAAATGTATCATTCTTCGAATCCCTGTTTAATGGATTGATAATTATTTATTTATTTTCTATATTGTGTGAACTCAGTTAATATGTAGCATTGTACGCTATTTATTTTATCATTGTTACATGTATTAAATATTATTTTATCAAAATTATTATTTTAATCTTAATTGATTTATAATACACCTTTAAGATCATCGTTATCTTTATTCAATATCATTGTACGAATAATTAAAATTGTTTATACATTTAATGATAATATATTAGTGGAAGTTGAGAGTATAACCTTATAATGACACACAAAGTCATAAACAATGACACACAAAGCAACAAACAATGATAACGATTAACTTAAGATTATTGAATAAATCGTGGTGCATTTTCTCTTTCCAATTTATTTGATAATAATGGAAAAAATCGTGGGGCATTTGATTTGGTATCTGAAATAGATCGTGTATCTATTTTTGTGGGAAACTGCTCCCTTAAAATTCGCTTAAAGATTTTATTAGATTTGATTTTATTGGTTTTGGACATTTATAACCTTATGATGATATATGTAATGAAAAAAAATGATACACGACATGGAAGAATTATGGACGTTGATCTTATGAATGTGCGGTTAGATCTTGGTCTCTGTTCATTCAGAGAACCTTGTTCAGCCTAGATCGCACCCCTATATATATATATATATATATATAGGGTAGTGATTATATGGTAAAGTATTCCTAGACGTTAAATAAGAATAAATCTTGACCATTAAAAATCATGTGATCATTTTAATTTGGTTCCATTTTTGGTGCATTATTTGTATTATCATCTAGAGTTCAAGGAAAAATTGAGAAAAATATATATATTAAAGAATTTCATTTCATACAGTTTATAAAATGTAATATGTATACATTTGATGAAAAAAAATGCAATATTTTGGTCATAAAGAAACAAAATATAACCAGTGCAAAAAAATGCACTCAATATAAATACAAAATGTATATGTTTCAGAATAGAAATGCGTCTTGTTCAAGTTAAGAAGGCATCATTTGATGCAAAAAAAATGTAGATATTTAGAAACATTTTTTATGTGTGATTGATGCATTTTTTTTATTTATCATAAACATTAATATGATCAAAAACATATACCAGCTGATTATAAAATCTAGATTTTCATGCGAATCTTCTAAAATCAACATATGCAATATGGATATTATATGAATCGTCCTAAGAATATGTTTAATTTGATATATGATTTGTAAAAAATAAATTTGAATCAAGAAAGATATAGATGTTTAATTATATTGTATGAAGAGAGAAAATTATGAGAGAAAATGTTTAGATATGAAGAAATATAACAAAGATTACTCAAATTTAATTGTTAAATTACAAAGATACCATAATTACTTTATATAATAAATCTTGAATTATCATAATCATTGAATCTACAAAATATAGGATCCAAATTAATTCTTATTAAACATGTGGAGAGCCTTTAACATTTGATTACTACTATATAGAGATGAGATCATTTGAGCAAAAATTCCCATGTGAGAAAAAGAAAGAATCATATCCATTAGATCTAAAAAAATCAATGTTTGATATGCAATCAAGCAACAACTAAAACACGATCAAGCAACATATTAATGTTGCTTGATTGCATTTTAGTTGTTGCTTGATTATTTTGTAGCTTGATTATGTTTCAGTTGTTGCTTGATTGCATATCAACCATTGATCTTTTCAAATCTAATGGACATGATTTATTCTTTTTTCTCACAAGGGTATTTTTCTCACATGAGCCACTCCCATACTATATATATATATATATATATATAGAGAGAGAGAGAGTTGCGTTCAAATCCGAACCATATGTCCTGAATGAACAATGACCAAATATCCAACCATTAATCTTAAATTTTGGACGTCCCATAATGTGTCACGTGTCATTTTTTAATTAATTTTATATTAAGTAAAGGACAATATAGGTATCACATATTTATATAAAACTGTTAGTTATGGAAATCCTTAATTTCATGCCAATTAAATATCTTTCCCCATAATTATTATATTTCATTCTCAATTAAATATATTTCTCCTACAATTATTATTCAACATTATATAAAACCTAATATTCAACTTTATATAATTCTCCTACAATTATATTTACTTTACAGAAAACCTAATCTCCTCCATCGCACTTTGACGCCCCCTCGCCGCAGCCCCTCGCTTCCGCCATCTCCCCCCTCGCCGCTGCCATCTCCCCCCCCCCCCCCCCCCCGCCGCAGACAAGTGAGTATTTTTGACTTCCTTGATGATTCTTGTATTTTTTTTTTGGACGGTGAACATGCCGAATAAAGTGAATGTATAGTAAATCAGTTATTGTATAGGCTGAAGATTTTGTTTTCTCTATTCTTGTGAAAAATGTTTGCCTTCGGATATATTTGTTTCAGTTGATTAAGTTTAATATTTCTCAATTTTTTCTAAAACGAAAACTAATCTAACTTTTGGTTAACCATGAATATGATATGCCTTTTTTCTAAGATTTCCAACATTAAATTTCTATTTGCTAAAGTTTGTTTTAGGTTCTTGGAAATAAAAGCTAGTATCTTCCTGTTGATCTATAAACATTGTGAGTGTGGCAGCTGGATGTTTATAGATTTTTTTAGGATGCCTAGATTGTGATTTTGCTTTGCTAGAGGTTTGCTAAGATATGAAGTCGTTTCGTATGCTTGTTATTTTCTGTTATAGTTGCAAGTGTTTGGATTCTTGAAGTCTTGTCATCCTATGGATCAAGTCTTGGCATACTAGAAATTTTTTTTATAAATTGTGTTTCCAAGACTTGCAAATAGTCCCGCTGGCACAACTCGTCCAATTCTGAATCACTCTCATTTGTTTTTCTTTATTTAAGCATATATTTTTAGGACTGAAGCTAAAGAAGTACGAGCCCAGGCTTCTGAACACAGAGAAAATGACTCTTTTATAGACTTGCCTAAAGATATTAGAAGGTAATGATACGATCCCGTGGCTTCTAAGGATTCGAACAAGAAATATGTCATATTACAACGAACACAAACTGTACGTTTTATTTTCTTTTTGTATTGAACCTTATTCTTTTTTTTTAAAAAAAAAAAGCTAATTGAGAGTTTGTAAAGGGGATGTAAAGTATTAATGATTTATTTGTTCTGCACATTTGTGAGATTTCATGTTTGTTTCTGTCAAATTATGTTGCTTTAGATGTGGATTGATTTTAGTAAATGTCGTGTGGCTACGCAGCGCTGGATGTAAGGCACGCAGATGATCGATCCGGCTGTCACTTGGTGGATCGCCTTCATGAGCAGATTTCATTATTTTTGTGTCATATGCGATTATCATTGTTATTTTAGATGTGTGTCATTATTTTTGAATAAATATATCATTGTTCGTATTCCTGTTTAATGATTGATAATTATTTATTTATTTTCTACATTGTGTGAACTCAGTTAATATGTAGCATTATATGCTGATTATTTTATCATTGTTACCTGTATTAAATATCATTTTATCAAATATATCATTTTAATCTTAATTGATTTATAATACACCTTTAAGATCATTGTTATCTTTATTCAATATCATTGTACGAATAATTAAAATTATTAATACATTTAACGATAATATATTAGTAGAAGCTGACAGAATAACCTTACAATGACACACAAAGCCATAAACAATGACACATAAAGACATAACCAATAATAACGATTAACTTAAGATTATGGAATAAATCGTGTTGTATTTTCTCTTTTCAATTTATATGATAATAATGGAAAAATTGTGTGGCATTTGATTTGGTAACTGAATCCGAAAAATCAGCATGTAGATTTAATTCCATTTCAATTTTTCCCGTTTAGGACTAATTTGCCCTTTCAATGATAGAAGAAGCTAGCAACAATGATAAATTGCAACAGAAAATTTGGGACGTCTATTTTCAAAATCAAGGGTTGGATTTTGGTCTCTGTTCATTCATGGAGGCATGTTTAGCCATGAATGCATATATATATATATATATATATATATATTTATATATATATATAGGGGAGTGATCATATGAGAACTCCCCTTACCGTGTGAAAATAAGAACTAATCTCGTCCATCCAATTGGTGATCCAATGCTTAAGACTAAATAAATCCCGTGTGTCATTATAGTGTAGTGAAACATGCATTAAAGGGTAATTTTGTAATATTTTTTCTTTCTCCCCTAAAATCATCCTAAATCTTTAAATGATCATATCTCCTTAGATTTAGATTATTTTTTTAATGTATCATATATCAAATTAAAGTTAATTTAATTATATTTCAAACGAAATCCCTATTGCATATGTTTCGATTTAAAAATCATCGTAAAAAATGAAAATTAGTAATTATATGCAAAATTCTCGTAACAGTACACGAATTCTTATATAATGAATGGGGTTGTACAATATAATGCATGAAGTTATATGATATAATGCAGAATATGATAGATAAAACGCAATAACTTTTTTCCTGCAATATCAAAAAAAAAAATTCATTATCTTTGCATATTGTAGATAATATCATAGTTATTATAAAAGTTGATCATATATTACTTGTTTTTAATTATGTATTTTTTTGTTATATTATATAAATGTATATTACTATATTATATAATGCATGTTTGTTAGGTATATAATGAATGTTTGTTAGGTATATAGGGCATGTCGAGGTCAATATAATGCATGAAGTTATATAATGAATACAATAGCACAATATAATGCTTGAAATTATTGTATATAATGCAAAATATGATAGATAAAATGCAACATGTTTTTTCAGCGAAATCATCATTCATCATTATATTTGCACTTGTTATGTATTATATAGTAATAACATATGCATTATCATGAAAGTAATATAATTTTCTCTAAAATAAAAGTAATATCATGTATAATATGCATAATTCTCGTAACAGTACACGAATTCTTATATAATGAATACAATTGCACAATATAATGAATGAAGTTATAGTATATAATACAGAATATGATAGATAAAATGCAACATGTTTATTTCAGTGAAATCATCTTTCATCATTATATTTGCACTTGTTATTATATAGTAATAACATATGCATTATAATAAAGGTAATATAATTTTTCTCTAAAATAAAAGTAATATTATATATAATAGAGGAATTAATGTCGTATAATGATAGTAATATTGTTCTAAAATAAGAGTAATACCATATTATAATACAAGAAGATGTTTGTTAGGTATATAATGAATGTTAGGTATATAATGCATGTATCCTAGGTATATAATGCATGTTTCTTATGCATATAATGCATGTTTGTTAGATATATAATGCATGTCGAGACAGAATATGCAAACAAAATGTTAAATAAGTACAAAATGACAAAAATACCCTATAATGCAGGTTTTTTTAGATAAAACGACCGAAAATTTTAGTAAAATCCTGAGCGTTCATTCATCAAAATCAATGGCGAGGATTGGTTCTTATTTCTTATGGTAAGAGCGGTTCTCACTGGATCGCATCCCTATATATATATATATATAATATATATATATATATATATAGAGGTTAAATCATATGAGAATAGATGTTAATGTAAGAAATGAGAATAAATCCCAGCCATTGTTTTCACTAGATCAACGATCAGCTTTAATAATTTTCTTCTTCATTTTATCATTCGCGAACTTCATTATTACATATTTAAGGGTATAATTGTCATTTAACATATTTTTAATACCATATCGCTTCCAGCGATTAGATATTTGTTAACTTCTTTCGCACGATCGATTGGATTTATAATTCCTCTTTTTTTTTGGGGATTTATGATGAGATTTTAATTCCTTGTTGAATAAGTTTTGAGATTTTTCAATATCAATTCGTCTTCGTGTTCGTTTTATCTTCATTAATTCATATATTTGATTTTGGCGATTGGATTCTGGTTTTGATTGATTCTCAAGGTAGATTCGAAGTTTTTTCAAGTTTGATTAATGAATCATATTTTTACGGGAATATTAGAATTAGGATTTGTGACCAGAAAGAGCGACGAGATCTTCTTCGTCGAGGACTTGGCGCTTGAACTTGGGTATGAGTGTTTGGATTGAGGAGTTTGGAGCAAGGAGGTCGCAGTTGGATTTGGTGAGGCCGTGAGTCCCGCCGCCCCAACGCCACTTCCCAATGAAGTTCACCGCTGTGCAGCAACACCAAAACTCATGTTTTTCAAGGAAAAGTTCTCTTCATTTAAGGCTTAATGTCAAGTTCACGAAGATTAAGCCCAAGGATTTCTTTGAGATTTTTCGTTTCTCTGGTCGCGAGTTTTGGGGTCTATCATCCTTGCTGCTGTTATGCACAACTTGGGTATGTGTGGTTAGTGTTTCTTGCTGCTGCCTGCTGTGGTTGGTTGGCGCAGAGGTGTTTCTCCAGATCAGATCTTCAGGGCTTTGTCCCAATGCTGTTAAGATCTACTACTTGTGAGGACTCCGTAGATCTGTATTCTGAGCAGGACCAGAATCGAAATTCTCCTCCCTCTTCTCCCAAAATTGGCGCCTTCCTCTCTCTCTAGGTTTAGTGTGTTTCAACTGTCTTACAACTTATGAGAGAGAGCTGTCTATTTATAGACCTAGGGTTGTAAACCCTAATGGGCCATTTTGGGCTCAATTCATCATATTTAATTGGGCCAGACCTGGACCTAATGCAAATAATAAAGTGGCCCTATAAATTAATTAATTCCCATGTCCACAACCCAGGACATAATTAATTAATTAATATTAATTCTTTTTCACCACTGAATTAATACTGACCTACCCCTTTATTACCACGTTATGAGAACGGGCTGCAATAATTGAGAATCCCCATATTTAAGGTTATCGGACATCCATTAATTAATAAGAGCCTCTGATAAGCTCTAACAACAATTAATTAATATCTTATTATTCCTGAGTAGTACCACTCAAAGCTTATCACTCGTGCCTGAAATTAATCAGCCTGCAGGACTTTGGCACGATGAATGTTATTGAGCTCCTCAGGGAATGTCCCCATCCTATAACTCGGATATGGTTACCTAAGTCCAGTCTCAGGCGGTACTACACGAACTGCTGTTACCCAAGATGCGGATATACGAGCACGTTACTTAGGCTATCCACCATGGCAAGTCAAAGCAACAGTCAAGCCGTGCAAACCCCTGAACCTTCGTTAGGGTTTGGACTCAATCAATATAACGAGATCTTGTATTCGCTGATGTCAGACAGACGAATACATCTCACTGCGGTCCATCAATACGCCACCTCTACGTACCAGCATGTCAAGTAACCAAGGCAGACTACTTATCCAGACAATGCTGCAACCATCCGGACAGACGTATCCTCATACGTTGTCTCGGCTGTGATCAGGTTTATGTCTCACTAGGTCAAGTGATCATACTATCTTCTGCGATCTACAATACGCCGTATGATCGTCCCTATCGGTGAGACAAGAGGATACCATTGTTCATACATGTAAGATTGTTAACAGATAGGAGAAATAAACCGTTTTATACTCATTGTAATAAATGCTTTCAGTATACAAAACCCATCAGTCTCCCACTTATACTCAAAGCATAACTAAGCTATTACAGAGTATACAGTCCGTCTATCTAGTCTGCTGTCACTTTAACCACTATCAGTGGTCGGCATCCACCTTAGACCCAGCTCATGAATATGTCTTTCGTAAACTTTCTGCGGCAAGCTCTTTGTAAACGGATCAGCAAGATTGTCAGCAGTGTCAATCTTCTTAATCAGCACATCGCCCCTCGATACGATTTCTTGTATGATATGGTACTTTCTCTCTTTGTGTTTACTTGCCCTGTGAGACCGCGGTTCCTTTGAGTTTGCCACTGCACCAGAGTTATCACAATAAATTGTGATGCTCCTCGGCAAACTCGGGATCATGCCCAACTCTAAAAGGTAATTCCGGAGCCACACCCCCTCTTTCGAGGCAT
The DNA here is from genome assembly GCA_026898455.1 of Plectranthus barbatus. Classification (NCBI taxonomy): domain Eukaryota; kingdom Viridiplantae; phylum Streptophyta; class Magnoliopsida; order Lamiales; family Lamiaceae; genus Plectranthus; species Plectranthus barbatus. Next base: position 159,651 of record JAPKLW010000066.1, on the reverse strand, counting down.
CGAAGGCGGCGACATATTCCGCCTCCATGGTGGAGTCAGCAACGTATTTCTGCTTTGAGCTCCTCCAAGATACAGCTCCACCTCACAGGGTAAACACATATCCTGAGGTCGATTTCTTCTTATCCTGGTCCCCTTGGAAATCCGAGTCTGTATAACCCACAGGGCACAAATCCTCACGTTGATAAACTAGGCAGAAATTCCTAGTTCTTTTCGAATACTTGAGGATGTGCTTTACAGCAGTCCAGTGCGCATGTCCAGGGTTAGACTGATATCTTGCTACCATGCCTACGGCATAACAGATATCTGGCCTGGTACACAACATTGCATACATGAGACTACCCAAAGCCGAAGCATATGGTACAAGACTCATCTTGTCTTTCTCCTGCTGTGTCTAAGGACACTGCCCACCAGAAAGACGAACGCCATGTTTGAAAGGTAGCAAGCCTTTCTTGGTGAGTTGCATGCTGAACCGGGCTATCACAGTATCCACATAGGATGCCTGGGATAAGCTAAACATTCTTCTTTTACGATCTCGTAAGACCTTAATCCCAAGAATGTAGCCAGCTTCTCCCAGATCCTTCATTTGGAACTGTTCGGATAACCAAATCTTGATTTTGGACATCACTCCCTCGTTGTTTCCAAATAGGAGTATGTCATCAACGTATAGTGCAAGGAAGACCACGCTCCCACTGACACAAAGTCGGTAAACACAACTTTCATTTTCCAACTGTGCAAATCCATAGGATTTAATCACATCGTTGAAATGTAAGTTCCACGACCTTGAAGCTTGCTTAAGTCCATACAAGGACTTCCTAAGCTTCCAGACAAGATGTTCTTTGCCTTTGCTTATATAACCCTCGGGTTGTTGCATATAGATGTCCCTACCTTCTTCAAGGTAACCGTTTAGAAAAGCGGTTTTGACATCCATCTGCCAGATCTCGAGGTCCATATGCGTAGCTATGGCAAGGAGTATCCCGATGGATTTGAGCATGGCTATGGGTGAAAAGGTTTCGTCATAGTCAATGCCCTCTTTCCGACTATAACCCTTTACCACCAGCCTGGCCTTAAAAGTCGTGATCTTTCCATCCGCCCCTTTCTTTCTCTTGTATACCCATTTGCACCCTATGGCCCTAAAGCCATCCGGCAAATCAGTTTTCTGGTATAGATCCATAGCAGTTATGGATTCAATTTCAGAATCCATGGCGACACGCCATTTGTCAACATCCTTGTCCTGCACTGCCTCTTCGTAAGTCAGTAGGTCAGAGTCCTCATGTCCGTCTTCCAGGCTCAAGTCCGAAGACTCACCACGAACATGTACCTTTCCGGCTGGAAAATAACTCTCCCACTGCGACGAGGCATCGGTGCCGTGTCAGTAGTAGGTGCAATGACTTGTGGTCCTGCACCTTGCACTGAGGAAAGTGTCTGTGGTGCTGTGCCTCTCACAGGATCACCCACATCTACACTTTCCCCTTCCCTTGGAATTGTATTCTCTTTCTCAATTTCTTGAAGAACGATATCACTCCTTAACCTGTGATTACTCATATACTCGTCCTCCAAGAATCTAGCGTTGGTGCTAACAACGACTCGTTTACTCTCAGGACAGTAAAAGTAACCACCTTTCGTTTGCCTGGGGTACCCTATGAACAACATCACTTTTGACCTGCTTTCTAACTTATCAGGTTCCTTCGACAGTACGTGTGCCGGACAGCCCCATACTCTAAACTTGCACAAACTAGGTTTGCGACCAAGGAAGAGCTCAGAAGGTGTCTTAGGAACTGATTTAGAAGGCACCACATTAAGCGAGTAAGCTGCTGTTTCCAATGCGTAGCCCCAAAACGAAATTGGTAAGTTTGCATAACTCATCATTGATTTTACCATCTCTAGAAGAGTCCTATTTCTTCTTTCAGCTACACCGTTTTGCTGGGAGTACCCGGTGCAGTCCACTGGGATGTAATCCCATTTTCTGACAAATATTGCAGGAACTCGTTACCTAGGTATTTGCCACCGCGGTCAGATTGCAGTGACTTGATAGTTTTAATTCATAAGGAAAAGAAAACTCCATGAAGCTCCGTCATAAAACATTGCCTTCATCCAGTTTGGTATCTTCTTGCCATCACTCACCAGCCTTGTCGGCACGGTTCCCTGCAAATTACAATAACATGTCAACAAGTCAGTGCTTACATCTCTAAAAGAGCAACAACTAACTCTAATCATGCTTACAGTTATACATGCAAAATGGCATACCTTGTCTAGCTTTGTTGGCTTGACAATCTTTCCTCCAGTGTCCTTTCTTACCACACCTGAAGCACCTGTCCCTTTCTTCTTGGCCCACTTCTTAATCCCTTTCTTCCGCTTCATACTTTTCGGTACAGCAGAGAGATTACCAGAAGTGGCCAAGACAACCTTCTGAGGGTTCATGACCGATTCAGCTGCCATCAAGTTATTGAGTAACTCGTTAAGAGTATACTCTTTCTTGTTCATGACAACATTTAGTCTAAAACTCTCAAAGGACTTGGGTAGAGAGTTCAGTATGATATCGACCTTAGCCTCAGCGTCGATACCTTAACCATGCACAGTCAGTTCATCCATGAGGTGACTCATGGTAACTACGTGCTCTCTCACTGAGGTGCCATCAGTCATTTTCTTAGTCACGATTTCTCTCATGAGATTGAACCTGACGGCTCTATCAGTTTCCCCATAGGTCGCCTCCAGACTATGCATAATGTCATAGGCATCCCTATGGTGCTGATGCTGCTGCTGCAAGACTTTCAACATAGTGGTTATCGTGTAGCACTTGACTATATTGTTCAATTTCTCCCACTTGTTATAAAAGTCTATATCCAGTTGACCTGATTCAGCAGTTGGCACTTCGGGACGAAGTACTTGTAGAACGAACATATGTTCTTCTGCAATCAGGAGGCACTCGAGATTGCGCTTCCATTCCAGGAAGTTCGTACCAGTTAGAGTGTTTTGTGCGAGAATATTGATGACATTAGACATAGATATAGCTGAAACAATAAAGAATCTTAAATAAGAACATATATGTTGAACTTCGAAAACAAATGCATTGAAAACCTTTTAATAAATCAAATACAAATGTTTTCTACTAATTGCCCAAGAGTTCCCACCGCAAGCTACACTCGTAGATGTTTACGATGTTACCCTCAACCAGAATTGCGGGTTTTAAGCCCCAATCCATTTAATTTCACTACCATGTCAGGATGCTTTAGACAGTAGAAATTAATAATTAGTTAAAACCTTAGACCAAGCCACCAAAACACGAGCCACCGCGACGGGACAGCAGCAGCCGATGACAGCCGAAGCCGCCGCCGACCGCCGTCGCCGCCAGGCCGGCCACCGGCCAGCGCCACGCACGCGCGCACCCCCGCCGCGCGCGCGCCGTACGTTTCGGCCGCGCGCTTTCCGTGCCACCGCCACCATCCGCTGTGCACGCGCGTGCGGCCTCCTGCCGCCGCCGTGCACCACCCTTCGTTGGTTCCATCTTTGTTCTTCGTCCTCAACCCATCCAAATTAAATTTGAAAAATTACAGAAAAACTATTCTAATTACAATTTTTCAAATCTACACTAATCACGGATTTTCTTGTGATTTTACAAAAAACAATTCAGCCCTACACGGATAAACCACCGGGGGCTGAATCAATGGGTTGCCTCGAGGAAAAAAAACCAAACATCCACAATGTTGGGAATTATCTCTAAAATCTCCCTTAGGACTTATTTGTAAAAGGTTTTGTTGGATCAAACCTTATTTAGTTGGTCGATCATTTGCTGAAATCTAGAGAGTCTAACATAACTTGTAAAGTCCTGTATAAGTTGTACATCGAGTTGTAATAGACTAGTGTGCTGAGAAGAATCCCTAGCAGACACAAAGCAGTTGATATAAGCATTCGACTCACAAACTGCTAGAGAAGCAAGCGAACAAAGGATCACTTGCAAATGGCTGAAAGAACGCTAGATAGAATGCTAAGATGATTAGCATTCGGATCTTTCAGCAATGGATAAAGAATCTCAAACAATGGAAGTCAAAGGATCACAAGGAATATACTTGTAGCAGGTTCTAGCGTACCAAAACAAGAACAAAATTTGAAGCCGGACTGCCACTCTGACAGAAAGTTCACGCAAAAGGATAAGACTTTCCCGAAGTGGTTAGGAAAGTACAAGTCAAAAACAAAAGTGAGTGCCACAGACAAAGCTCTTCAGATCAAGGAGCCGTTGAGTCTAACGGATAAGGAGATTCAAAGTTTGAATCTCCACCTATAAAAGACAGTCTCAAAGATGAGATTAAAGAGACTTCAAGAACTGCTTTTACGACTTACAACTGCTCTTCTCACTTTACTCATTCACGAACGCTCAAGCTAGAGATTCCTTTGACAAAGTGAACTTTGAAAGTAGTCAGTTGAGAGCTGTACAAAAGTTTATCTAAAAGCTCCCAACAACCAGAAGTGTCGCTCATTGAAGTACTGACACTCCATTGAAGATATTCTTGATTGCATTCAAGGATATTTCAATCATTGAGATTCCTTTCTTTTAGAAAAGAATCTAACAGTCGAACACCTGAAAAGGTTAAGACTAGAACGGGCGTCTAGCCATACTCAAGGAAAATCAGGAAGTGACTAAATCTTCCATATCAGGCAAGGCAGGAGTTTCGAAGGTGTGCCCTTGACCCCCAGCCAAACCTTACCAGAGAAGTGCAGACTCACGGAGGATAGCTGTCAAGTAGCCAGGCCAAAAGCTCACTGCCTACTTAACTGAAAAGACGATTCCTTGTAATCTGTATACTTTTCTAGTGAAATTCTTAGCGATTCGGCTAAGGAGTGGACGTAGATCTATTTGATCGAACCACTATAAATCTTGTGTCCGTTTACTGTTTTATTAAGTTACTGCTTAAAGTTCGAATTGAAACCTAGCAACGGAGTTGCTAGAGTATATCTGAAAACATACTTAAGTAACGACTTGAGCTAAGTAACATTTGCTAAGAACAATAAGTGCAAGAGACGTAAAACTATTCCGCTGTATTTCGTGTTAAGTTATCGTCACGACGACTCTGATATTTCGGGACCAACACACAAAACAATAAATTCATACATGCATATCGAATTTAATTATGAACAATAGAGCCATAAATCAGAAACCTGGCTCTGATACCAATTGTAGGGTTTTTCCGTGAATCGAATCACCAAAACCAAACTGAACCGGATCGATTTATGGTTATTGCACATAATTAAAATTCTCAAAACCCTAGCATGCTCCTATGAATTTAATACAAAGAATTGTGAATTTAGGGTTTACCGTAACTCCATCGAGTCTGAAACTATCTTTCGCGTTTGAATTCCAAATCTCAATTCAACCACGCGATCCGAATTTATATGCGGAAGTAGAAATTAGAAATCTAATTTCTAAGAATAAATTCCAAATCAAATAAAGAGAAGAAGAAATAAATCTGTTCTCCAGATCAGATCTTCAGGGATGTGTCCCAATGCTGTTCAGATCTACTATTGGTGAGGACTCCGTAGATCTGTATTCTGAGCAGGACCATAATCGAAATTCTCCTCCCTCTTCTCCCAAAATCGGCGCCTCCCCCTCTCTCTAGGTTTAGTGTGTTTCAACTGTCTTACAACTTATGAGAGAGAGTTGTCTATTTATAGACCTAGGGTTGTAAACTCTAATGGGCCATTTTGGGCTCAATTCAACATATTTAATTGGGCCAGACCTGGGACCTAATGCAAATAATAAAGTGGGCCTATAAATTAATTAATTCCCATATCCACAACCCAGGACATAATTAATTAATTAATATTAATTCTTTTTTACTACAGAATTAATACTGACCTACCCCTTTTTTACCACGTTATGAGAACGGGCTGCATTAATTGAGAATCCCTATATTTAAGGTTACCGGACATCCATTAATTAATCGGAGCCTCTGATAAGCTCTAACTACAATTAATTAATATCTTATTATTCCTGAGTAGTACCACTTAAACCTTATCACTCGTGCCTGAACTTAATCAGCCCGCAGGACTTTGGCACGATGAATGTTATTGAGCTCCTCAGGGAATGTCCCCATCCTATTACTCGGATATGGTTACCTAACTCCAATCTCAGGCGGTACTACATGAACTGCTGTTACTCAAGATGCGGATATACGAGCACGTTACTTAGGCTCTCCACCATGGCAAGTCAAAGCAACAGTCAACCCGTGCAAACCCCTGAACCTTCGTTAGGGTTTGGACTCAATCAATATAACGAGATCTTGTATTCGCTGTTGTCAGACAGACGAATACATCTCATTGCGGTCCATCAATACGCCACCTCTACGTACCAGCATGTCAAGTAACCAAGGCAGACTACTTATTTCAACAATGCTGCAGCCATCCGGACAGACGTATCCTCATACGATGTCTCGGCTGTGATCAGGTTTATGTCTCACTAGGTCAAGTGATCATACTGTCTTCTGCGATCTACAACACGCCGTATGATCGTCCCTATCGGTGAGACAAGAGTATACCATTGTTCATACATGTAAGATTGTTAACAGATAGGAAAAATAAACCATTGTATAGTCATTGTAATAAATGCTTTCAATATACAAAACCCATCATATATATATATATATATAGTAGTGATCAGGTGAGAATGACCTTTAGTATGATAAATGAGAATAAATCTCAGCCTTTGATCTTGTCATTTCAACGCTCAAGATGTATTTAATTTCGTGTGCAGTTTTGGTCGACTATCTTGCATTAAAGGACAATATTGTAATTATATATAATGAATGGTAATTTTAAAACCTGCATTTTAACTAAGATTTTGTTCATTTTAAGGGCAATATCTTGTATTAACATTACATTGCGAAATAAAATGTTCTATATCTCTACTTACGACATTTAATCTTCAATATTGTGCATTTTTATCTTAGCAATCATGCATTTTATCTAAGGAAACGTGCATTCTATCTCATTATGAAAAAAAATTATCTCTCTAATAAGGAAATATTGTATGTATCAAATCTGGATATCCATATCTAATCTGATATGGAAATATTATTATATATAAAAAATGTTATTTCATTTTCAAAATTGAAATATATATATCCTTAATTTATTTGAATATTCTTACCATGTCTACTCAAAAGAATCATAATCTTATTCGTGCATCATCAAATAATTCAGGTTCATATTAAAAGTTAACGTGTAAATTTTGAATTTTTTTCTCAGTCGTGACGATCATTCATATATCGAAATAAGCAACGAAATAATTTGAATCTCACTATCTTACATAAATAAAATTTATGTTGATGTAATTTATCTTAAAATAAGTTTATTATGTATATATATATTTTTATCAAATATGCATTCTAATATTATTGCATTGCATAAAATAAAAAATTATATTCTCACCTTATTTTATCTTAAATTTGTTAATTTTAACTTAAAATTGTTCATTATATCTCTATATAATATGCATTTTCTGAAGGAATATAATGCATTTTATGCATCATATTGTGCATTTTAAGTACGATTTCATGTATTTTAGGTATATTTTCGTGCATTTTACGAAAATCAATGTGCTGTTACGAGATTTATGTATAGAATCACTATTTTTTTCGTTAAGGTTTTCGTCCTCTAAAGTTATCCAATAAGGATTTTGTTTGAAAGATAATTTAATTATCTTTAATTTGATATATAATACATGAAAAACGAATTTAAATTGAGTGAGTTATGATCATTTAAAGTTTTTAGAATTTTAATTAGAGGATAGAGAAAACAATTTGCAAAATTATCCTTAAAATCGAATAATGAACAATATACTACAAAAAATGAGTACGGAAATTTTAAAATCTTGAGCGTTGATAGGCAAAGATAGAAGGCTGAGATTTATTCTCATTTCTCATACTAAAAACTATTCTCATATGATCATCACTCTATATATATATATATGGAAGGGATCAAATAAGAAAAAATTCCCCATGAGAAAAAAGAATGAATCTTATCCATTGAATCTAAATAAATCAATAGTTGATATGCAATCAAGTAACAACTAAAAGACAATCAAGCAAACATGGTAATCAAGCAATGAGCAAAACATAATAAAACAATATTGTAAACATAAAGCAACATTCTTATTTTCTCACGAAGAATTTTTCTCACTGGATCCACTCCCTATATATATATAGACATGAGATCATGTGA
>JAPKLW010000066.1:121712-146440 GCA_026898455.1 Plectranthus barbatus | reverse complement strand
CTCACTGGATCCACTCCCTATATATATATAGACATGAGATCATGTGAGAAAAAATCTACATGTTAGAAAAAGGAATAAATCTTATCCATTAGATCTGAATAAATCAATGATTGATATACAATCAAACAACAACTATAACACAATCAAATAACTTAGTAATCAAGTAACAACTAAACCACATTCAAACAATATGGTAATCCAGCAATGGGCAAAATATAATGAAACAATATGGTAAATATAATCAAGCTACTTTCTCACTTTCTCACCGAATTATCTTTTCACCGGATCCATTCTTAGTGATTGTCTAGAATAAATATTTTATTTTCGTTCAATAATAATATGATTATAATATGTGTTACTATTCATATATCGAATTTCACATATAAATTTAAGAAATTTAAAATAAAATTAAATCACAAAACTTTTGATTTCATCAAAATAAAATAAAAAATTGAAAATAGGACTATTTTCAGAATAAAAGTAGTTTTAAATGCAACCACATTTTTGTTGAAAGTAAAACTTTTAAAAAATAAAAATTCAAATTATAATATAATATTATAATTTTATCCATGTATTTCTCAATTAAAATAATAAAATTCAAAATTAAACATGTAGTCCCTCATATGGATCACAATCAAAATCTGTGGATATAAGCCAAAAACTAAGGAGCTAAAGACTCAAAATCAACAGACAAAGAAATAGATAACCCTTCCATTGAGAAGAAGGCAAATCGAGCCCCTCATCCCTTAAAAACAATGAAAAACCTAGAATTCCAGACTAAGGAATGATATGTGTGTGAAATGATCATTTTATCGATGCATTTGAGTGATTGTTCACAATTATTTCACCCACATATCATAGGTTTTGTTTGTATTTGTTGTATTTTTGTGTTTAGTTGTGTTGAGGTTGTGTAGGTAAGCAATTGAGCATAAATCCATAAGTTTGGCCAATTTTTTAAGTCATTTCGACACAAATTTTGCATGAGCTAAATGAATTTCGACCCAGATGGAGTGTGGAGAGCAGCAAGGGTGAAACAGAGCATAATTTTGACCCATCCTTGTTTGGGTTCGGTCGAGATTTGCCTCTGTAGGGCGAATTTTGACTGAACCCTGCTCAGCTCAGTCGAGATTTGCCTTATAGAGGCAAATTTCAACTGAGACTTCCTGGTCCCTGCGAGATCCTGCGGGAATCTCTGGTGGTTTCTAAGTTTTGGCAATCTTTGGGCGAGACAAATCGGTCCCGAGCAAAATCTTAATCGGTTAACATACTATAAATAGAGGAGAAATGAAATTGGTAAAGACCTTTGGCACTTTGGTGACAGTTACTCACTTCAAAAATACTTCCAACTCCATCCAAACATCGATTGAAGAGGATCCAAGGCCAAATTCATCCAATTGGTGTAGAAATGACGATTAAAGAATAGATCAAGGCATAATCATCCTAAATTTGGGGAAAATTCTATTCAATTTATACCTTGTAATGGATAAGCTTTACTTTGTATTCAATTGAACAACTCACAAGGTATGAGCAACTAGATTACCATAAGGTGTTGGATTGAATGTTGTGCTGAATGAGTTTGATCAACTTAATGTTTGTTTATCTCTTCCTAGTTCATTAAGACATGCAAGAGCTTGTTCTTATTCAAGTAATGCAGATCAGAGTCAATTGCTTAATAGTTTGATATTTAGATTGCAGCCAATACGTGGATTGAAATGTTGTGAGTAGCATCATTTTATATAAGTCTCGATCCAATCCCTGTGCGGAGGAAGCTTATGGGGTAAGTGTCCACGGTTGTTTGGGAGTGTGTTAGGATAAGATAACATAACTAATCTTAACTCATCAATGATTAATTTACCGGTGCTAAGGGGATTAGTCATTTAAGAGTGGATTGACCATCTCTAGGAAGATTAATTTGTGTTTTCATCATTCAATTGGCTTTACTTGTTCATTACAAAGTTATCTCCAATATCCTATTTTCCCTCTATTGTGATAAATCAATTTTCGCTTGTTCTAGTTATTATTGGATTTATTGAGGTTATGATTGTGAGTACCATGATGGCGATGATTGTGAGTTTCGATTCATGTTTAGTTATTGTGGGCTAGATAGATAGATAGGATTTAGTTTGTGTTTAGTCAATACTCAAAACTCAACAATAGTAATTGCTTTGATATAACCTCAACACCTAAGTAAACGGTATTCTAGTGGACAAATGAAGAGGATCTCGAATTTGACAAATTTTATTATTGCAACGCTAGGAATCTAAGTGATTATATTTTAAGTGTATCAAGTTTTGGCACTGTTGTCGGAGACTTCGAATAGTAGGTTATTAGATATTGGTGAAATTATGTTGATTGTAGTTCTAGTGTTTGTGATATTGTTTGTTAGATCGACAATTGGAGCTTATGGACTTTTGTAGGTTGTGCATGTTCACAAGATTCAAAGATCAACCATTGGATGATCAAAGGAAAAAGGAAGACATTGAAGAAGAGATGGATAACAAATCAAGAGTGACCTTGGTGATGTTGGATGAGTTGGAAAGACGAGTGAAGGAGATGAAAGCACGTCTCTATGAAAGACAAAGACCGCGAAGGACACTCCGAAATATATTCAAGAAGATGTCAGAAGGTGATTAACAATGGCCGGAAGATTGAAGAGAGTACCAAATGGTGAAGTCTATGAATGAATCTAGTGAGAATGACTTGTGGAGGAATAAATTAGATCTAATGCAAGAACAACTTAATTTGTTGACGAGGACAAGTCAAAAGAGTGAGGCGGTGAATGAAAAAATGTTAGAGAAGAATGATGGGATACTTGAAGAGACTTCAATGCAAGTATCGACCATAGCCAAGCAATCAAGTGAAACGAATCAAGAGGAGAAAGCTTCAAGGGGCATGAAAATAATCCCAAAGTTGAGTTGCAATGTGATTAAGGAGGTAAGAAGATACGGAGGTGAAGATGATAAACGAAGTCAAGGTAGAAAAATTAGTGGAGTTTAAGAATGAGGAACCACAGAAGGAATGTGATGTAGAACTACCTTTACTTGAGACTGTTGGTGGAAAGGAAATGAGAGTGCTGAATGTTGTGGAGGAGGCTTGTAGCAACGTTGAGGTAGTGCCACCATTGGAGTTAGTTGAAGGTAGTTAGGTAAAAGAAATATGTGATATGAGCATGGAATTGATATTGATGTAGTACATAAATTGGATGAAATTATGGATGAACCTCTTGTAGTGGGAATTCGTTTGTATAATGGCTCGAAGATTAAATCAACAAAGGCAGCATCACCTTTACCATTCAAGTTTGTTAAGACATTCAAACCTCCTTGGAAGGATGAGAGAGGCAAAAGGAAGAATATAGTGAACAAGTTGCTTCCAAGTAAGGTGCGATCAAGAGAGGAAGGTATATCTAAAATCTACAAGGTTTTCGTCAATGGATGATATGGTAAGGTCGTCGAGCTACAAACGTAAACCGAAGCTCTTGTTGGGAGGCAACCCAACCATTTTCTTTCTTTTGTTTTAATTCTTGCCTATATAATTTTCTTAATGTTTCTTGTCGGTTTGTTGATTACTTGGTTTGACATGTGATAAGGGGACCCCAAGACCGAGAGGAGTGATTGGATATCATCAGCCTATTTTACAAACATAGTCTGTCTTTACTAAGTTTGGGGGGATTTGTCGGCTGCCAGTTTCGGTTTACTCTTCTCCTTATCCTACCTTCCATTATCTATCTTGCTTTGATTTAGCTATTTCCCTTATGTTGGATGTTGATACATTTGGAATTTAAATTTAGATGTGATTTGATATTGTTGTATGATATTTTTTTTTTTGGATTATGTTGGATGCTTGAATGTTTTTATCCTTTATTGAATGGCGTTGATTTAAGGTTCATTTCTTTATTCTTTTTACATTTAGTTGTTACATTTGGTTGATAGATGTGTTGATGAATGATTGGTTTGTGGAATGTAAGGTGGAGCTAGTGGAATAATGTGTCATTTGTTTAGATTTGGGAATGGATTGATTGGTGGAAACATGTTTGGATGTTGATGATTGATTGTTTGAATGATTCATATTTTGTTGAGGTAAATTGAGAAGTAGTTTGGAAGTGAAGTGTTGTTTTGGTGGACATGGACTATTGTTGGTAGTGATTTATGCCCAAAGATGTGGTGTGTTTGTTTTTGTTTAGTAGGTACAATAAGATTGATGGAGAGCGGTTTGATCACGTGGATGCCGATGGGTAACACATTCTAACGTTTCTCTTGCCATTTAGTTTGTAGTTGTTGATTGTGTAGTTGTTTCTTTAGCTTGGTTGCATTTTTTTATGTTGTGTGTTGAACCCAATTCAGACTTGAGATTTACTCGTGATGAACTTGTGGAGTTTGATTCCTATTTGAACCTATGATTGGACGAAATCATTAATATCAAAGCATGTTAAAATTGAACTTTAGAATTGCCAAGATTTGTGTGTGTTAATACTTGAGACTTGACAAAAGCCGTGAGGATTTGAGCTTTTATATCGTCATATCATTTTCGTTTATGAGAGGCGAGATTGAAAGTGAGAAATCTAGAACTTGCATCTGTTCTCTAACTATTTGTTCATGAGCTTTTTACTAGAAAATGATATTAGGCCATCGATTTCAAGTCCTACCTTGCACATTGGGGGTATAAGGTGTTATAATTGATCGTTATTTGCCTTTCATACCATTGTTTCCCGTGATTGAGCTTCAATGGAGAATTTATTTGATATATGTTTAGGAACAAGTTTTGGCATGTATGTATGAGGGTGAATACGAATGTTGTGAGTGAAGGGTTGGGAGTAGATTGGTTTTGTGGTTTTGGATCCCATTGTTTGAGGCAAGAAAGAAAATAAAAGAAAAACTGAGGAAAAGGATGTGTTGAAAAGAAAAAAGAAAAAGATGGAAAGAATGAATGGTGTAAGTCAAGAAAAAAATAAGCACCAACGAAAAAAATTTGAAAACTGTTGCGTGGAAAAATAAAGAGAAAAACAAGCAAGTGCATGGTGAAAAATAAAAGAAAGAGGAAGTAAAGTTGAATAAGCCTCGAGATTGGTTGTTGTTGAGCATTTGCTTGGGTTTTTGGGATTTAGTTGGAGTTTAGTCACTTCGGCCCAAAATCACCTACCTTTAGTCAACCACGTTATAACCAAATCAAAGACCTTCTTGATTCTAGAATTTAGCTTGTTGTAGTATAGTGGTGAGATAGGATGCAAGCCTATGGAAATCGAACTTGATATTTCGTGCTTGAGTGAGTGGTCCCTAAACACGAAAGGGAGTGAATTTCATTGTTTAATCTATTTTGTTGAGAGGTTTGAGTCTCTTGTATTAATCGTTGCACAAATTTTGGTGATAATCTCGTTTGATTGAGTCATGCTAAGATTGATATGATGAGCTATGAGTAGGATGATTTATTTACGTTGTTTTGATTGAGGGCAATCAAAGGTTCAAGTTTGGGGGATTATGATAAGTGTATGAAATGATCATTTTATCGATGCATTTGAGTGATTGTTCATGCTTATTTCACCCACATATCATAGGTTTTGTTTGTATTTGTTGTATTTTTGTGTTTGGTTGTCGGATTCAACTTGCGGAGGCCACATTAGTGCTAACTAATACCATATTTATCGCGGTGGGTTATGAAGAACAGGAACGAGATATATGTTTCCGGACATAATAAAAGAAAATTAAACCCTTATTGACACTGAAAGTTGGACAAAATGACCCAACCGAACCAGCCAAAACTTTCACTGCTGCAGTCCTCATCGTTTACCCTGATGTTGGGATTGTATATTGAAAGCATTTACGAATACGCATATTAGTTGTATGGATTTTTGTTGTCATGAATTGAATCACAAAATCCAAATAAGCCCGAATCATTCATGTCTGTTTTGAACAATTATCAATCGATAGTAAACCTTATGCATGCTCCTATGAATTTAATTTGATTGTTTATGGTAACCTTAATTCCGAAGGGTTTGAATCTCGAACCGCGTTAAATCTAGATCCAATTCCACCACGCGAATAATTTGAATCTATGCAAATAGAACTATATATTTTGCAATTTAATTCAAGATTCAAATCGAAAAAAAAAAGATTAGAAATCCTGCGTTCTCCAGATCAGGTCTTCGGATATGTATCCCTTTGCTTTTCCAATCCTGTACTGATGAGGATTCTACAGGATTCCACTGTACGAGATGGGGTCGAATTTCTTCACTCCCACTGCAGGTAGGCGCCGCCCCTTATCTCACTCTCTAGGGTTTTTGTATTTTTCAACTTATGAAATCTGAGAGGAGAATGAGCAATTTATAATACTAGAGCTAAAATCCTAATGGACTCCTCTTAAGAAATTTGTTGGCCCAGACCTAGGACGTGATACAAATAATAAAGTGGGTCTGTGAATTAATTCATTCCCATGTCCACAGCCCATCATATAATTAATTAATTAATATTAAATCATTTTCAGCACAAAATTAACAGTGACCTACCCCTTTATTACCGCGTTATGACAATAGGTTGCATTAAGCTGATAAATCCCCATATTTAAGGTTCTTAGACATTCATTAGTTAATTAGAGCTTTGGACATGCTTCACATTATTAATTAATATCTTATTTTCCTGAACAGTACCACTCAAACATTATCATGAACATGAACAACGAGGTCAGGGTGGGCAATTCTGAGGCATCACCCCTCCGACGTTTAAATTAGTAATGGATTTGATAAAGTGAACGAATTGAAATAATTTGAATAGTAGGGATAAGGAATGTGTGTATCTTAATACTGGTGAAGGTACTTCTTTGGATGCGAAATTTTGATGTTCGTGCTGACCTTGATTTGCTGTCGGTAGCGAGCTCAGTTTTTGGAGGAGGGACAGGAGCAGCATGGTCAAGGTGGGTGATGGTGAGGCATCACCCCTCCAACGCTCAAGTTAGTAATAGATTCGATAAAATAAATGGATTGGAATAATTTGAATAGTAGGGATAGAGAATTTGCGTATATAGGCACTAATGATAGTATTTCTTTAGGTGCTTACTGTTCTAGGTGTTATTGAATTCTCTTCATTCAATAGTTTCGAGGCGGTAAGCCCCGTGCCCTACAACTCTAATAATTTTGTACGGTCCCTTCCAGTTAGGTGCTAGCTTTTCAGAACTGGATTCTTTGGTGTTGTGGAACACCTTCTACAATACTAGGTAGCTTACTTGGAAGCTTCAAAGTTTGAGCTTCTGGTTGTAGAACCTTTCAACTTGCAGAATTTGTCGTGCCACTCTCAGCGAGGCTTCGTCTCATATATCGTCAATGAGCTCTAAATTATTTTGGAGATGTTTTGTGTTTGCGTGCTCGTTGTTGCCTTCCACTCTTAGACTATGCGCTCTGAATTCAATGGGTACCACTGCCTCGAACCCGAAGGCTAGAGAGAACAAGGTAGCCCGGTGGAGGTGCGCGATTATTGGTCCTAATTTATCAGAGTCGTCGTGTTCAAACAAAGACACAAAATGCAGCGGAATAAGTAGACGTCACTTGCACTTACGTTTTTAAAGGTTGTTTAAGCTCAAGATATGATTAAGGTCTCTTCACAGATGTACACTAGCAACTCTGTTGCTAGGTTTTAAATTCAACCTAGAACAGTAAGTAATAAAACAATAAGAGAACACAATATTTATAGTGGTTCGATCCAAATAGATCTACGTCCACTCCTTAGCCGAATCGCTAAGATTTTCACTAGAAAAGTATACAAAATACAAGG
The DNA here is from genome assembly GCA_026898455.1 of Plectranthus barbatus. Lineage (NCBI taxonomy): Eukaryota > Viridiplantae > Streptophyta > Magnoliopsida > Lamiales > Lamiaceae > Plectranthus > Plectranthus barbatus. The sequence goes on along the minus strand of JAPKLW010000066.1, from coordinate 138,686 downwards.
AATCGCCAAACACTTGCGGTAGGCGGTGAACTTTCGAACCGGCCACAACAAAGCTATCCTCCGTTACTTCGTCCTTCTCAGGTCACAACTTCGGCCAAGTCTAGGGCTAAACCTTCGTGAAACTTGTCCTACGTTGTCGTGAAGCTTTTATAGTTTGCTTCTGAACTTTTCAGATTTGCGGCTAATGCCCGCCAGAGTCAATCCTTTTCAGAGAATGATTGTTGGATCTTCCTAGGATGGAAGGTATCCCAATGATTGAAGATTCTCAACCGAAGTTAAGGAATCTCTAAAAAAAGTGTCAGATATTCAATGGAAGACACTAGTGGTTGTTGAGAGCTTTGAATACTCTTTATCTCGTGCTCTCAACTGACTACTTTTCACTTGTTCGCTTTGTCAACGAATCTCACACTTAGGATGTTTGGGAATGTCGGTAGTGATAGAAGCAGTAGTTGTCTTTCACTTTTGGACTTGTCTTTTATAGTTGGAGATTCAAACTTTGAATCTCCATATCCGTTAGACACAACGGCTCCTTCGTTCAAGAGTGGTTCGACTTTTTCATTTGCTTTTGGCATCGTACAGTACTTTTCGAACTACTTTGGGAAAGCATTATCCTTCGTGTGTACTTTTGTTAGAACGGGAGTATGGCGTTTGCTCTTGACTGTCTCGCTCTGCTAAGATCCTTTAACACGGTCTGCTAGATGAGTATCCTTAGCATTCTGCTGGTTATGTATCTGACTGCTGACGCCTCAGCAAAGTTAAGCATTTGATTCATTTGGTTTCTGATTGCTATCTTTAGCAATCTGCTATAAGTTAGCAAATGCTGACTCCTTCAGCATTCTGCTGATCTTCTTCCGACTGCTGCGTATGTACCTTTTAGCAGTCTCTCCTTCTAGTATATGATTGCTAACACCTTAGGAATCATTCTCTTTAGCACTTGATTGCTAGCGACTTTAGCGATGATCTGCTGGATGTTAGCAAATGCTATCTCCTTAGCATTCTGCTATCACAAGTCTTCTAGCAAATAGCATTCTTCGATGTCTACTGGGAGATCTTCTAGCAAGCTAGTCTATTACAACTTAATACTTGGCCTATACAGGACATTACAAGATATGCTAGACTAACTAGAATTCAGCAATGATTGACCAAAGGCAAAGGCTTTGATTCAACAAAATCTATTACAAATTTGATCCTAAAGGGAGAATTACAAAATAATTCCGAACAGCGGTGTAGTGCAATATGACCACAACACGACCAACAACACTTTCACCCACCTTGATTTGTGAGCGTTGAGTTTCTTCTTCATTGTGTTCATGATTGTTTTGTTCATCGATTATACTAAGACTTTGGCTTTGGGATATCATAGGGTTGAGAATGTGAGCTTTATTTTGTACGTGTTGTAGAATGCTTGCACTCTATCGCTGGCGACTATGGTCCATTGTCCGTCTGTATCTCCTTTGGTATCCCAAAGCAACAAAGGATGTGCTTCCATAGGAACTTGATGACCTCGAGGTCTCGAGTTTTACCGAGCTCTTCTCTTTCCACCCACTTAGTGAAATAATTGGTGGTCATAAGAATGTATTCCTTTTATCCGGTTCCCTTCGGGAGTTTTCCCACTAGGTTCATTACCCAAATCATGAAAGGATAGGGCTTGATAGATGCGTGAAGTGGTTCGGCGCTTCGATGGGATGTAATTTTGAAGCACTGGCAATTTTGGCATCGCTCGACGTGCTCAATGGTGCTTTTCTTTAAGGTTGGCCAATAGAAATTTGTCGTGATTGTTTTGTGGGCTAGAGATCGAGCCACTACATGATTCCACAATCTCCTTCATGTATCTATGTAAGCACACACTCAGTTTCAAGAGGTGCAATGCATTTTCATAGTGGTCCCCCAAGGGAGCGCCGATATAATGCATCTTTGAGTAGCTTGTATTAATTGTATGTCCTTTCAATTTTTATTACTTCGTTTAGCTCATTGGTAGTAAGTGTTGGGATTGTATACTAAAAGCATTTATGATTAAGTGTGTTCGTTTGATGCACTGGTCTTCATAAATGTGTCACATCAACATGGTCGCTATCTAATATAAAAAACATATGATACGAACTATAATATCCTATTATCTCGCCTATAGGGATGATCATGTGGTGTGTAGGAGATCACAGAGGATCATATGAATCGTTTATCCTAGCGAGATATAAACAGTATCACGGCTGAGATACTCCCTGGATAGGCTGTCGGTTTAGGATGCAGCACATCAGTTCATAAGTGAGCTTATCCTAGCTACTTGATGTGTCGGTACATCTTTATGTATTGATGGGACCAACAGTGAGATATGCAATTCTAATTGACATATGAATGAGCCAGATCTCCAGATACTTGTTATGATCTTAAACCTAATGGAAGGCTAAGGGGCATACATAAGTTGACCACACTTTGACTTGCTAGGGTGGCGAGTTTTTCATATACTCTTATACTTGCATCATGGGTGTGGCGGTTTGTGTGTGGCCTGCTTAGGCTAGACATGTAGGTAATCATATCCGCTTTAGGATGCGGACATTCTCTGCGGAGCTCACAAGGTTCATTATGCTAAAACTGCAGGTTGAATTATTTAATTCAGGCATAAGTGAAAAAGAGTGAGTGGTACTACTCAGGAAATGACCTATTTTGGTCTGGTCGAGAAATTAAGATCTCCAATATCAATTTCTTTTGTCGGCGGATACCTGGTATTGAGAGAAATTTAGGACCTATATTAGTCTGGTGGAGTGTGTGCCGTAAACGTCTGCTGAAGCATCTTGCAGTAGATTAACTTGGGCAATTGGAGGAAGCAAATTGCATTATTTTATCTAAAGGTTCTATGCATATTTGTTTCAATCGTTCGTAGTATGTGTTTACTTTAATGCGCTTATTTGTTTTTCAGATATGTCTATTATTGTATCGCTCGTTAATTCAATTGTACACAATTCCTTGACTAGTCTGAATTTTCCTGGATGGAAAAGTGACATAGTCAAACTTTTGGATTCATTTGGACATTTGTTTGTTCTGCAAACTCCCTGTCCGAGTCTGCCGACCAATGCATCTTCCGACGAGGAGGGTGCACAGTATCACATGTGGATGTGGTCAAATGGCATGGCCAGACAATACATCTTGGGTGGTATGTCAGATGCACTGCGTCCTTGTTATAGTGATGTATGGTATGCACATGATATTATGCAACGTCTAGACGTAGCATATGACGGGCTCGATGGACATGCTAGATCCAGTCTTATCAAGTGCATTATAAGACATAAAACGGGTTACGGCTGTTCAGTGCGTGAACATGTGGAATCACTCATCCAACTCATCGATGAGTACACATTAATGGGTGGTCAAATTGACAATGATGTCAAAATTGACTTGATACTCAACACGCTGCCGAAGTCGTTCGATGATTGCATAATTTTTGTTGAGAAAAACAAGAGTGAGTATAATGTTCACAGTCTGCTCAAGGATCTTGTGTCAGCAAAAACTTCTTCAATATTTTCTGTGAGTCACTCTGATTTGCTTCCAAGTCAAAATTGTGATGTGAAAGAAAAGAGGAATGAAAGAAGTAGTGGGAGCAGCCTTGCACTATCCAGTCCTTCCAGATCTCTTGCTAAAAGTTCTTCTAAGTCACGTTGTAATGACATGAAGAAGAATAATAATAAAGGAGAGAGGAACAAAGGAAAGAACGATAGCAAGAAATACAAATGTTTCAAGTGTGGCAAGAAGGGTCACTGGAAAGTAAATTGTCCAAGTTTGGTAACTAAGGGACAAGGTACGTCATCCTTTTGCATTGGTTGTTGAAATATGTTTAGTATCAGTTTTCTACTCCTTAGTTGGTAGTGGTTACTAAGGTTACTAATCATATTTTCTGTACTTTGCATGGAATCAAGCTTAAGGCTTGAAGATGGCGGGATTACCATCTCCAAGATTGATGCTGGAAGTTGTTACTTCAGCTGATGGAGATTTTACTTTATGTTTATGTTAAACAACGTTTGAGTTTTGAAGAGATGTTTTGTATAAAACTTATTTCCATTTATGTTACTATGGATTATCAGTTATTTATGATAGAGTTATTCTGTCATGATAAATAACAATGTTTTCCATTATGATTAAATGGATATTTCTATTTTATACTTGTTTATATAAATCGATAGTCATATATGGCATATATAAACCGATAGTCATATATGGCATATTCTCTTCAGTAAGGTGAGCAGCATCTTCTCTAGGTGCCAAGGAAGTTCAAGTTTGAACTTGAGGAAGCTTCAAGGTCATGAAACAGACATTTCGATATTGTATATCGAGAATGAGAGTTTCATGTACCAGTTATGTGTCTGCGGAAGTGTGGTTTTTCCTTGCACATTATGTAGATGGTGTTTTCACAATCGAAAACGGTGTGGAGATATTCTCAAACAAAAAGAGATGGTTATCCGAACAGTTTCAGAAGTAGGACATATGAGATACTGGAATATGCTTTGGACTAAAGACTTGTGTTACCACAAGAAAAGGATGTTCAGGTATCTCAAGTTGCTTAAATTGATTCTGTGGTGACTCGTTTCATGCCAAGAAATGATTGCTACCTTTCTATATGGCGATGAATGAAGTCAAATATCTGTAAGGCTATAGGCATGGTAAACAAATATCAATTCAACTCTGGACAGGCACATTGATTTATAAATGTGCCCTATGGGTTGAAAGGTATCGGATATCCAGGAGGATCATAAGGAAGGAAATCGGCCTCTAAGTATGTGTTGGCCTTGGAGGAGGAGTTATTGGAATCTAACACAGAAGTTTGTTGCAAATTCCGGTATGAAGGCTGAGTGTGTAGCAGCTTCATTAGCTTCGCAAGAAGCAATATAACTCTGATGTTGTCTTCTAGAGGTGTGTGTGTTCCGAGTTTTCCTAATAGAATCACAAGGTACTGTGATCATACTGGTGCAATGACAAACTCAAGGGAACCCAAGACTCATAAGGTGGTGAAACACATAGAATATGTAGTACCACATCATACGAGAAATCGTGATAAGACGCGATGTGTATAAAGTGGGAGCGATTGACATGAAGGTCTACCAGATTTATTTACACGGTATCTACTTCAAAAGACTTATGAGGGTCACGCTCATTGTTTGGATTTGAAGGTAGAATCGATCACTAGATGATAAACGTGTAAATAAGCTAGGTCTGATATAGACACACTTAATACTCTGATAAAGCAATGGTATTATGCTTTGAGTATAAGTGGGAGATTGTTGGGATTGTATACTAAAGGAATTTATGATTAAGTGTGTTCGTTTGATGCATTGGTTTTCATAAATGTGTCACATCAACATGGTTGTTATCTGATATAACAAACATACAATTTGAACTATAATATCCTATTATCTTGCCTATAGGGATGATCATGTGGTGTGTAGGAGATCACAGAGGATCATATGAATCATTTAACCTAGCAAGATATAAATAGTATCACGGCTGAGACAGTCCCTGGATAGGCTGTCGGTTTAGGCTGCGGTACATCAGTTCATAAGTGAGCTTATCCTAGCTACTTGATGTGTCGGTACATCTTTATGTATTGATGGGATCAACAGTGAGATGTGCCATTCTAATTGACATATGAATGAACCAGATCTCCAGATACTTGTTATGATCTTAAACCTAATGGAAGGCTAAGGGGCATACATAAGTTGACCACACTTTGACTTACTAGGGTGGCGAGTCTTTCATGTACTCTTATACTTGCATCTTGGGTGTGGCGGTTTGTGTATGGCCTACTTAGGCTGGACATGTAGGTAATCATATCCGTTTTAGGATGGGGAGTGAGTGGTGCTACTCAGGGAATAAGAGATTAATTAATTATGGCTAAACCCTGCAGGTTGAATTATTTAATTCAGGCATAAGTGAAAAGGAGTGAGTGGTGCTACTCATGGAATAAGAGATTAATTAATTATGGCTAATTGTCATAAGCCAAATTATTTAATAAATGTCCAGAACCTTAAATATGTGGATCATTCAAGTTTAATGCAACCCGTTCCAAATTACGTGGTAATAAAGGGGTCAATCAGCATTGTTACCGTGGTAAAGCTTAAAATAATATTTTATTAATTAATTATGTTCTTGGTTGGATATGGAATTAATTATTAGAGAGGGGTGACGGCTATCAGAGCCCATTAGTGTTAGGATTTTGTAAACCCTAGTATAAAAGCCCTCTCTCTATCAGATCTACATACACAACTATGTGAGAAGAGAGAGAGGGGTGACGGCTATCAGTGGGAGGAAGTGATCGATTCCTCCGGATCTCTGATTCAACTTAGTAGCGTATCCTCACCAGATTTTCGAGGATTAGAAGATCAGATCTGTTGGAACAAGAAAGCTTGGATTGATCCCACATCCAGATCTACTCCATTGTCGCCATCTCCGATCTAGATCTGTAGATCAGTCGCTGGAGTTTAGGTATTTTGTAGATCCATCTTTGCAATTAAATATTAGGAGCATGCAGAGGGTTCGCCTAATTTATTCAATCTAATTTGTTTTTAATACCCTAAGAATGATCCAAACGGCTAAACAAATAAATGACAACTCACGTTGTCTATAGTAGACTCAAATCCTACAGTAAGCGTGCCTCAAAGTTGTAGGATTATGGGTGTCCTCCAGTCTTCCTTGTGCTATTCGGCTGGTGTGACCTGATATTGTGGTGTGTTTGATGGTGTGGACAACCAGACCTCGGGGACATGTCTGTTGCTTTGTGCTATGCTAGTGCTTTCTATGTTTGTCGAGGCATCCGCATGGGTGTTTTTCTCGCGCGAAATGTACTTGAGGTTCCATTATTCCATATGATATTTGAGTTGTTTGACAATCTCGTAGTAGGGGAGCAGTCGGGTCTCTTTGTCGGAGTAAGTTCCATCATGTTAGTTCATTATTAGATGTGAGTTACTTTCCACACATATCTTAGAGCCCCGAGCAAGTCTTATCCCTTGGACGAGAGCCTCATACTCGGCCTCATTCTTGGGTGCCAGGAAGTCATGCCGGATGGCTCACTCGTAGGTATCCCCTTGGGGGTCTATTAGCATGATTTCAATCACGTTCCCATTGACGTTTTTCACTTATCGATCCAAATGTTGTTTGAGACATTCATGCAATCTCATTTTCTGCTTTCAACAAAAGATTTGTGGTGAAATCTGCGATGAAGTTGGTGAACACTTGCGATTTGATTGCAGTTCTAGGCTAGTACTATATTCTGTATCCCCTAATTTCCACCACCTATTTGAGTAGTCATCCCTAGAGGTTAGGTCTGGACTGTATCATCTGGATTGGGTACATTGAGATAACTTTGATCGGATGAGCATCAAAGTATGACCGAAGTTATTTAGTGGAGGTGATGAGTGCGAGTGCGAGCTTGAGCTTTTTAAGAGATGTGTAGCGGGTCTCTGTGTTGACTAAGGGCTTACTAGCATAATGCACGTGATGGGTTTTGTATACTGAAAGTATTTATTACAATGAGTATACAACGGTTTATTTCTTCTATCTGTTAACAATCTTACATGTGTGAACAATGGTATCCTCTTGTCTCACCGATAGGGACGATCATACGGCGTGTTGTAGATCACAGAAGAAAGTATGATCACTTGACCTAATGAGACAAAAACCTGATCACAGCCGAGACAGCGTATGAGGATACGTCTGTCCGGATGGCTGCGGCATTGTCGGAATAAGTAGTCTGTCTTGATTGCTTGACATGCTGGTACGCAGAGGTGGCGTATTGATGGACCGCAGTGAGATGTATTCATCTGTCTGACATCAGCGAATACAAGATCTCGTCATATTGATGGAGTCCAAACCCTAACGAAGGTTCAGGGGTTTGCACGGGTTGACTGTTGCTTTGACTTGCCATGGTGGAGAGCCTAAGTAATGTGCTCGTATATCCGCATCTTTGGTAAAAGCAGTTCGTGTAGTACCGCCTGAGACTGGACTTAGGTAACCATATCTGAGTAATAGGATGGGGACATTCCCTGAGGAGCTCAATAACATTCATCGTGCCAAAGTCCTGCAGGCTGATTAAGTTCATGCACGAGTGATAAGGTTTGAGTGGTACCACTCAGGAATTATAAGATATTAATAAATTATAGTTAGAGCTTGTCAGAGGCTCCGATTAATTAATGGATGTCCGGTAACCTTAAATATGGGGATTCTCAAATAATGCAGCCCGTTCTCATAACGTGGTAATAAAGGGGTAGGTCAGTATTAATTCTGTGGTGAAAAAGAATTAATATTAATTAATTAATTGTGTCCTGGGTTGTGGACATGGGAATTAATTAATTATAGGCCCACTTTATTATTTGCATTAGGTCCCAGGACTGGCCCAATTAAATATGCTGAATTAAGCCCAAAATGGGCCATTAGGGTTTCCAATCCTAGGTCTATAAAAAGACAGCTTGTTGGTCCCGGATTATCAGGGTATAACTTGGCAGCGGAAAATGTGTTAGTTCGTTTCTTGCACTCTGCTGGTTACTCAGCTGACTGGGACCTTGTCAGCTGGTAAGTCAACTGGCACTCTGAGTACTCAGCTGACTGGCGACTGGCTGGTCAGCTGGTAGCTCAAGACTTAGAATATCTTGGCCTTGTTTGCACAGTTATATCAGTTTTCAGATATACACCAGCACTTGAGTGCTGGGTTTCAAATCAGTATGAAAATGCAGAAAGCTGATAAAGACAAAAGGATTTTTATAGTGGTTCGATCAACTGATCTACGTCCACTCTCCAGTCGACTCACTGGAAATTCACTATAAGAGCAATCAGGTACAAAGTTCCTACGATCTATCTCCAGCTGGTAGATGCCCCGTCTACCAGTCCACTGGATCAACCGCTCCCGGTCCTTGTCCTTCTTCAGCTCTCGTCAGATGGATGGAGTGCGAGCACGTCACTTCAACCTCCTCCTCTGACTAGTTGGGTGTTGAGTTCTCCCAAGAACGAGTCTTCTCAATGCGGCAAACTGCCCGTAATAACTCAAGTGCTGGCTGGCACAAGAGCTGCTGTGAACTTCCTCGGAAGAGAAAGAACACCAAAGAGATCTGTAACTCACAAGCTGGAAGCTTGAAGTCTCGTGTTTGAATAAATCAACACACGGATAGCCTTTAGAAAGGCCTCGAAAGTTGTATGCTTTTACTTGCTTGAGCGTAATAAATTTCAGTCTTTCGGTAGGTGAAGAGTCGGCCAAGAACATTGAATGTTGATGGATCCCAGGTATTTATAGCCGAGGGATCCCATTCAAATATTCTAGCCGTTTGGACACATCCGGAAAAGTCTCTGTCCTCGCATGTCCTTCTGACGGCGGCAGGTAGGAATTTCCGGAAAGCGCCATGCTTTTGTCCACTTTATCTGACACAGATCTCTTTGTGTCAGAACGGCTCTATTCGTCAGTACGAGGAATCGGAACTGGTGTCTTGAACTGATAGACTTTAAGGTATCCTTCCTTAAAGTCATACTTTGTCAGTTTATTCCTCAGACGAATCTTCTTTTTGTCTCTAAGATACTGGGAGAGTGAATCTTGAATTCTGCTGGTAACATCCGACTGGTAGATCATTCTGGTGATCTTGTGCTGGCAGTCTCTGCTGGTGACTTACGCTGGCACAATCTAAGTCTACCAATATGTCTGATGTTAACCCTTTCTTGGAATCTCCCATGACTGGTGGCTTCACCGCTGGTGAATAGTGTCAGCCAGAACACATATTCTGCTTGTAAGATTTCTCAGCCTCCTGCTGGTGAAATCTTCCCAACTGGTGAACAGTAACCAGTCAATAGCTCTACTCCATGCTGATGAACAGTGTCAGCATGAGTCTTTGTCAGTCGCTTTTGCTGGTGAGACTTCTCTCAACTGGTAAGCACATCTCATGCTGGTGAACAGTAGCCAACATGAGTCTTGATCAGCTATGACTTACAACTCAAAAGACCTAAACAGGACTTTACATTTGAGACTAGAGCTATTCTAGAGACAAACTGACGCTGGTTGGACTTAGGATTTGATCCACCAAAACACTTAAACACCAAATCAAAGATCTAAGCTATCAACTGGGGAAGGGAAACTTAGATAATTTTCCCAACAATTTCCCCCTTTTTGGTGCGATCAAAGCCTAACCAGCAAGCACTCAGCTGATGAGGAAAGTTACAGAATATTTCAGGGTTTTACAAGTAAACCTAGCAGATCTAAACCCATGAAAATACTTCCTCACATCAGCTCTAACCTAAGGATCTTCCCCCTCAAACTGGGAGAGATATTGCTCGATTAAATTATGAAGTAAGAATCTGAGCCAGGTTAGAATTAAAAAAAATACCAAATGGAGTGCTGGTGCTGATTACACAAAAAGTGTAAGTTCAGCTGGTAAGTAAAAATCAGTAGACATTAGTTGGACAATGAGGAATTGTCATCAACTTGTCAGTAATCAATCCATAAATATGTTGCAGTTACAAGTACAGGATAGAAAACTGACTAGTCTAGAGATATAAATACTTACAACAAAATGAAGAAGCTAGACTATGGCTGAGAAGATGATCCTGGTGATTGAGTTCTGCTGGTTAAGGACCTCAGGATCTCAGTGAGCACTGCCATATCTTGTCTGCTCTTCTCCCTTTCCTCAGCAGCTATCCTCCTCTCTTCTTCAGCAAGACGGGCTCTCTCAGCCTCAGCACGTGCTCGCGCACTTTCCCCCTCTTGGATCCGCGCCAAAAAGGAGTTCACCCCAGAGGTGAAGGCCTCCATTTGTTGCGCCATCTCTGCTCGGAAGGAAGAAAAGCGCTGGTCAATCCTGGCATCAAAGAGAGCAACCAGTTGCGCAGGCGGATGGACCTCGGAGAGAGGCTCTGCTGACAGCGCCAGAGAAGTAGAGGGCACATCAGATGAGGCCTCAGCCATCTCAGTGTCAGCTCCAGTTGGCCCCTCTACGACTCGCTCTGCAGCGGCTGCTGGTGCATCTGCTGGTACAGCTGTTGCTGCTGCTGCTGACTCCAATACTGGTGCATCAGCTGCTGCTGACTCCTCGGCTGATACAGCAGCTGCTGGCTCTGCTACTGGCACCGCAGCTGGAGCTGGCTGGACTTCTTCAAAAACGGGTGGGGCTGTGAAATCCACCACTTGCCAGTCCATATGATCAGGGACGAGATCGCCCAAGACAATAGGAACAGGAGGGACGGCAAGGGTCAGCCACAAACCACTAGAAGGATCCTCCTCCACTATATGGTCTACTAGCAAGGCGCAGGCAGCCATGTCGAACAGGATAGCATGATAGGGAGGGATCCTTGGGAGGGTAACCAGCACTTTGAGGCGTCGGAGCGCGTACGTCAGCTGGTACCCCCGACTGCTGACTCGGAACTGGAGGAAAGGTAACTTGACCTTTTGCCGTGGCGGGAGGCCGGAGCTTCCAGTCAGCTGCCTATACTCTGCAATCTTCAGCAAGCGGCGCTGGATCCTCCTTGTAGACAGCTGCTGGGGGCATTCAGGATCGGTGCCCATGAAAGCGTTAGCCCACTCCTCCTCCGCTCTCCAGTAGCCAAGACCCAGTCTGGCATAGAGAACCGCCCGCTTCTCCACAGTCAGCAGGCGCTGGCATCTGTCAAAAATTCGCCATCTCCGGAACTCCAGACATAGTTCCGGATCCACCCTCCAGAGCCGACGGTAGCTGGATATCATCTCGTCATTGACGGCATTTTCCACCTCCACCGAGATGTTCTCAGCATACTCATAGAGAGTGGCATTATAATATTCCACTGGCTGCAGGGGCAGGCACCAGTCAGAGATTCTGGAGGCATATATCGACTGGTGGGGGAGTCCGCTGAAGGGTATGATGTTGAATGCAGATGGCTCTGGCACTCTTGAATTATGAAAAGCCATCTCCCCGCGCTGCTCCCACCGGTGCACCCCTGTCACTCGAGCTTGGAAGGTATCCTCATCAACCAGCTGATGCTCTTGGATGCAGAGCATATAAGGGCGCCTTTCAGTTCGTGCACGCCTAGCTGGTGGTGTAGAGAATGCTGCTGGTCGCCCGGAAGCTGATGTCGAAGCATCTGTGGATCGGGGGCAACTGGCAGGATGATGAGCCTTATCATCAATGTCTGGGAACAGATCCCTTGGCTCCATCCTCTGCACCATTGAGTGATGAACCACCTCCGCAGCTGGCTCCTGTTCTGGCTCCTCAGCCCTTGGCTCCTCTTCATCCTCGGATTCAGAACTGACATCCGAGAAGCTCGCCAGTTGTACCGGGGTGATCGCCCGCTCTTCTACTCCTCCACTGGCACCCCCTTGCGCGGCCAGTGGGTCTACTGCAGCTCCTCCACTGGCTTCCCCTTGCACAGCCAGTGGGACGTCGTCACCTCCACCACCCCCTTGCACGGGTGGAGAGACATCAGCGGTTTCCTCCTCCGGCTGGTACTCATCCACAAGGGATAGTACATCCTTGTCAGCGCCCATCACCAGCAGGCGTTCAAAAGATTCTTCAGGTAGGAGCTCGCCTGGCGGTGCTGGTGCGGATCGGCTGGCACTCGGAATTTCATGGGCTTTCCCTTTGCCCCTGGTCGCCAGCCTCAGTTGCTCCTCTATTTCCTCCTGGCGCCTGGCCTCAGTCTCAGCCTTGATCTGAGCAAAGCGCTCATCCCTGGCCGCCAGCTCCGCCTCTTTCTTCTGCTTCGCCAGCAGAGCCCGGAGCCTTGACTTGGCCTGCTTCTTCCTCACCAAGGAAGCACTCCTTGCCCTCTTGGCGTGCTCCTCAGCCTTCTGCGCCTTGGTCATGACTCGCCTGCGCTTGCGAGTCATCTTCTCCAGCGTCTCTTCCTCAGTCAGCCCTAGTAAGTTCTTCTTGACTGGGATGGAGATTTTCCCAGATTCTGGATTGTATGCCACGGCGTGCGGGGGCTGCTGGTGCTGGGAAGTCTTGGGCTTCTTGTGGGTAGGCTTCTTGGTGACTGGTACAAGTTGTACGTCTCGTGGGTGAATACCAGTCGCCTCAGCCACCGCGCCTTCCATGGTCTCGAAGAGAGACTCCGTCTCCATCTTCCTCTTCAGCGCTGCCCTTGCCTCAGCTGTCAGCGGGAGAGCCACAGCTGGCACTTGCTCTCCCAGGTCTTCTGAGTCCTCCTCAGAAACAACCTCAGCTGGGTCGACTGCTGTCTTTCCCTGCAGCCTCCGCGGCTTATGGTAGTCAGGGCGGGGCAGCTTTGCCTGCTCCTTGGTGGGCGGAATGAAATCCGAACTCACCAGTTGCTCCCCCTGGTCCACTCCATCTCCAATCTCCATCTCCAAAATATGGCTGATCCGCAGCCCAAAGGATACGGAGTGAGTGAACGTCCCATCAATTGGAATGTTGATGTTGCGATCAACATTCTCCAGCAGTCTCCCGAAAAAGAACTCGGCCCAGTTCCCTTCCACTCCATCCACCAGCGCGCACATCACGGAGAATTTGCGCAGGCTCAACTCAGCATATGAGCCAACTTCGCACTGCAGCATCCTGACGACGATGTCGCACACCATCTGCCACCAGTCGTCCATCTCCGACTTCCGCATTCCAGTGCGAAAACTCGTCACCCCCTCCCTCTTCCACTGAGCCCACCGGCTCCTGAACTCCTCTACATTGTTGTGGAAGTAGGTGGCTATCTCCATTCCCTCGTTCCTCAATCCGAACAAGTCGGCGAGGTATTCGGCGCTGACAGTGATCAGATGGCCGAAGACGGAAGTGGTGAAGGACTTTCTCCCGTCAGCAATCACGGCCCGTGCATAGAACTCCGCCACCATATGCGGATGGAAGGTCTCGGGCCTTGCCGTCAGATATTGTCGAAGGCCTTCCCGGTCGATCATCTCGATCAACTCCGCTCCAAAATTCTTGCGCGCCAGCTTCTCGTTCAGAATTTTCTCTTTCTGAACTTGCGCAGCCCTGATTTGCGCGTTCGAGAGTTGAGCCCTGGTCGCTGGTTTGTTCAACTGAACCAGGCGGGCGAATGGAAGTGTGTAGTCTATATCGTCCATCTGTGTGATGCCAGTGTAAGTCGGCATATGGGCTTCAGCGAGGGGTAGGTCTGGTGAATCAGACGAGGATGATGTAGAAGTAGATGGAGGGTTATCAGCTGGAGGTTGAGAAGATGATGCCATAACTTCAGAAAATATCAAGGAAGTTGAAGGAATATGAACAGATTTAGGGTTCTGAAATTTGGGATTGTAAAGGTTAATCCGTCGAAAGGCATCGGGTATTTATACCCAAGTCCATGCAGGATCAGACGATCAAGATTGACGCTCAGCAAGCGGGGATCGACGGTCATCAGCAGGCCCGGTTCCCTGTGTTGACGAGTGCGGTCGTGCTGACGTGCGTCACGACGTGGAGCTGACGTGGCGCGCAGCAATTGGTGGCAACCAAGAGTCGGACTGCGCAGCCACTGTGCACATTAAATGTGGCATTAAATGCCGCATTAAATTCTCAGGTTCGCACACGCCAAGGATTTGAACAATCCCGCCTTTTCTGAGACAGCTGGTATGACTGGTCATCAGTAGCATATACCAGTTGCACATTTCCCCCTAACTGGTTGGCCTCTTCATCAGTTAGCAACTGATACCACTTGCTGATAGTACTTGCTGCTGGCAAACTTCCATCAGTTATCAGCTGGCAACTGGAAAGATGGAAAATTGAGCGCTTGGACTCAATTTTATTCCGCATAATCTTCTCTTCTCTTGGAATTGGGAGCTGGGACCCAATTTCGCTTCAACTGATGGTCTATGCTGGCAAGATTCCGCCAGTAGACACCACTTGTTAGATAGAGATACCACTTAAATAAAAACAACTAAGAGCTTGGACTTAGTCGTAATCAGCGTCCTCCAGAAGATCAAGAACAGAATGAGAGCTGGGACTCATTCTTCCTCATCATTGGGGCTCACATCAATCTCCATAAGACCGAGTTTGATGCACAACTCCTTGAATCTTGCTTCTGGCAGTGGCTTGGTGAAGATGTCAGCCAGTTGATCTTCAGTTCTGATATAGTCCACGCTGACATCCTTCTTCTCGACATGATCACGAATGAAGTGATGTCGAATATCTATGTGCTTGGTTCTGGAGTGATGAACCGGATTCTTCGTGATGCACATAGCACTGTTGTTGTCGCAATAGATTGGAACACAGCCAGTGTCCACTTCATAATCCTCCAGTTGTTGCTTGATCCAAATTATTTGAGCACAGCAACTGGCAGCGGCAACATATTCAGCCTCAGTGGTAGATGTAGCAACTGAGTGCTGCTTCTTGCTAAACCAACTGATTAGCTTGTGTCCTAGAAACTGACACGTACCACTGGTACTCTTTCGGTCAATACGGCATCCAGCGAAGTCTGAATCTGAATATCCAATGAGTGTAAGCTCATCATTCCTGGGATACCATATTCCAAGAGATTCAGTCCCCTTCAGATATTTTACTATCCTCTTAGCAGCTTCCATGTGTGACCTTTTCGGATTGGCTTGAAATCTGGCACACACTCCGACTGAGTACGAAATGTCGGGTCTGCTGGCTGTGAGATAGAGAAGTGATCCAATGATTCCTCGGTAAATGGTAGGATCAACTGATTCACCTTGCTCATCAAGAAATATTTGACAACTGGTGCTCATAGGTATTCTGAGGGACTTAGTTTTCTCTGGGCAATACTTCTGAATTAACTCCTTCGTATACTTCCGCTGGCTGATAAAAATTCCATCAGCTGACTGCTGGACCTGGAGTCCGAGAAAGTATGTTAACTTGCCCATCATACTCATCTGAAATGATGTCTGCATCAGTTGAGAAAACTTCTCGCAGAGAGTTATATTCCTTGATCCGAATATGATGTCATCTACATAGATCTGCACCATTAGCATGTCACCACCATCCTTGAGAAGAAAGAGAGTCCTATCAATCTTCCCTTTCCGAAATCCATTGCTGGTGAGGAATTGTGACAGCGTTTCGTACCAAGCCCTGGGCGCCTGTTTCAATCCATACAGGGCCTTTCTCAGCTTGTACACCTTGGTGCCAACTTCAAAGCCTGGAGGTTGCTCGACATATACCTCCTCTTTTAGCTCGCCATTCAGGAAGGCGCTCTTCACATCCATCTGGAACACTGTGAAGCCGTGATACGCTGCATAAGCAAGGAACAGCCGTATCGCCTCCATTCTGGCAACTGGTGCGAAGGTCTCATCGAAATCGATCCCTTCACACTGCCTGTAACCTTTGGCGACTAAACGAGCTTTATTTCTGACCACGGTGCCATTCTCATCTCGCTTGTTCTTGAAAACCCACTTGGTGCCAATCACTGACTGATGTGATGGTCTCTCCACCAAGTCCCAAACGTTATTGCGAGTGAATTCTGCAAGCTCCTCTTGCATGGCATTGATCCAATCGGCAGATTCGAGCGCCACTCCTATGGAAGTAGGTTCCATTTGAGAGATAAAACAACTCAGGAGCGCACTGCCGTGTCGAGTCTTAATAGAACTTTCCGGATCACCGAGAATAGCATCGGATGGGTGATCTCTCAGCCATTTTGGAGGACCAGCGACTGCTGGTGCCGGCTGCGAAATAGATTCATCTGGTCTGACGGCTGGTGCTTCCAAGTTTCCACCAGTCGGGGCTGCAACATCAGCTGGTGCTGAACCTTCACCAGTTGGAACAACTTCATCAGCATCACCTTCTGACTGGTTGTCTGAACCTCCACCAATGTTGTCAGCATCAGCTGGAACATCCACTCCAGCTGGTCCATCACTGCCTTCTTCTTCAAAAAGGCCAGTAGGGATTCCCCCTAGATTGCTGCTAGGTCCACTCAGGGAGATTGAGTGTAAGGTCTCAGCAAGATCATTTGCATCACCGACCCTCTCAGGTTGCTGATGGGCACCTGAGGGAACTGGTTGTGAAGATGATCCAGTCATAGGTCTAGTCGAACCAGTTGGTTGAGCATCGGAAGAATTCCTGCCCAACTGGT
>JAPKLW010000066.1:66581-101712 GCA_026898455.1 Plectranthus barbatus | reverse complement strand
CAAAAATTGTTTTAAAACTATTAAATCCCTTAGCGTGCTTTTGTCGCACGTGGGACTGTCGCATAGGCCCGGTTTGGGGGCGCGACATATATTTTGGGAATTTTTGGGCTTGTTTAATTACATGCAAAAATTTGGGAAATATAATAACAAAGAAATTATGTGTGCGCATAAAGAAACCTTTTAAAAGAAAAATACTAAGCAGATTTTTTAATTAAAATCAATAGACCTCCACAAAGCGGTCCTAGGCTGTAAGTGTATCTCTCGTTCTAGTAAACGTCTACGAGTGTAGCTTGCTAGTTCCCGGAGGTGCATGGGTACAGTTGTTGGGATTTCTAGACAAAAAATTTAAATCATGTGAATAGTGGGAGGGCTTTGCGTAAACGTCTACGAGTGTAGCTTGCGTAGACCTCTTTCACAAGTATTCTAGGATTGATTTAAATTATAAATAACAAAAGTTTTAAGGGCTGTGCGGTATGGTTACGTGCCATGCTAAACTATCTCTTTTCGCCGGAGTTAAATTTGTGTTTAATTTCTTAGAAGCATCTTAGAATATAATGCAAGAACTGCATCCCTGTTCTTGAGAGATGGCTTGGTCTATGGTTTTCACTAATTATTAATTTCTAGTGTCAAAAGCTTCCTGACATGGTAGTGAAATTAAATGGATTGGGGCTTAAAACCCGCAGTTCTGGTTGAGGGTGACATCGTAAACGTCTACGAGTGTAGCTTGCGGTGGGAACTCTTGGGCAATTAGTGGAAAACATTTGTATTAGATTTATTAAAAGGTTTTCAATGCATTTGTTTTTGAAGTTCAACATGTATGTTCTTATTTAAGATTCTTTATTGTTTCAGATATGTCTATGTCTACGATCGATCATATACTTGCTCTCAATCCTCTAACTGGTCCAAACTTCCATGAATGGAGTTTCTGCATCAAACACATCATTTATCTGAAAATCAAGCACATGTTCTTTACATGGATCCACTTTGCGTTCTCAAAGAGGAGTGTGCGAACTTGAGCTTGAATTCTATGACAGATGGGAGGATGCTGATGAGTTTGCCTTCTGGCTCATCACGAGTTCCCTGTCTAGAGAATTAAGGCATAAGTATGAACACCTAAAAGGGTTGGAGAGCTTTGGAAGGAACTCTCGACGGCCTTTGGCAAAGTGGAGCGAACTATTAACTATAAGCTTGTGCACAATCATGTGTGCAAGAAGATGGTTGAGGATAGTTCAGTGACTACGCACATGATGTCTGTGATTGATCTTATGAGACAGTTTACTGTGCGGGGTGGTAATATCAGTGCCCAGGGCGAGATTGATATTATCTTGAATTCTCTTCCGGAATCCTATCAAGACTTTAAGGTAGTTGCTGCTGCAAATGGAGAGTATGCTCTGCATGAGCTGCTTGAGGATCTTGTAGTGGAGCAGTCTACCATGCGAGCACGGAAACCTGTTCTGTCTGGCTCTAGTACTGGTTCGACAACCTTTAAGGTTGGAGATGATGGTGCTGAGAGCAAGTTCAGGAAAACAGGCAGTGATAGCAAGTCTAGGAAAGGGAAGAGAGCCAAGGTCACTGCAAAGAAGAACGAGTGTGCTGGATGCGGAAAGGTGGATTGTCCGAATGCTAAGGGACAAGGTACATCATTTGCATTTGTAACGGAAACATGTTTAGCATCGGTTTCTACTCACTCGTGGGTAGTGGATACTGGAGCTACTGATCATGTTTGTTACATTTTGCAGGGGTTCACACCGAGGAGGGTGCTGAAGAATGACGAGGTTACCATCTCGATGGGGAACGCAACACAAGTGAGTGCAGCTGCCATTGGAGATTTCACCTTGTACTTTGATGATTCTATTTTAACACTGAGAGATGTTTTGTATGTGCCGGATTTTTGGAAAAACCTTATTTAAGTTTCCAAACTTTATGTTGATGGATATTCAATTATTTTTGATTGTGGTGTTTCTATCATTGGTAATAACGGTGTTATCTATCGTGGAATGCTGAATAATTCTCTCTATGTTGTTAACTATAATCATAAGTCTTCCGCAAGTATTGCATGTAATTCATCCGTAATCGATAATCCTGGGAAGAGAAAACTTACTTCTTCTAATGAGGATCTTACAAATCTCTGGCACTTGAGACTGGGTCACATCAGCTTGAAGCGGATTCAGAGACTTGCAGATGACGGTACATTGGACCTAGTCCGGGCTATACCTTATAAAGTCTGCGAATCCTGGATCGAGGGCAAGATGTCAACTAGGCCTTTCAAGGCTAGTCAGTCTCGAGCAGAGGAAGTGTTGGAATTGATCCATTCTGACTTATGTGGACCGATGTCCACGCAGGCTCGTGGAGGGTATGAGTACTTCGTCACTTTCATTGACGATTACTCAAGGTATGGATACGTTTACCTGCTTCGCTAAGAGTCTGAATGCTTTGAGAAATTCAAAGAATTCAAGGCTGAAGTAGAAAATAAGGTCGGGAAAACTATCAAGTCGCTGCGATCTGACTGCGGTGGCGAATACCTCGGTAATGAGTTCCTGCAATATTTGTCAGAAAATGGGATTACATCCAGTGGACTGCACCGGGTACTCCCCAGCAAAACGGTGTAGCTGAAAGAAGAAATAGGACTCTTCTAGAGATGGTAAGATCAATGATGAGTTATGCAAACTTACCAATTTCGTTTTGGGGCTACGCATTGGAAACAACAGCTTACGTGTTTAATGTGGTGCCTTCTAAATCAGTTCCTAAGATTCTGAGCTCTTCCTTGGTCGCAAACCTAGTTTGTGCAAGTTTAGAGTATGGGGTTGTCCGACACACATACTGTCGAAGGAACCTGATAAGTTAGAAAGTAGGTCAATAGTGATGTTGTTCATAGGGTATCCCAGGCAAACGAAAGGTGGTTACTTTTACTGTCCTGTTAGTCAAGGAGTTGTTGTTAGCACCAACGCTAGATTCTTAGAGTACGAGTATGTGAGTAATCACAGGTCAAGGAGCGATATCGTTCTTCAAGAAATTGAGAACGAGAATGCAATTCCAAGGGAAGGGGAACGTGTAGATGTGGGTGCACCTGTGAGAGGTACAGCACCACAGACACGTTCTTCAGTGCAAGGTGCAGGACCACAAGTCACTGTACCTACTACTGACAAGGCACCGATGCCTCGTCGTAGTGGGAGAGTTATTTTCCAGCCTGAAAGGTACATGTTCGTCGGTGAGTCTTCGGACTTGAGCCCTGATCACTGTAATTTCTACAGATTAATTATAGAAATAGTGGCAAATAAATTTGTAAACCCTAAAGTTATCGATCCAGGGGAATGAAGCAACGAAAAACCTTAGGTACTAAATCATAAGTTCTCAAAATACTGGTCAGGAAAATCA
Source organism: Plectranthus barbatus (assembly GCA_026898455.1). Classification (NCBI taxonomy): domain Eukaryota; kingdom Viridiplantae; phylum Streptophyta; class Magnoliopsida; order Lamiales; family Lamiaceae; genus Plectranthus; species Plectranthus barbatus. The sequence goes on along the minus strand of JAPKLW010000066.1, from coordinate 98,337 downwards.
ATTGAAAAGTTTTGGTTGTTTTGAAAATCGCAATACTTGCTAATGAAAATTAAACAGGAAATTAAAAGGCTTTTGGATTCAAATAAGAGAAGCACAGATTCTAGGGATATCTACCTATCAAGTATGACATGGATGAATGAATTGATTAATTCCCAATTTTAATTCCTCTTCATAGTGAAACATCAGAAAGGTATTACGAACTTCTTTGTTGGACAATTCGTAAAGTGGATTAATCAATTACCTATCTCCGCTCGGTCTCAAGATAAATTAACTAACTCCAAAGATCTACAGATTTATCCCTACAATCGATCTCCTTCAATTACGACAAGAAATCAGATTATATTGTGAAAATCTCTTTCCGTTGAAAACTATCACAGTTACGTCTCAAGTAATCAACTAGATAATCCTAAGATGTGATCAGCAAATCAAGATTATGAATAAGCACAGATTTCACAAACTACGAAGGGAAAGGGAAAATAATTCAATTAATCAAACATGTATACATTGATAATTCGAAACCCTAGAATCTGAGGAATAGATTAGTTACACATATTCAGAGTAATATTCATCATAGAAAGATAAAACCTGAATTGCATAAAAACTTGGGTCTGAATGTCTTCCCCCAAAAATATGTCTTCAAACATAAACCTAAAAACTCTTGGAATCTCTTAAAATCTGAAATCTGGAATGAGGAATTATTCGGGATGCTTGGGGGTTCTGTAAACTCGAATTTACAAAGTTATATATAGAGGTGGAGGTGTATCAAATCAAATCTAGGGCTAAAGATATGAAAAATCTCGAATTCAGCCAATTTCCCGCGCCAGCAGGCCACATCGATCGTGGCAGTCTGGCGTCAATCGCTGCTCCTGAAACATCTTCGTCGATCGACGAACATTGGCAGCGATCGACGTGGCCTTTGCTTCCGTCAATCTTCCTTTTCCCTTCGTCGAGCACTGTGCCTTCTTTGCCTCGTCTGCGCGGTCTCACAGTTTTGGCAATAACTTCCTCTTTCAAACTCCGATTGACGCGATTCCAGTTGCGTTGGAGAGCTAACTCAAAGCATCATCCATTGTCATCTGCCAATAGCCAAAATTCCTCTTGTGGAAGAACTCTTCACTGCTACTCTTACACGTCACTGCTTTCGGAACGGTTTTCTCGTGGGTTTAGGCCTAAAAACCTGCATAAACATCAAAATACACCTAAAACCACCTAATATTGATTCATGCATAAAATATATGTATAAACTCAATAAAACTACATAAAATAGTATAAATATAATATAGATATGTGAGTGAATTAATGAACTTATCAAATCCCGCAAACTTGAACGTTTGATTGTCCTAATCAATAGGCAAGAAAGAAATCAAAAGATCATGTGGTTAAAGTGCAATGCCTCACAAGATTTATCACAGTCGAGAACCAAGAATCCACTACCCACAAGCAATTTGAAAGAGACAGAAAATTCATCAACCGTGGAAGAACTCACAGGAAGTGTATCGCTCAACTCTCAAGTGTTTAAGGTAAAGATGAAAGCACTCAACAACATGTATGAAGAAATTTCTGCCATAGGCTTGCAGATTTTCTAATATCTCCACTGCTAAAATGTGCACACAAGTCTAGAATCAAAAAGGACTTTCGAACGGTTGTAACGTAGGCTTTTTCTGATAAGGTAGGGAAATATGGCCAAGTGACTAAATCAATTGAGTTCATGACTCTCAACATTTCCAACCACTATCTATAATCATCCACCTTATCTCCTCATATACATCAACAAACTCACAATATAAATTTTTTTATTTTTATTTTTTATTTTTTTTATTTTTTTTAGCTCATTTTGAATCTCTTATGCTCTTTTCGATAATTTTTGTATTCTTTTCTTTTCAGAGAGTTTATGAGAATTCTAATTATTTCTTTGAGCTTCTTTTTTACAAATCTTTTCACCACTAATTTATCATATCTTATCACCAATTCACTAATCAATCCCCATACATACCACAACTCAAGACATGAGTGAGACACTACTTTTCTTAATCTTATAGACAAGGAAAGAAAAACTGTACAAGCTCAAAATGGCTAACTAGGGAAAATTTATTGTGAAGGGACAGTGTTTAGGATATTGGGTTAACAAAGATGGCCTAATATCATTTCCTAAACTTGTGCACACTATGCAGTCTCAACACAGAAAATAGGCAAGCTCTAGAGAAACCAAAACACACATGTGAATCTCACATCAAACGAAATAAAGGCTCAAATTCTCACACAAGGGTTTAAAAATTTTCTTCCACAGTTAATTTCAAATCAGCTCAATCAGCATGCAAGTATAAGTGTCAAATTAGTCCTATCATGCGGTATTCTACATTCATAGGCATCTAACCACAATCTCAATCAATTCAATACTCAACCCTCAATCAATTCTAATCTCACAATCTCGTTCAAGTTATCTCGAAACTCAAAAATTTCCCCACAAAATAGCATAGAATAGAAAGGTACGAAAAATTAAAGACAGAAAGCAGAATAAATAAAAGATAGGACGTTCCATCTCTTGTCCACATCCCCACAAACTTATTTCCAACTCGAAGAGTGGAATAATTAGAAAATCAGACAAAAGAGGGAACGATACCTGGTAGTTGATCTCAGACATCAACTTTTTTATCCCCCGGAGTCTTCAATCGCCATCAGGGAGGTCGGGTCCAGGCAGGTCCTTTCGCGACCTCCTTTCCATCTTTGTTCTTAATAACTTGCATCCCCCATTTCTTGGTGTCTTTTTCCAGAAGGACCTTGTGTGTGCAAAATGAGGGGCTGATCCCCTTGATGTCTCTCAATGTCCCCCCAATGGCAGACTTGTACTTTCGTAGAACTCGTAGTAATTTTTCCAACTTCCCATACGTAAGGTTTGTCGGAAGCATCTTGAGTTCCAGAACCAGCGGATCAGAGTTAGATTGCAGCTTTCCCCGATTTGCATCGGTTGACATGGGTGAAACTGCCGCAATCCCTTTTCTACGTCGCGCTGCTTCTGCCGATGAACTCTACGTGTTCGACTTCCTTCGTGCGTCGATCGACGTGGCAGCAGTGTCGATCGACGTGAATCCTAAGGCTGCATCGATCGACGTGATTGACCTGATTCCAGTTGCGTTGGAGAGCTAACTCAAAGAATCATCCATTGTCATGCGCCAATTGCCCAAATTCCTCTTGTGGAAGAACTCTACACTACTACTCTTACACGTCACTGCTTTCGGAACGGTTTTCTCGTGGGTTTAGGCCTAAAAACCTGCATAAACATCAAAATACACCTAAAACCACCTAATATTGATTCATGCATAAAATATATATATAAACTCAATAAAACTACATAAAATAGTATAAATATAATATAGATAAGTGAGTAAAATAATGAACTTATCAAGCCCGGAAGACGGACATGAGGACTCTGACCCACTGACTTACGAAAAGGCAGTGCAGGACAAGAATGTAGCCAAATGGCGTGTCGCCATGGATTCTGAAATTGAATCCATAACTGCTATGGATGTATACCAGAAGACTAATTTGTCGGATGGCTTTAGAGCCATAGGGTGCAAATGGGTATACAAAAGAAAGAAAGGGGCGGATGGAAAGATCACGGCTTTTAAAGCCAGGCTGATCTACATGCAGCAACCCGAAGGTTACATAAGCAAGGGCGAAGAACATCTTGTCTGGAACCTTAGGAAGTCCTTGTATGGACTTAAGCAGGCTTCAAGGTCATGGAACTTAAGTTTCAACGATGTGATTAAATCCTATGGATTTGCACATTTGGAAAATGAAAGTTGTTTTTACCGACTTTGTGTTAGTGGGAGCGTGGTCTTCCTTGCACTATACATTGATGACATACTCCTATTTGGAAACAACGAGGGAGTGATGTCCGAAATCAAGGTTTGATTATCCGAACAGTTCCAAATGAAGGATCTGGGAGAAGCTGGCTACATTCTTGGGATTAAGGTCTTACGAGATCGTAAGAAAAGAATGTTGAGCTTATCCCAAACATCCTATGTGGATACCGTGATAGCTCGGTTCAGCATGCAACTCGCCAAGAAAGCCTTGCTACCTTTCAGACATGGCGTTCGTCTTTCAGGTGGGCAGTGTCCTCAGACACAGTGGGAGAAAGACGAGATGAGTCCTGTACCATACGCTTCGGCGGTGGGTAGTCTCATTTATGCGATGTTGTGTACCAGGCCAGATATTTGTTATGCCATAGGCATGGTAGCAAGATATCAGTCTAACCCTGGACAGGCGCACTGGACTGCTGTAAAGCACATCCTCAAATATTTGAAGAGAATTAGGAATTTCTGCCTAGTTTATCAATGTGAGGATTTGTGACCTGTGGGTTATAGAGACTCGGATTTCCAAGGGGACCAGGATGAGAAGAAATCGACCTCAGGATATGTGTTTACCCTGGGAGGTGGAGCTGTATCTTGGAGGAGCTCAAAGCAGAAATGCGTTGCTGACTCCACCATGGACGCGAATATGTCGCCGCCTCCGACGCCTCGAAAGAGGGGGTGTGGCTCCGAAACTACCTCGAAAGAGGGGGTGTGCCTCGAAATATGGGCGTGATCCCGAGTTTGCCGAGGAGCATCACAATTTATTGTGATAACTCTGGTGCAGTGGCTAACTCAAAGGAACCGCGGTCTCACAGGGCAAGCAAACACATAGAGAGAAAGTACCATATCATACGAGAAATCGTATCGAGGGGCGATGTGCTGATTAAGAAGATTGACACTGCTAATGTTACTGATCCGTTTACAAAGAGCTTGCCCCAGAAAGTTTACAAAAGACATATTCGTGAGCTAGGTCTGAGGTGGATGCCGACCACTGATAGTGGTTAAAGTGACAGCAGACTAGATAGACAGACTGTATACTCTGTAATAGCTTAGTTATGCTTTGAGTATAAGTGGGAGATTGATGGGTTTCGTATAATGAAAGCATTTATTGCAATGAGTATACAACGGTTTATTTCTCCTATCTGTTAACAATCTTACATGTGTGAACAATGGTATCCTCTTGTCTCACCGATAGGGACGATCATACGGCATGTTGTAGATCGCAGAAGACAGTATGATCACTTGACCTAGTGAGACATAAACATGATCACAGCCGAGACAGTGTATGAGGATACGTCTGTCCGGATGGCTGCGGCATTATCGGAATAAGTAGTCTGTCTTGGTTACTTGACATGCTGGTACGCAGAGGTGGCGTATTGATGGACCGCAGTGAGATGTATTCGTCTGTCTGACATCAGCGAATACAAGATCTCGTCATATTGATTGAGTCCAAACCCTAACGAAGGTTCAGGGGTTTGCACGGGTTGACTGTTGCTTTGGCTTGCCATGGTGGAGAGCCTAAGTAACGTGCTCGTATATCCGCATCTTGGGTAACAGCCTGAGACTGGACTTAGGTAACCATATCTGAGTAATAGGATGGGGACATTCCCCGAGGAGCTCAATAACATTCATCGTGCCAAAGTCCTGCAGGCTGATTAAGTTCAGGCACGAGTGATAAGGTTTGAGTGGTACTACTCAGGAATTATAAGATATTAATTAATTGTAGTTAGAGCTTGTCAGAGGCTCCGATTAATTAATGGATGTCCGGTAACCTAAAATATGGGGATTCTCAATTAATGCAGCCCGTTCTGATAACGTGGTAATAAAGGTGTAGGTCAGTATTAATTCTGTGTTGATAAAGAATTAATATTAATTAATTAATTGTGTCCTGGTTTGTGGATATGGGAATAAATTAATTATAGGCCCACTTTATTATTTGCATTAGGTCCCAGGACTGGCCCAATTAAATATGCGAAATTGAGCCCAAATTGGCCCATTAGGGTTTCCAACCCTAGGTCTATAAATAGACAGCTCTCTCTCATAAGTCATAAGACAGTTGAAACACACTAAACCTAGAGAGAGAGAGGAGGCGTCGTTTTTGGTATAGAGGGAGGAGAATTCCAATTCTGGTCCTGCTCAGAATACAGTTCTATGGAGTCCTCACCAGTAGTAGATCTGATCAGCATCGGGACACAGCCCTGAAGATCTAATCTGGAGAACAAATTTTTCTTTTCTTCTCCTCTTTATTTTCAAATTTAATCAAGAAATTAGATCTCTAATTTCTATTTCCGCAAATTAAATCGGATCGTGTGGTTGAATTGAGTTTTGGAATTCAAACGCGAAAGATCGGTTCAGACTCGACGGAGTTACGGTAAACCCTAAATCCACAAATCTATGTATTAAATTCATAGGAGCATGCTAGGGTTTTGAGAATTTTTATTATGAGCAATATCCATAAATAGATCCGGTTCTGTTTGGTTTTGGTGATTCGGTTCACGAAAAAACCCTACAGCACGGGATATTGTTTCCCTTCAGTTTCTCGAACTAACACTGCTCCAATGGCATGTTTTAATACCAAGAGGTACAATAGAAGCGTTTCACCCTTAGTAGGTTTGGAGAGTAGGGCGGACTGGTGAAGTAAGCTTTCAATTCTTCCAATGTTTTAGCACAATCCTCTATCCACTTGAAACGTCTCCCTTTCTTAGGAGTGTGGAAGAATGAGTGTGTTCTTTCCGAGTACAGAGAGATGAAGCAACTTACTGCAGCTAGATGGTTAATTTGGGTGGGGTCTGTTGCGATACCCCTTTGAGTGTCTATCTGTCTGAGGAACTTTCCAAATGAAACCCTGAATGAGCATTTCTCGGGGTTCAGCTTTATGTTATACTTTTCAAGGGTTTGGAACGTCTCCTCTAGATGAACCACTTGATCTTGGGCTTTTAAGGATTTGATGAGCATGTCATCAATATACACCTGCATTGTTTTGATGATCTTGTCACTAAATATCGAGTTGACCAGTCGTTGGTAGGTTGACCCGTCATTCTTAAGCCCAAAAAGCACTACTTTGTAACATTAGATTCCTGGATAAGTTATGAAAGCTATTTTCTCTTGATCATCGGGATGCATCTGTATCTGGTTGTTTCACAAGAAGCCGTCCGTTATGCTTAGGAGCTTGTTCCTAGTGATTACATTAACAATCGTATCGATATGAGGTAAGGGATACGAGTCCTTTGGGTATGCTTTGTTGAGACCTGTAATGTCAATGCACACCCAGGTTTTGTCGTTCTTCTTCTATACCACCACTACGTTTACCAACCAGGTGGGTTAGTGAATTTCTCATACCGATCCAATGTCGAGCAGCTTCTGAATCTCTACGTTTATGGCTTGTTTCTTTTTGGCAAATAATTTTTTCCTTCTCTATTGTACCAGTTTGTAGTTTGGGTCAACTTGCAGCCAGTGGGTGATGACCAATAGGATCATGCCTCTCATATCTTAGTGAGACACGGCAAAAAGTGGACCTTGGATTTAAAAAAATGTACCAGAGGGGCGCGGATCTCCGGGGTCAGCTCTGCCCCCTGGAAAGTGGTTTGAGTCGGTTCTATGGGGTCGATTACAACCTCCTCGAGCTCTTTAATCTTGATTTGAGTGACCGAGGAGAACTGATCGACGTGTTGTTGAGTGCAGATAACTTTGAAGCTAAAATAATAGAAGTCTCGCGAGGCATTTTGTTATCATCTAATGGTATGGATTCCCTAAGGTGTGGGGAACTTGAACATCTAATGATACAAGGACGGGATGACCTTGAGTGCATGTATCCAGGATCATCCAAGGACGACATTTTGTGTCGATGGGGTGTCCACCACTTGGAAATTCATGTTGATGTTAAGGCCTACAGAGTACACCGGCACTGTGATTTCTCCTACTGTCTATTTTTGGTCTCTGTTGAAGCCATATATTGTTGCAGTTATGGGTTCGATTTATTTATGAGGAGTTGCATCTCCCGCAGGGTTAGTATAAAAATATGTTAGAGGAGTTGCAGTTGTCGACCAGTATCATCTTCACTTGGAAGTTTTAGATCAGGAAGGATATTATGAGCGCATCGTGGTGTGGATGGACGAAATTTAGGGCATCGCTACTAGTGAACTTGATTGGTTCATGCTCTGGGTGTAGTACATGCGTTGTGCATCGCGGTTTAGGGCTTCTCTTGCTCTTTTCACGGCCAACCAAGACGCCCCGCTCACATCAGAGCCCCCTGTGATCGCGTGCACCATTCTTTCTGCCTGCGGTGGTTTGTCTTAGGAAACCTGTTTGGGTGGATTAATGTTTTGCGTCCCTCCCATCCACGTGTTTTTACCTTGCTGGTGAGGAACTCAGTGAGGAAGTCGTTCTTGAGTAGTTCGATAACTTCCAAGCGTAGGGTTTGATATTCATCTGTCTTGTGCCCATGATTTTATGGAAGTCACATAGCTTCTTAGGATCGGATTTCATCTTGGCAGGTCACTTCACAGCGCCCCAAGGCTCTTCAGTACACTGTTGACTAGGTAGTTCTGGTCGATGCCGAGCTTATAGGGGATCGAGGTCGATTCGTTTACCTTAAGGGTTTGGTCGTAAGGTTGATCTTTTCTCAAACTTTAGTTCACTTTGGTAATCTCTTCGGTCGACATATCTCGAACTAGTGGGTTCAATTTGCAATTGATCGCACTTTTATTCCTCTACGAGCTCAGTTGCCGTCTGTTCGTTCATTTGGGCGATTCGATTTGGTTCAGCTTTGTTAGAAATATTGGTAGAAATATTATAACCCCCTTATTCTCAATTATATGTATTTTGGTTTTGTTGCATCAAAGCTTAGTCAATATAGTTCTAGCAACATAGTATCTAGTCAAATTGTAAAAGTCCTATTTGGGATACACTTACTCGAGTTGTAATAGAACTAGAATAGAAGATCCAAGAATGCTGAAGGAATCAGCATATTCGAAGATTGTTGAAGACTCTAGTAAAAGGCTAGCAAACACAGAAGAATGTTGGACACGCCTAAAAGAATGATGAAGGAATGAAGCAAACATGTTGCGGAATCTCAGCAAGACAGCTGTGAGATGTCAGTAGACTATCAACTGTCAGCAAACGCATAAAAGCAATCAAAACAAATATAAAGTCGTGAAACAGAAGGATCCAAATCATAAGGAAACCTGATGAATTGGAGTGTAGGATAGTCAACAGACACAAGGAATGTTTCCAGATTCAAACTGAAAGATCTGTTCTGACAAAGACGACTAATATTAGGAGAATCGCCAATCAGCGATGAAGGAGACCTGAAGAGTCTCTGTGCTTTGCACGAAAAGATGGACGGAGATTGGCGAGCAGATACTCTCTGTCTAATGGATTAGATTCAAAACAACCATTTGAATCTTCACCTATAAATAGGTGTTATCAAAGGGAGATTGAGAAGTTCGCGAAAAATCTACAACAGAGAAATTAGAAGAGATCTGAATACTCTCAATCCTACGCGAACTCACATCTGAGCTTATACTTGATTGAAGCTTTATAGAAGATTACATATTCAAAGCTCGTGATCTCGAAAGTATTACTTATAAGGATTAACGTTGGGATTCTTCCTATCATTTGATAAACACTTGCAAAATCATGACCTTAGAAAGATAACTGCAAGATATTATTAAAACTTCCGCTGCAAATATAGATACTCTGGTTAGAGACCAACAAGTGGTATCAGAGCGGTTGGTCTTTACAAACTAGCTGTTTTTTAGTCGCTTAGGACTAGATCCATTTTTCCATGCATATTTCTTTTGTTTCTGTGTTAAGCTCAGGATAAGGATAATCGTGAACAACGCAAAGTTGGGAAAGTTCACTCTGGAAACCTACTCCACTTCGAGAAAGAGGTCGTTGATCATGTTGATGAACATATATCCCGAGATGAAGCAAGTGATCAAGCAAGGACCAATCAAGATTTAAAAGGTGAAAAATCGAATCGGTGAAGATGTTCAAGGGCCAGATGAGATGGTGGACAAGCTGTACATAGAGTAGACTTAAGAATACCGAGTTTGTGCAAAACTGGATTACGTAGCCTTGGATTTGATCATAAATTCTTTATCAGGACCTCTGATGGCTGAAGCCTTGGATTTCAAGAATGCCAAAGAAATGTTGGATTTTCTTGGCACCCAGAGCAAAGAGACTGATCAAATGAAGAGAAACAAGCCACAACAGTGCGTAGACAAATATGAGTCATTCCAGATGCTTCCTGGAGGAACAACCAAAGACATGGAAGCTAGATTCAATTCAATCGTAGCAAAATTGAAGAATTTGGGAAGGACGTACGAACTTCCTGGCATGAACTCAAAGATTCTTCTAAAATGCCAAAGGAAGACTGGTTTGTCAAAGTGGCAAGCCTAAAGGAGAAAGATCTATCAACCATGAGCACAAAAGATGTGTTTGCCCAACTTCACGCACAAATATCATGCTGATCAACAAAAGTAAAACTGAACGAGCTGTAGTATCTATTGAAGATCATCCCGAGGATGCAGCATTCTTCATGAAGAGAGACGTACAAAAGTTCAAAACCAAAAAGCCATTTCACCCAGATTGTCCAGCTCCATCCAGCCAAGCGAAGGAGATCGCATTAACCAGTGGATATCAAACTAAAGAAACGGAATGCTCAGTCAGCGAGCTGAAGGAGCAGATGAAAAGATTACAGAAGCTACTGTTGAAAGCTAAAGGCAAAAGGGAAGAACCTTAGCAAAGCCAACCAGCAGATAGTCGGACAGTCAAGAATGTGCTATGAGTGCAACTCGCCAGATCATCTAAAATTTGAGTGTCCTCGAGTAGATCTAGATGAAATGGAGCAGTTGCGAAAGCTTTTCGAGAAGCGTGCATCAAAGGACGTTGCCAAAGCTCTGCTGACAAGGACAGAAATACCAGATATCACAGATCACGAAGATGAAAGTTACTCATCAGAAGATGAAGAGGATGTCCTCATGGTATTTATGGCCCACATCAATGAAGATGTTGAAGGTAATGAAGAGCAGATAGCAGAATCAGCCCTAGTTGCCACGAGAAACCAGGTAACAAATTTTGTTGTGTCTACTACCTCTACATCAGAAAACTTGCATGATACTGCTGATTCATGTTTCTCAGAATCAGGAGACATAACAGTAGAACTACTTTTGAAAGAATTTTCAATGTTTCATGCATTAAAGGACATTTTTATACAAGAAAATTCCTCGCTGAAATCTCAGCTTTTTACTTTTACTAGTGAGATTGAAAAATTTAGGTTAGCAGACGAGGAACTTTCAAAACTCAAAACAAAATTCTCCTCTCTTAAGAAAAAATTTAACTCTTTAAAACAAAAGAATGAAGTTTTGAAAAGCAAAAACTCTGTGCAAAATCATTGTCAGTGTAGATTTTCTAGAAGCACAAGAGACCTAAATGAGATTTAAAGTGTTCGAAGGAGTAAGAATGAATTTGCTGGAATTGGTTTTGGAAAGGGAGAATCCAACAATGTTGAATCTACTCGATCGAAGAAAATAATATTTGTTACAACAACCAGAAATGTTCAACAAACTGCTAGGAAAGATAGAGGGGACAATGCTAAATCAGCAATCGCTGTTCAACAAGAATGCTGGCAAGCTAAGAATCCCCTACTGACCTATCAGCAGAGACTAAACAGAGTGTCTGCTGAGAGGAAGTCAGCAAAGTCAATGCATGAAACCCAGCAGACTGTTCCATCCGCTAAGAAGGATCATACACATCCTAGCAAGGCTAAGCAATCTGCTAAGATTGCGAGGAAGCTAGCATACACTCCTAGTAGGAGAAACACCTACTTGAGGCCAGAGTCTAAACCATTTCATTTTCAAAAGACTATGAAAGCTCGACACACTACTACACAATTCTATTCTGATTCAATGCAATGCATCAATAGGAAGGCAAAGGTAGTGAAGTGTGATGACAAGAAAAATGTCAAAATCATGAAAGTCTGGATTCCTAAGGGGATAATCCAGAGAACTAATCCCATAGGACCCGCAGTTGATCAGGTACCCAAAAAGTAATTTCTTTATTTTGCAGGAATAGGGTCCAGCAAGTAGAACATCGAAGAAATTAAAAGAATGGATCCTAGACAGTGGATGCTCATGCTACATGACGGGAGACAAAGACATGTACACCGATCTTTAGAAGATCACAGGACCTTCAGTGTCCTTCGGTGACAACTCCAAAGCAAGATTAATCGGAAGAGGGTGCATCAAGCAAAATGGGATGCACATCATCAACGTGGCCCTCGTCGACAACCTCAAACACAATCTACTTAGCATCAGTCAGCTAAGTGAAAATGGATAAGCTGTTTTCTTTTTTGGTACAGGTTACAAGATTGCTGACAAGACTACTAGAGACGTAAAGCTTAGATGAATCAATAAAGGAGGACTCTACGTTGTAGATTGGGAAAGTGGTCAGGAAGCTTCATGCTTCATCGCATTCAACAAAGAAGAAACCAACTGCCTATGGCATAAAAGGCTAACACACTTAAACTTCAAATCCATCAATTACATAGCCAGGAATAACATTGTTATAGGACTCCCCAAAGAAACCGGCCAGAAGGAAGGAGTCTGTAGAGTTTGTCAACAAGGGAAACAAGCAAAGGCGTCCTTCAAATCCAACCCAGAAAAGGCCACATCAAACAGAATCCTAGAGCTTCTACACATGGATTTATTTGGCCCTGTGACTCCACCCATTGTAAGTAACAAACATTATATATTAGCTGTTATTAATGATTATTCAAGGTACACGTGGGTGAGACTCCTTAAGAGCCCAAAGCTAATACTCTGAGTACAAAATGACAAAGAGCTCACGGTGAAGAGAATAAGGTCCGGCGATGGTACATAATTCTGTAACGGAACAATAATGGACTTTTGCGCCGACGCTGGGATAGGACATGAAATGTCTACTGCAAGAACACCTCATCAAAACGGCTTGGCAGAATGGAGGAATAGGATTCTAAAGGAGGTCGTGCAAACAATGCTTACCAATAAAGATCTAGGACAGAGATATTGGGGAGAAGCCGTAATGAATGCATGTTATAAGCAGAACCGAAGTGGCTTGAATTTTAGATTTAACAAGGCTCTCTATAAAATCTATCATGGTCATAAGCGTTCCTTAGCTCATCTTCGTGCTTTCGGTTCACCGTGTTATATCCATAATAATGGGAAGTCAAAATTAAGTACTTTCTCTCCCAAAGCTGATTAAGGAGTTTTCCTAGGATATGGACAACCATCTCACAAAGGGTATAGAGTGCTTAACAAGACCATCAAACTTGTGGAAATAACATGCAATGTTATTTTTTATGAAGCTACTTTAGTGCGCAGGACTATGAGAAATAAGAAAGATGTGGTTCGTGAAACTAATAATGTCAATGATCAATTGGGATCGAATACTTTTGAAGCTGAACTGATTGCTCCGACTAGGTTAATGAATGAATCTTCATCTACGCTGGAGACCTTGGCCGGTCAGCAAGAAGCCAAGATGGCCGGTGATGCAGCTGGTAATGCCGAGGCCACTCTAAATCTTCTCAAGGAGCTCACATGTCAAGGGGGAACTCAAGAAGGAGAAACAGTTCGGCAATACGAAGACATTGCTGAGAATCCCAAAAATAGCGAGAGGACTACTGAAGAAAACACTCCTGAAGATGATCAAGAAGTACCACTCCTGCAAAAATAGCGAGAGGACTACTGACAGAAGAAGTACCACTCCTGCAAATACAGATCCAAAAGATTTATCAGCAGAAAACCACTCAACAGACGACAACCCAGCAAGTGTAGCTGAAAGCCTGAACAACCTACATCTTGTTGACGTGCCTATTTCAGAAAGCCAAATTGGAGCATCCAGAAGTCAAACAATTCCAGTCTCGAAGTTGCAAAGACCAAAATGGCTGCTGAGAGATCATCCTTCAGAAGCAATATTAGGAGATCTTGCTGATCCAATTCATACCAGACACAACGCAATGCTAGCCTGCTATATATCTCAGGACGAGCCGACCAAAGTTGCCGACACACTCCAATCTGCCGATTGGATCAACGTGATGCAAGAAGAATTGTTAGAATTCACGAGGAATCACATATGGGATCTCGTAGATCAACCAACACATCAATCCGTGATAGGAAACAAATGGGTATTTATGAACAAGCGTAACGAGAATGAAATCGTCATTCACAACAAAGCAATGCTTGTAGCTAAAGGATACGCTCAGTGCGAAGGAATTGACTTCGACTAAACTTTTGTTCCAGTAGCCCGATTGGAAGCAATCAAGTTATTCCTTGCATATGTTGCTCACCATGGTTTCCCTGTATTTTAGATGGATGTCAAGAGTGCGTTCATGAATGGTGAACTAAAGGAGGAAGTCTACGTCGAGCAACCTCCAAGTTTTGAGCAAGGAAACAAGGTGTATAAGTTAAGAAATGTGTTGTATGGTCTGAAGCAAGCCCCCAAGAGCTTTGTACGAGACGCTATCACAATTTTTGCTGAAAAATGGATTCAGGAAGAGGAAGATCGATCGGACACTCTTCTTGATCAAGGATGCTGAAGACATACTGCTCATTCAAATCTATATGGATGATATTATATTTGGATCTTAGAGTCTAATGCTGTGTGAAAAATCTGCTCAGCTTATGTAGACTAACTTTCAGATGAGCATGATGGGGAAGATGTCATATTTCTTAGGTCTACAAGTTCAGCAATCCAAAAATGGGATCTTCATTGACAAGAAGAAGTACACAAAGGATCTCATCTGCAAATTTTTTCAAAAAAAGACAAAGTCTTTACCGATTCCACTCATGACAACTTGTCAAATCTCAATTGACGAAGAAGGCGAATCTGTAGATCCAACAACATACAGAGGTATTATTGTCTCATTACTATACCTAACGGCCAGCAGACCAGATATTTCGTATGCTTTAGGTGTATGCGCAAGATATCAAGTGAATCCGAAGAAATCGCATATGGAGTATGTGCGAAGGATTGTCAGATATTTGAAAGGGACAAAGTCCTTAGGAATATGGTATCCAAGAGAAGATGATATTACACTCGTTGGATATTCAGACTCTGACTTCGGAGGATGCCGAATAGATTGGAAGAGTATAAGTGGGACATGCCAATTCCTTGGACACAAGCTGATAAGTTGGTTCAACAAGAAGCAATACTATGTAGTAATGTCCACAATAAAAGTTGAATACGTGGCTTCTGCGAGCAGTTGTACACACGTGCTATGGATTAAGCAACAACTTCAAGATTATGAAGTCAGCACCAGATGCGTCCCGATCTACTGCGACAACGATAGTGCAATGTGCATCTCAAAGAATCCAGTGCACCATTCAAAGACGAAGCACATTGATATCAGACATCATTTCATCCGAGACCACATTGATTTTTTGTGGATAATATCAGGACAGAAGATCAGCAGGCAAACATATTCACCAAACCTCTAGCGGAAAGCAGATTTATGGAGCTTCGTCTTAAGCTTGGTTTATTGGAATTAGACGAGGTTGTGGAAGAATGAATCCGAGCTCTCATTATGTTCTTGGATTTCTAGAGATGATGTGGAATATAGTGTTTCCAAGCTCACACTCTTCAGTAAATAGCAAAGATTTATAGTCGAATTGCTAAGTCCCAGCTCTCAGTAGAGTCATTAATCAAATACTGAAGGTTACTTTTCAGCAGACATCATAGAGATTGATGAGTCCCAGCTCTCAGCATACAGAGAAGACAACTGAATCAACCTCGGAAATTATTCAAAAAGGGGAATTAAAATCGGGATATCTCAACCGATGAAATAGTTACAAACCACATTAATGGAGTAAATTAATGTGGTGACGATCAATATTGTCTATCATTTTTGAAGATTTTGCTCAAGGATCGAGATGATTAAATTTTGGAGATGGTGTCTCGAATGACCACATGGAAAGTATTGTCGAAACCATCGGTTCCCGAGGCAGACGATTTGATTAATAAAAAAAAAATCTCAGGGACGACAATGCCTATTTAAAGGGAGGTTTTGTTTTTCTTAGGAAAACATCTTCTCACCCGCTGAAACCATACCCAATTCATGCCTTCAATCCCCTCCGATTAAACCCTGTTGCTCAAGAAAAATAAGATGACATCCTTTACCATCTCACAAAAATACCTTCAAGATGTCTTCGAGCAACGTGACTTGGAAGTCTCCAAATTGAGGGGAAGAGTCGTAATCTTCACAGAGATCATATCTAAGAAGATTCTCTCAATTTTTGGTTCACCTCTGATGGAGCCCAAGTAGCAAAGTGAGAGACGATCCAGTCTATATTCTCAATGGGCCAATGACTAGAGCTCGAGCAAGGACTTTGAGGGCTGGATTGAGTTTGTTGATCAAAGATATTTGGGCTGCAAATATTTCCAAGGATTCGATAGTGTTGGAAGAATTAAACAAAGACCCCAAAAGTTATTAATTTAATTATGTGTAATGATTGGGCTTAGTTTAATTTATTCAGTTATTCTAGGCCAACATGTTTAGGCCTTGTTTAATTAAATTCGAAATTTAATTATATAACGCCTAAACATGTTGGCCCAAAATAACTGAATAAATTAAACTAAGCCCAATCATTACACATAATTAAATTAATAACTTTAGGGTCTTCTTTTAATTCTTCCAACACCATTGAATCCTTGGAAATATTTGCAGCAGAAATATCTTTAATCAACAAACTCAATCCAACCCTCAAAGTCGTTGCTCGAGCTCTAGTCATCTGCCCACTCGGAATGTAGACTGGATCGTCTCTCACAGCTTCTACTTAGGCTCCATCAACCTCTGATAATGGGCTTTCTCATATTAGAATCGAAAGGATATAAAAGGTCCATTCCGTGAGGCCATGACAACTTTACCATTGGAGAAATATAAGCTTCTCAGGTGGGTCTAAGGATGGATAATCCTTAGTCACATGGTTTGGGAATTCCTTTGGGTAAGGATTCCTAAATTACTTATTCCACATCTCTTCTTCTAAGGCTTCAAAAGCTCGGGACATGGAGACGAAGAAGAGATGGAGGAAAGGCTTGTGGATGGGTTAGATGCAACTCAAATGCATCTGCTTGGTATCCAGGGCTAAAGAAGCACGCATCTAGACGTGCGAGCATGCAAGTGATGCACATGCTACCCATCTTACACAAAGTAGGAAACATCTGTAGGGCACCTGGTGCTGATGGAAAGTGCGGACAAGGGCACTGATATGAGCAGATGTTGAGATCTGCTAGCATCAGACTTCGTTTGAAAGGCAGCTAGATTTTTGCAGGCTGACAAATGAAGAGATATCTCTGTACAAAGCTCGAGGAGTTAGAAGATAAGAGATATCTCTTAGCCATCTAGGCGTTGCAGCGCATATGGGGAGACTTGCAACAACGAGCTCGGGGAGGAGACTAAGAAGAAGAAGCATATCTAGTAAAGGCATTATTTAGAGCAGTTTGAAGAAGAATTGATCATTGTAACTTGTAGTTTTATACTTGCGAAGTGTAACACTTGTAAATCAATGATATCAATAAAACAATATGCTCGTTTTGATGACAATACTCTGTTGTGTCAAATAATAACTGCCTAAACAAAATGCTAGATCATTACACTTGTGTAAATAGCTTCTTATAAAAAAGGATTCATATGATTTTTCTTGGAACAAATCGAAGATTAAAAAGAAAATCAACAGATAGGAATGTTAAAATCTCCCCCAAAGCTAAGTCGAAAGTAGAGTGTTTGATGGTTAAAGTGATAAATTGTTATCAAGTAAAAACTCTCTGTTAACTTCTGAGTCCAAGCTCTTGGCAGATTCCCGACGGTTATTGAGTCCGAGCTCTCAGTATAGGACTCTTTGAATTTTAAAAGATCAAAATGTTTAAGAGTCTAATTTGTCTACTGAGTCCAAGCTCTCGGTAGAACTCCGCTGACTGTTGAGTCCAAGCTCTCAACAGATACCCATAGATGGCTAAGTATAAAATCTTAGCATATTCAAGATTGACCACTGAATTCAAGCTCTCAGCAGATGACTATTGTCTACGGGATACTAAGACCTTAGGAGAATTTGAGTTCGCTGTTGAGTCCAAGCTCTCAACAGATATCAAAGGTCTATGGAATACTAAGATCCTAGCAGAATTTGAGTTCCATGTTGAGTTCAAGCTCTCAACAAATTGTTGTTATCTATGGTATTCTAAAATCTCAAAGGATTAAAAATTGACTGTTGAGTCCAAGCTCTCAATAAGTGTAACTATTAGTTGTTGTGTTCAAGCTCTCAGCAAGGATTGATAGGATGCTGAGTCCAAGCTCTCAGCACACATTTGTAGTTTGTTGAGTCCAAGCTCTCAGCAAAATGCCTTATGTTTTCTACATTGGGACTAGCATACAAAAGAGAGCTAATGATTTAAAATCTCTCGAAAGGAAGGATTATCTGATTGACAGAAGCAGCTGTGGAGTCTACATTAATTGAAAAGGTGACTACTGCACAGGGCGGCGATAAATAAGTAGAAGCCACATCAGCCACGCACAACCTTTCATCATCGTGGGACGTAATGCAAACCATCGTAAACTGCCCAACCATTGATCTGTCCAGATCAGAAAGGAGATCCAACCGCTCACACAACTGATTGCTCCCAATCGTATAAAATAAGTTGGTTTCAGATTTCTAAACCTTATTGCTCAATATACTTTTGATTTCAAATTTTTCTTCAACTCTATATCTCTTTGAGTTCAGAAAAATTATTAATGGCGGCATCATTCAACCGTCCCAATCCCCCTGGCAAATCATCCGAAAGGCCATGCATTCCCGAAGAACCTGAATAATTTCAGCCGACGTTCATAGGTGTGTTAAAAAAGGAGCAGATTGATGAATCAATCCCTTATGGTCGCATGGTGGCCATTGCTCACAGCAAGGCAGCAGGCACACTCACCATTGAACAAAGAAGGGCAACTCAAGTACGAAAGGACAAGATACTGTATGAGCCATTGTTCAAAAAGTACTACTGCGACAGACTCATACGCAAACTCGATCGTGAAGGCCTTCTGAAGTACTTGTTTTTGGAACCCCTCAAGTTCCGGCCTCACATAGTTGTAGAGTTCTTTTCCCGAGCCGTGATTGATAAGAGTGAGAAATTCTTCACCATAAGTTTTTTGTGCACAAAGATAATAGTGAGCCCAGAGGTGTTAGTTGAGAAATATGGCCTGAGAGCGGATTGAGGGGATGTTGCCACCTACAAAGTAAATGATGATGAAGAGATGCAGAAGCAATGACGCAGGTGGAAGAAACATACATTTACAGACCCATGGAAACCGGCTGCACCGTTGAGATCATTGGAAGAGCACATGAAGAGCCTAGCGCAAATAGTGATAAGGATGCTGGTAGGCGAAGTTGGCTCTCTTTCCGAATTGAGTGCCAAAAAAGTTTGTTGTGATGATGGCTAATGATGATCATGTCCATGGAAATTGGGCAAATTTCATCTACACCAAGAACTATGAAACTCCAAGTTCGACGACCAATGAGAAGGGAGGTTTGTCCTCACTCTAAAGAGTGTCAAAGTGAAGATTGAAGACCTAGGTGCTTGAAGGAGCGCGCTGACGAGATGGAGGAGCTGCTCAACGTTAGAGATCAAGCCTGACCTTGTAATCAATCAATAGTGAATTTCAGTCAGGACTACTGAAGAGTGGACATAGAACAATTGTTCGAACCACTATAAACTCCGTGTTTATTTACTATTTTTTTGTTACATATTGCTTAGTTTAAACTCAACACTCCAAGTGTTGAAGAATAATTAGTAATAAACCTAATGAATACTCGAGCTTAAACACATTTCATAAACACTTGCTAAGTCGTGACCTTAGCAAGATAAGTTCAAGATATTATTAAAACTTCCGCTGCAAATATAGATACTCTGATCAAGGACCAACAATCTTCTTCCGAGTTGATCTTAGCCCATGCTTGGCTCTTTATTGAGTCATGTCATAGCATGGGTGGTTGGTCAAGTGATGGTACAATTTTGACATGATGTTGATTCAGTTTTTAAACGTGTATACCACTGTCTAGGGAGGACAATACAGGATGGCCGTGAGCTCGCGTTTGAATTTGCCTACGTAGGAATAGAGTGATTCTCCTTTCTTTATACACATGTTGTTGAGGGCATCGGGATGCTTGGAAACTCGTATGCAATTTGAGTATTGCTTCCTAAAGGCGTAGTGCAGCTCTGAGAAGGTTGAAGTTGAATTCATTGGAAGGTTAACGAACCACTGGAGACCTGGCTCGATCAAGCTCGAGCCGAAATTCTTGCACATGCAAGCGTCGCGGATGTTAGCCGGTATGGACGTTGTAAGAATCTTTTGCTTATACAATGAGTTATTTGTGTTGATGATATTCAGCATAAATGGTGAGTCTGTGTAACTATCACGGGGATTATTTGATCCGGTTGGAGAGCCCCCGAGATCCTAGTTATAATAGACTTAAATAGGGCTATACGTGCTTCCTTGTGCTTCTCAAATTCACTTTGTGGGTCTGGATGTACGCCATGGTCGGTTGTGATCAGAGATGGTCGGTCAGCACCAGAGTTGCCTAGAGGGGGCTGGTCGGTATTGCCTCGAGGAGGGGGGTCGGCGATGATCACATTATCGAAGTTGTTGGCCAGATTCCACCTCAGGTCCAACTTCTTGCGGTCGGTCGTACCCAGCTCTTCAACGTACGAGCTATTCTTGAGTCTTTCGATTTCCTGGCCGAGCTAAAAATTCTCTTTAGGTAGATCATGGCTGGTCGCGTGAAGTTGCATAAATCACGTGTCTATTTCTTTTAGTGCCTTCTGGCTTTCCTGCACTTGTGCTAAGAGTTGAGCTATGGCGGCGTCGGTTACAAAGGACGGCGGTGCCAGCGGTCTGATCGTCTGTTAAGTCCTCCAGATCAACTCTTCCATGGGAATGAGTTCTATCATTCTGTCAGGTCCCTGGGGGGTGTGTGCGGTTTTAATGATTACATGCCATTCAAAGAAAAATTAATTCAAGAGCCCCATGGTGGGCACCAAATGTTGAGGTTCGATTTATAGATAATTGAGCTCTTGAAATCGTTAACGAAAGCAAAGAAGTAATCACAATAAAGTACGTGAAACATAACAATGAAATGAGATAATTAATGGAAAGAAACCAACACAAAAGAGCAGCAAAACAGTAAATAAATAAATAATGAATGATGTATGAAAAGAATGAGACTACGTATTGATTTTTGCAGTGTTCTGGTACAGCTTCAGAGCAGGGAAATCAATATTAAAATGGGTTCATAAACCTTATTTATAGGGGGAAAATATGAACCCTAGACTTAAACCAAACGGCAGACGAGCTCGTGGTCGCCGAGATTCTCGGAATCGCCTGGAATTTTCGGAGTCGGTTAGAGTTTGCAACAGTTTTATGCTGCCAAGTCTCTGCATCATCGACTTGTCTCCTTAATGGCGAGCTCGCGTCGTGGTTGATACCTAATACGGACTTGAGTAGATATCGATACCATGATTTAGGTGATTCGTTCTACCTTGGTCCCTGGCTGGGTTCGCGAACTATAAGCCTTGAACCATCTGGGCCTTCGAATTGTTAGTTGGGCCTGGGCCACTAGAGCCTCCCTAACAATAATCATGGTAATGATTTTGATTACAGAAGAATTACATTGTGTTAATGTAATAAAACAAAATCTATTGAACAAATTTAAGACAATATTATGTAAATGATTCCAAAGTCCTAATTTTGTAGTGCAAAATAAATAATTTTATTGAATATAATGGCATCGATACGTTGACTACTAGTATATCTCTATTAATTTTGTGGATATCATGTCAATTAATGTGGGGAATCTAAACTTTATCTGGTCCTCTCAAAGAAATGTTTAAAAAAAATACATTCTAAACTCTAATATTCTAATCCTTTATGTTGGTTGACGAAATGGCCGGCTATTTCACTCCTATCAATATCAAATATCTGTATATAGTAATCCGCAAGTATAGTGATTTAAATATATTATAAATTATTATTGCTTTTTAAAATATATTATAAGATGTGTGTTTTATTAAAATATATATACACTAAACTATCAGTTCGTTTTAATCTAATAATGTGAGCGAAATATGACACATAAAGTTTATATGTTTTTCATTGCCAAATTTTTTCCCCACATAAATTTAAAACGAAATTAATAGTTTATGACATACATTTTAGTAAAATATATAAATTGTAATATATTGATAAAATCAAAATAATTTATAGTATATTTGAACATTTCCTTTAAGATAACTTATTGAATAGAAATTCATTATTTAAACTCACACATTCATGTGCTTTCAAAAATTTCGAACTCATAACCTCTTAGTTATAAACAAAATATTTTCATCTCTGCACCCAAAATTGGGAACACACAAAACACCTATTTATTAGCATCATTATTGATATTGTGAATTGAAGCGATTGCAGACACAAATAACTAACATAAAATAAAATGACACAAAGAAGTATAATGGTTTGAGCGAAAGATCTATGTCCACTGTTCAAGCCTCTTCGGTGATGATATTATTATGGTGAAGAAAATACAAAGTATGTGACAATTACAATTGGTGGGGAGCAGGGGTATATATAGGGAGATATTCCTAGATACATAAGGAATATTAAATCTAGATTTGGTAAGATATATCTAAATCTAAATCTATTTCTAATAGATTTATTCATATCCAAATCTAATATTGATAAGGATAAATCTTGTTCAACAAGGAAATAAGATATGCACCATATATTTTCCATATCTAGCCAACTCGATCAGCTCTTCGAGTTCTTCGACCTACACATCTCAACCCACTTCTGTCGAACTACAATCGACCCCCATCTCATAGACCCACTAGTGTAGTACTTTTCGAGCAAGATATTGAGACTACTCCAACAATTCTCCATCTTAGGCTCAATTCTCCAAAAATATCGACCTCAAAAATTCATCAGTTCCAAACAGTACTCAAACTTAGTACTTGGAACTGCATTAATAGTCATATCCGCAGGATTATTGAGGGTATTGACCTTGTGCAGCTCGACCTCTTTGGCTGCAACCACATCTATGAGAAAATGGAACTTCACATTGATGTGCTTAGTTCTCTCAAGATGAACGACATTCTTTGCCAACTGCAAAGCACTTTGATTATACAGGAAACCTTCATGTTTCCTTGATCAATCCCCAGTTCATTCATAAACCTGAGCAACCATAGACCTTCCTTAATCGCTTCAGTCAAGGCTATGTACTCCGCCTCCGTCGAACATAAGACAACTACCACCACAACAAATTAGAATATAGACTACGTGATATAGACAACGCACAAGTAAAGTTGTGTAGTCTATTTTGTACACGCTAATAGACAACGTGATCAGCGTCGTCTATATGGAAATAGACGACGCGGATCATTTGCGTCGTCTATTTCCATATCGACACGAATGATCGTGTTGTCTCTATTTCTGCATTCTCCCTGCTTCTCGCTAATAGACGATGCATTTTCTGCATCGTCTATGTTGATACAGACGACTTGTTGATTTCGCATCGTCTACATTATATATCATAAAAAAATTGGTAAAGTATCGAGCTATTGTGTTCGCGCGCCTCCATCCATTTTTGAAGCCCTACCGCCGTGATTCCCATCCTCCGTCACCGCGTGAGTTGTCTGTCGTTCGCATTGCCTTCCCTGCCGGAGTGCCGCCTTCGTCGGCATTGTCGACCTCTCCAATATCAAAGCCCTACTGCCGCAATTTTATCCTCCTCCGCATCGAGTGTGTCGTCCAATCCCGTTGCCTTCCCTGCCAGACTGCCTCTTCATCGACATTGTCAACTCTGGAGTTCGTAGGGTCCTGTCGGACTGCCTCTTCATCCTCGACCAAATCAGCATCGTCGATGCCGAGGAAATTGCAGAGCTCGAAGAAATTGAAGAGCCCATTAGCGGATTGAAGCCATCAACGAGGTCAGTAAGTTGATGGTTTCAAAACTGCCTAGTATTCTTAAAATCCCTTTCATATCCTCGTATTAAAGGGTAAATCAACTTTCTTGGCTAATTTAGAGAAGAACGAAGTGATTGATTGTTGTGATGAAACTATTTCTTCTTCTCTGAAGATATCTCATTCTATAAGGAAATCTTTAGAGTCTTCCACTTCCGGTCACTCCTCCGGCAACAAATTCCGGTGAGTTTGCATCTCTACTCGCTTGTTTACTTATTCGAATGAAGTTTCCAAATTCTTGTTTCTTTGTAGGAATCAAGCAATTTTGGGCTCGAAGATAAGGCGGCAATCAATGGACTTTGATGATGGAATTACCCGAGAAAGCAGATATTCTGAAACAATGTGGCCAAGATGATATAGTTTGTTGCTGACTAGAATAGATAAAGAAGAAACACTAATTCAATGTTGTTTTTAGTCAGAAAAATAATCTTCTAAATATTGTGTACTCAGAATGCGAATCCAGCATATATACTGCAGAGTTTTATGCATCTGCTAGAAGGTGTTTTATTAACTTTTGACTGGGGCAATAACACGGCTTTCATCTTTCATTGATGAATATTAATCGGTTTTTTTCTTCGTGTAGATGAAAATCACATTCAGCTTAGTGGAAAGCAATAAGACAGTTCTCCAATCAGCAAAACAATGGGTCAAGGTGAATTAATGTATCATTCTTTATATTGTATGCAAGGATGAATATGAATGGCGACAATGGCCTTATTCTTGTTTCTCTAATCTTGTGAACTGAGAGATATGACTCATGCTACCAGAAAAAGTGATGGAAAAATGGAAGAACTGTTGGATGCATTTCTCTGCTCTATTTGTTTTTTTTCCCAATCAGAAGTTCTTTGTTTGTGATAATTCTGAACCCACGGGTTTTGATCTTCATGTCTCCCTTTTAGAGCATTTTCAGGCTAATTACATATTGGTGTATCAACATTATATTCTTCTAGCAGTTTGATTGGTATATGTTGTGGATAACTTCTCATATTAGGGAGCTACTGCTATTAATTTTATTTTACCTGGTTAATTTATAGGGTGTGATTTTCTGAACTGATTATAAATTCCATCCTCTCTTGTCCTTGAAACTAGTAATTTCAGTGATAAACCTAACCTCAAAATTATTTGGATGTATGTCTAACGCAATTGATTTAACTTGCCCCTCTAATTGCTCAATACACCTTATACCTGATCTAGAAACCAGATCTAGATGAGTAATTTTTTCTTCTTATGTCATCATCAATGTTGTTCTTCAGCTAGGACTGAGCCAAACTATGGGGGCAGGGGCAGAGGCCTACTCACTCTGCTCGTCACTTTGAGCTTGGAAGATAAAGAAATGGGCAGACCCACGTTTCATTATGGCATCATAAACAAAAGGTGATGTATTGGATTGGATTGAATTTTGATTCCTACTTTAACTGTTTAGATGGTGAAATTATATACATCAATAAAGTTGGGGTGATTATTATATCATTATTTTTTTGATGTTATAAAAAACTATAGAGTTGTTGGATAATGGAGGATTTGTTTATTGATTACTATTCAAACTCAAAGATTTGGGGTGGGGGTTGTCTTTGGATTTGGATTCATGTGGGCATGAACTGTCAGAACAATGAATAAAACCCCCAAATTTAGACAAAATCTGTATGGGAAACTCCACTACTCTCTATTTATATATATTATTACTAATAATCCATTGTGTCACTAAAAATGAATTGGATTATTTGAGTTGTTGACAGTTGCAGTAAGAAATGAAGGTCTGCCTTTTGCTTTTCTTCTTCTTATAATCATTGTTGTTTTTCCTTTATAAATGATGGTTTTGGAGATGAATCACCTTTTTTGGGACATGTAGTTCACTCTGATCATACCTTGTATTTTCATGGGTTTATTTCTTTATATTTTCATTTTTTTTCTTCTTTTGAGTGTTTGCTTGTGTTGGATCTGAAAGAATGCCAACACTTCATTGCTTTTTTTTTTGGAACAACTATTTGCTGCTTATCTAATGCCCCTTTGTTCTGATCTAAACTTGGCCTGCTCTCTTTCCCAGAATACTTTTAGCAAACTTAGGTTGCTACATTTCTAATATAGCCTATTGCTATTTGCTACCCATCTTAAGGAAAAGTGAAGTCTCATTCCCTATATGATTCATACCTTTAACTATAAAATACCTAATTCTAAAAGTAGGAACAAAAACCAAAGGATTTAATCCCATTATAAATAAACAATTGTTTGGTTATATATAATGAATTGATGCTGTGGTGAGGGAATTGTTATAAGGATGTTGTGTTTATTTTATATAAATTTATTTAAGTATTTTAAATATTCCCAAAAAAACAAATAATGGAATGATACATATACATGTTATCCAATAAAGCTGGGCACAACTATAATTAGTGAGTTTTTGAATGGTTGCATATGGATTTAGGTTTAAAATGTTGCTTTATTATGTTTGGTTAATGTGTGGTAGTCGAAGCGAAGGTACCAAATAAGGCGCCGGCTGATAACGGTTCAAGCATAAATCAGATTCTTGGTATTAAAGGAGCTAAGCAGGAAACTGTAAGTTCATATTGTTTTAAAAATACGAATTTGTAGAAGGCGTGTATTGGCTTTCCCATGACTTGCAACTTAGATTGGAAGTAGTGACTGTAGTCTTTTGTATGGAGTGTAGAAAAATCTGTGGCATGGAATTTATTTAAAGCTACAAAACATTGCTGATGAATATGATAACCAAAAGTATTTAAATTTCTCCTTTGTGTCATCTACATGTGATTCGATCTCAAAGGTAAATTCACTTGACTTTGGAAGATGTGGCGAAATCGATAGTCTGTATGCTTATGTGTGGACCCTGTCTAACTGGCTATACACAGGTACTCAGATTTACAAGACATTTACATGTTCAGAATCCTTTAAATTGCTTTAGAATCATGTCTATGTATTTATTGTACTTCAATCTGCAGAAAATAAATGATTGGTATGATCGAGAGATTGATGCCATCAACGAACCTTATCGCCCAATACCTTCAGGAGCAATATCCGAGAATGAGGTATTTGGAATTTCAAATTGTTGTATGTTATTGAATGACCTTGTTATACTAAATGCAGATGAAATCAGGTGATTACACAAATATGGGTGCTAAATAGAAAGAAGACTTATCGTCAGATTACTTTGTACTTAGATTAATTTGTACTTAAATTATATACTTTGTATTTGTACTTAGTTTTCATACTACAACCAAATATATGTAATTTTGAAAATTATTTAAATGTCATTTTATATTGTTATTATTTGTGCATTGTAATTTATATTTCATAAATTATTTACAAGATTTACAAAATTAAAAAAAATAAAAAAAGAAGAATAGACAACGCGGAGCTCCGCATTGTCTATATGTGAATAGACAACGCGGAGCTTCGCGTTGTCTATATGTGAATAGACAATGCGGAGGTCCGCGTCATCTATTCACATATAGACGACGCAGACCTCCGCGTTGTGTATTCACATATAGACAACGCGGACCTCCGCGTTGTCTATTAGCATTTCCAAATAGACTACACATAAATAGACAACGCAGAAATTTTGAATAGACTACGCGATTTTCGCGTTGTCTATTAGCTTTTTGGTTGTAGTGTACCCTTTGCGAACTTGCTCTCCAACTAATCGCAGTTTCATATGATGTGAACACAAAACCCGTTAATAACTTCCTTGAATCCATACATCCTGTATAATCCGAGTCTACAATCCCTTTGATTGGGAGCCTCGAGCTCAAACCATCATCCTCGAAGACTAGACTCTTCCCAACTGTTCATCGAACATACCTGAGGACCCACTTCAGAGCTATCCAATGCTCTCTCCTAGGTTCGGCCATGAACCTACTAACCATGCTGAGAGCATAAGCAAGATCCGGTCTCATACAGACCATAACGTACATCAACGAACAAACAATGCTCGCATAAAGAACACATCTCATAAGCGCTTCTTCCTCCTTGTCGAGTTTCCCAGCAGTACTCAACTTGAAATGATATGCTTACGTAGTAAGCACAGGCTTTACATGATGAGTTTCGAATACTGAAAGCATTTATTATAATGAGTATACAATGGTTTATTTATCCTATTTGTTAACAATCTTACATGTATGTAACAATGGTATCCTCTTGTGTCACCGATAGGGACGATCACACGGCGTGTTGTAGATCGCAGAAGACAGTATGATCACTTGACCTAGTGAGACATAAACTTAATCACAGCCGAGACAGCGTATGAGGATACGTCTGTTCGGATGGCTGCGGCATTGTCGGAATAAGTACTCTTCTTGGTTACTTGACTTGCTGGTACGCAGGGGTGGCGTATTGATGGACCGCAGTGAGATGTATTCGTTTGTCTGACATCAGCGAATACAAGATCTCGTTATATTGATTGAGTCCAAGCCCTAACGTAGGTTTTGGGGTTTGCACGGGTTTACTATTGCTTTGACTTGCCATTATGGAGAGCCTGAGTAACGTGCTCGTATATCCACAACTTGGGTAACAGCAGTTCATGTAGTACTGCCTGAGACTGGGTTTAGGTAACCATATCCGAGTAATGGGATGGGGACATTCCCTGAGGTGCTCAATAACATTCATTGTGCCACAGTCCTGCAGGCTGATTAAGTTCAGGCACGAGTGATAAGGATTGAGTGGTACTACTCAGGAATAATAAGATATTAATTAATTGTAGTTAGAGCTTGTCAGAAGCTCCAATTAATTAATGGATGTCCGGTAACCTTAAATATGGGGATTCTCAATTAATGTAGCCCGTTCTCATAACGTGGTAGTAAAGGGGTAGGTCAGTATTAATTTAGTGGTGAAAAGGAATTAATATTAATTAATTAATTTTGTCCTGGGTTATGGATATGGGAATTAATTAATTAAAGGCCCACTTTATTAATTGCATTGGGTCCTAGGACTGACCCAAATAAACAGGCTGAAAAAAAGGCTTAGTAGCCCATTAGGGATAAAACCCTAGGTCTATAAATAGACCAGTCTCTCTGGAAACCCTAGACACTTCATATCATTCAAATCCGTTTGAAACCCTAGAGGCAGAGAGAGACTTGGGCGGCGCCTGTAGAGGGGAGAAGAAAAGTTTTTCTGCTCCGGCCTACAACACAGATCTGTGGAATCCTCACTTGTAGCAGATCTAAGAAGCATTCGGACACAACCCTGAAGATCTAATCTGGAGAACAAATTTCTCTCTTCCTTTCTCTTATTTTTGATTTTAATCTAGAAATTCGATTACTAATTTCCGTTTCCGAAGATTATATCTAATCGCGTGGTTGAATTGAAGTTGGAAATTCAAACGCGAAAGATCAGTTCAGACACTACGGAATAACGGTAATTCCTCAATCCACAATTCTGAATATTAAATTCATAGGAGCATGCTAGGTTTTATTGTAAATTTATTTGTGCACAATATCCATAAATCGATCCGGTTCAATTAGTTTTTGTGATTCGGTTCACGGGAAAACCCTACAATTAGTATCAGAGCCAGATTTCTAATTTATGGCTCTTTTGTGCATAATTAAATTTGATATGCATGTATGAATTTATTTATTTTGTGGATGGCTTTTTTTCCTCGTGGCAACCCGTGTAATTCAGCCTGTGGTGATTTATCTGTGTAGGGCTGAATTAATTTTGTAAAATCATGAGAAAATTCGTGATTAGTGTAGATTTGAAAATTGTAATAGAATAGAATATCCTGTAATTTTTATTTTCAAATTTTTAATTGAATGGGTCGAGGACAAAGAACGGAGTCAGAGCCCACGAAGGGCGGCGGCGGCGCAGGGCCGCGCCTGTCGCAGGCGGCCTGGCGGCGGTGCTGGCACCGGCTCTATCATCATCGGTGACTGTTGTCCCGTCGCGGTGGCTCGTGTTTTGGTGGTTTGTACAATCCTGTGTAAACCCTAGAGTTTGCATTAGGGTTAGGGCAAATCATGAGATCACAAAGGCCTAAATCCCAAAAGATTTGGTGGATAAAGATTGGAGGCCCCAGAAGATTTGAGAAGATTTGGATTTATCCAAAATAGATTAAAATTCAAATTGTAATAGATAGGATGTATTTTTCCTATTTTTTTGGGGCCACGAGGAATTTTTGTTTGCCTTAATTGTCCTCGTATGATATGTGATTTATTTATGTGCGCAATTAAGAATGTGTAGATAATACGAAAAGCATGATTTATCGCTTTTATTATTTACAGCTTTCCAAGCATGCTTATGTGATTAATTTCTTTTGTTGGATTATATTTTTGGAAATACTAAGCAGATTTTTTAATTAAAATCAATAGACCTCCACAAAGCGGTCCTAGGCTGTAAGTGTATCTCTCGTTCTCGTAAATGTCTACGAGTGTAGCTTGCTAGTTCCTAGATGTGCATGGGTACGGTTGTTGGGATTTCTAGACAAACAATTTAAATCATGTGAATAGTGGGAGGGTTTTGCGTAAACTTCTACGAGTGTAGCTTGCGTAGGTCTCTTTCACAAGTATTCTAGGATTGATTTAAATTATAGATAACAAAAGCTTTAAGGGTTGTGCGGTATGGTTACGTGCCATGCTAAACTTTCTCTTTTGGCCAGAGTTAATTTTTTTGTTAATGGCTTAGAAGAATCTTAGAATATAATACTAGAATTGCATCCCTGTTCTTGAGAGATGGCTTGGTCTAAGGTTTTTACTAATTATTAATTTCTAGTGTCAAAAGCTTCCTGACATGGTAGTGAAATTAAATGGATTAGGGCTTAAAACCCGCAGTTCTGGTTGAGGGTGACATCGTAAATGTCTACGAGTGTAGCTTGCGGTGGGAACTCTTGGTAAATTAGTGGAAAACATTTGTATTTGATTTATTAAAAGGTTTTCAATGCATTTATTTTTGAAGTTCTACATGTATTTTCTTATTTAAGATTCTTTATTGTTTCAGATATGTCTATGTCTACTGTCGATCATTTACTTGCTCACAATCCTCTAACTGGTCCAAACTTCCCTGAATGGAGTTTTTGCATCAAACACATCCTTTATCTGAAAAACCAAGCATATGTTCTTTTCATGGATCCATTGTTGCGTATTCGTCATAAGGTCTGCAAACTTGAGCATGAATTTTATGAAAGATGGGAGGATGCTGATGAGTTCGCCTTCTGGCTCATCACGGGTTCCCTGTCTAGAGAATTAAGGCACAAGTATGAGTAC
This sequence comes from Plectranthus barbatus, assembly GCA_026898455.1. Lineage (NCBI taxonomy): Eukaryota > Viridiplantae > Streptophyta > Magnoliopsida > Lamiales > Lamiaceae > Plectranthus > Plectranthus barbatus. The sequence continues at coordinate 67,249 of JAPKLW010000066.1, read as the reverse complement.
CTCGAAAGGGCTGGAGAGATCTGGAAGGAACTCTCGACATCCTATGGCAACGTGGAGCAAACTATTAACTATAAACTTGTACATGATCTTGTGTGCAAGAAGATGGTTGAAGATAGTTCGGTGACAGAGCACATGATGTCTATGATTGATCTCATGAGACAGTTCACTGTGCGGGGTGGTAATATCAGTGTGCAAGGCGAGATTGATATCATCCTGTACTCTCTTTCGGACTCCTTTTATGTCTTTAAGGTAGTTGCTGCTGCAAGGGGAGAGTATGCTCTGCATGAGCTACTTGAGGACCTTGTGGTGGAGCAATCTTCCATGCGAGCACGGATGCCTGTTCTGACTGCTTCTAGTACTGGTTTGACAACCTCTAAAGTTGGAGATGATGGTGCCAAAAGCAAGCTCAGGAAAGCAGTCAGTGAAAGCAAGTCAAGGAAGGTGAAGAGGGTTAAGGTCACTCCAAAGAAGAAGAGGTGTGCTGTATGCGGAAAGGTGGATTGTCCGAATGCTAAAGAACAAGGTACGTCATTTCCATTTGTAACGGAAACATGTTTAGCATCGGTTTCTACTCATTCATGGGTAGTGGATACTCGAGCTACTGATCATGTTTGTTACATTTTGCAGGGGTTCACACCGAGGAGGGTGCTGAAGAATGACGAGGATAC
>JAPKLW010000066.1:0-61581 GCA_026898455.1 Plectranthus barbatus | reverse complement strand
TTGCAGGGGTTCACACCGAGGAGGGTGCTGAAGAATGACGAGGATACCATCTCAATGGGGAACGCAGCACAAGTGAGTGCAGCTGCCATTGGAGATTTCACCTTGTACTTTGATGATTCTATTTTAACTTTGAGAGATGTTTTGTACGTGCCGGATTTTCGGCGAAACCTTATTTCAGTTTCCAAACTTTATGTTGATGGATATTCAGTTATTTTTATAGTGGTGTTTCTATCATTGGTAATAACGGTGTTATTTGTTGTGGGATGCTGAATAATTCTCTCTATGTTGTTAACTGCAATCATAAGTGTTCCACAAGTATTGCATGTAATTCATCCGTAATTGATAATCCTAGAAAGAGAAAACTTACTTCTTCTGATGAGGATCTTACCTATCTCTGGAACTTGAGACAGGGTCACATCATCTTGAAGCGGATTCAGAGACTTGCAGATGACGGTACATTGGACTTAGTCCGGGCTGTACCTTATCAAGTCTGCGAATCCTGCATCGAGGACAAGATGTCAACTAGGCCTTTCGAGGCTAGTCAGTCTCAAGCAGAGGAAGTGTTGAAATTGATCCATTCTGACTTATGTGGACCGATGTCCACGCAGACTCGTGGAGGGTACGAGTACTTTGTCACTTTCATTGACGATTACTCAAGGTACGGATACGTTTACCTGCTTTGCTACAAGTCTGAATGCTTTGAGAAATTCAAAGAGTTCAAGGCTAAGGTAGAAAAGAAGGTCGGGAAAACTATCAAGTCACTGCGATCTGACCGCGGTGGCGAATACCTCGGTAACAGTTCCTACAGTATTTGTCAAAAAATAGGATTACATCCCAGTGGATTGCACCGGGTACTCCCCAACAAAACGGTGTAGCTGAAAGAAGAAATAGGACTCTTCGAGAGATGGTAAGATCAATGATGAGTTATGCAAACTTAACAATTTCGTTTTGGTGGTTACACATTGGAAACAACAACTTGCGTGCTAAATGTGGTGCTTTCTAAATTAGTTCCTAAGACGCCTTCAGAGTGATGGGTTTTGTATACTGAAAGCATGTATTATAATGAGTATACAACGGTTTATTTCTCCTATCTGTTAACAATCTTACATGTATGAACAATGGTATCCTCTTGTCTCACCGATAGGGACAATCATACGGCGTGTTGAAGAAGGCAGAAGACAATATGATCACTTGACCTAGTGAGACATAAACCTGATCACAGCGGCATTGTTGAAATAAGTAGTCCGTCTTGGTTACTTGACATGCTGGTACGCAGAGGTGGCGTATTGTTGGACCGCAGTGAGATATATTAGTCTGTCTGACATCAGCGAATATAAGATCTCATTATATTGATTGAGTCTAAACCCTAACGAAGGTTCAGGGGTTTGCACGAGTTAACTGTTGCTTTGACTTGACATGGTGGAGAGCATAAGTAACGTGCTCGTATATCCGCATCTTGGGTAACAGCAGTTCGTGTAGTACCACCTGAGACTGGGTTTAGGAAACCATATTCGAGTAATAGGATGGGGACATTCCCTGAGGAGCTCAATAACATTCATCGTGCCAAAGTCCTGCACGCTAATTAATTTCAGGCACGAGTGGTAAGGTTTGAGTGGTACTACTCAGGAATTATAAGATATTAATTAATTGTAGTTAGAGCTTGTTAGAGGCTCTGATTAATTAATGGATGTCCGGTAACCTTAAATAAGGGGATTCTCAATTAATGCAGCCCGTTCTCATAACGTGGTAATAAAGGGGTAGGTCAGTATTAATTCTATGGTGAAAAAGAATTAATATTAATTAATTAATTGTGTCCTGGGTTGTGGACATGGGAATTAATTAATTTATAGGCCCACTTTATTATTTGCATTTGGTCCCAGGTCTGGCCCAACAGGTGTGCTGAATTGAGCCCAGGAGCCCATTAGGGTTTACAACCCTAGGTCTATAAATAGACAACTCTCTCTCATAAGTTGTAACACAGTTGAAACACACTAAACCTAGGAGAGAGAGTGGGAGGCGCCGATTCTGATGAAAAATGAGGAGAATTTTCGAATTTTTGTCCTGCTCAAGCCACAGATCTACGGAGTCCTCACCAGTAGTAGATCTGGTCAGCACCAGGACACAGATCTGAAGATCTGATCTGGAGAACAAGATTTTATTTTCTTCTTCTTTTTTTCTGTTCGATTTTCTCTAGAAATTAGTATTCTAATTTCTGTTTCCAGAGACAAAATCGAATTGCGTGGTTGAATTGAAATTTGGAATTCAAACGCAAAAGATCGGTACAGAGACGACGGAATTACGGTAATCTCTCAATCCACAAATATGCATTAAATTCATAGGAGCATGCTAGGTTTTTGTGAATTTGAATTATGTGCAATCTCCATAAATCGATCCATTTCAAATTGGTTTTTGGTGATTCGGTTCACGGTAAAAACCTTATAATTGGTATCAGAGCCAGGTTTCTGATTTATGGCTCTGTTGTTCATAATCAAACTGAATATGCATGTATGAATTTATTATTTTGTGGATTTGGTTTTTGTTCCTCGTGGCAACCCGTGTAATTCAGCCCGCGGTGGTTTATCCGTGTAGGGCTGGATTCATTTTGTAATATCACGAGAAAATCTGTGATTAGAGTAGATTTGAAAATTGTAATAGAATAGATTGTTCTATAATTATCAAATTATGTAATTGGACAGGTCGAAGTTGAAGAATGAAGACGGAGCCGATGCAGGGCCGGCAGAGCACGACGGCGGGCGTAGGCGGCAGCACGGCAGGCGTGCGGCCGGGGAGTGCGGCGCGCGCACGGCGCACGGGCAGCAGCCACGATGCGCGCGAGATAGGGCCGCGGGCGCGGCACGGCAGCAGCGCGCGAGGCTAGGATGGAGCGCGCGGTGCGCGCGCGAGGTGGCGCAGGGCGACGCTGGGTCCGGCGGTGGCGGGCGGCGGTCGGTCGGCGGAGGCTGTGGCTGTCATCGGCTGCTGTCCCGTTGCGGTGGCTCGTGTTTTGGTGGTTTGTGCAATCCTGTGTAAACCCTAAGGTGTGCATTAGGGTTAGGGCAAATCATCAAATCACAAAGGCCTAATTCCAAAAGATTTGGTGAATCAGATTTGGAGGCCCTTGAAGATTTGAAAAGATTTGGATTTATCCAAAATTAGATTCAAATTCAAATTGTAATAGATAGAATTTATTTTTTCTATTTTGGGGCCACGAGGAATTTTTGTTTGCCTTAATTGTCCTCGTATGATATGTGATTTATTTATGTGCGCAATTAAGCATGTGTAGACAATAGGAAAAGCATGATTTATCGTTTTTATTATTTACAGCTTTATAAGCATGCTTATGTGATTAATTTCTTGTTGGATTATATTTTGGGAATTTTCGGACTTGTATTATTACATGCAAAAATTTTGAAAATATAATGACAAAGAAATTATGTGTGCGCATAAAGAAACCTTTTAAAAGAAAAATACTAAGCATATTTTTTAATTAAAATCAATAGACCTCCACAAAGCGGTCCTAGGCTGTAAGTGTATCTCTCGTTCTAGTAAACATCTACGAGTGTAGCTTGCTTGTTCCTAGAGGTGCATGAGTACGGTTGTTGGGATTTCTAGACAAACAATTTAAATCATGTGAATAGTGGGAGGGTTTTGCGTAAACGCCTACGAGTGTAGCTTGCGTAGATCTCTTTCACAAGTATTCTAGGATTGATTTAAATTATAGATAACAAAAGCTTTAAGGGCTGTGCGGTATGGTTACATGCCATGCTAAATTGTCTCTTTTGGCCAGAGTTAAATTTGTGGTTAATTGCTTAGAAGCATCTTAGAATATAATGCAAGAATTGCATCCCTGTTCTTGAGAGATGGCTTGGTCTAAGGTTTTCACTAATTATTAATTTCTAGTGTCAAAAGCATCCTTACATGGTAGTGAAATTAAATGGATTGGGGCTTAAAACCCGCAGTTCTGGTTGAGGGTGACATCGTAAACGTCTACGAGTGTAGCTTGCGGTGGGAACTCTTGGGCAATTAGTGGAAAACATTTGTATTTGATTTATTAAAAGGTTTTGAATGCATTTGTTTTCGAAGTTCTACATGTATGTTCTTATTTAAGAATTTTATTGTTTCGGATATGTCTATGTCTAATGTTATCAATATTCTCGCACAAAATTCTCTAACTGGTCCAAACTTCCTGGAATGGAAACAAAACCTTGAATACATCCTGATTGTGGAAGAACACATGTTCGTTTTACAAGTACTTTGTCCTATAAGTGCCCACTACTGAATCCTCGCAAGAGGAAGTAGACTATTACAACGAGTGAGAGAGCACGTAGTTTCCATGACTCACCTCATGGATGAGCTAACTGTGCATAGTGGAGGTATCGACACTGAGGCTAAGGTCGATATCATACTGAACTCTCTCCCCAAATCCTTTGAGAATTTGGACTGATTGTTGTCTTGAACAAGGAGTATATTCTTAACGAGTTGCTCAATGACTTGATGGCAGCGGAATCGGTTATGAATCCTTAGAAGGTTGCCTTAGCTACTTCTGGTAATCACTCTGTCGTATCGAAAAGTATAAAGCTGAAAAGATCGATTAAGAAGAAGGCTGGAAAGGTAACTGTGAAGGACGTGGGATCTATTAATAAGCCTATGGTAGAAACTTTGAGGGACAAGTGTTTTCAGGTGTGGTAAGAAAGGACATTGGAAGAAAGATTGTCAGGCCCACAAGGCTAGACAGGGTATGCCATTTGCATGTATAACTGAAGCATGATTAGAGTGCGGCATTGCTCTTCCAAGAGCTATAAGCGCTGACTTGTTGATCATGTTGTTATACTTTGCAGGGGATCGTGCCGACAAGGCTGGTGAGTGATGGCAAGAAGATACCAAACTGGATGAAAGCAACGTTTTATGACGGAGCTTTATGGAGTTTTCTTTTCTTTATGTTTTGATGAACTAAGTACATTTAAGAGTTTATTTCTGGGCCGTGGTTTATCGGCAGGATAAATTTCATCAACTTTCTATGGATGTTTGTTATTTGTGATTTCAATCATTGACGATAACAATATCACTCATTATGTAATGCTGATTAATACTCTTTATGTTACTTCGATCAAATATGTCCTTAAGTATTGCATGTAATTCATCCGTAATTGATAATTCTAGAAAGAGAAAACTTACTTCTTCTGATGAGGATCTTACATATCTCTGGCACTTGAGACTGGGTCACATCAGCATGAAGCGGATTCAAAGACTTGCAGATGACAGTGCATTGGACCTAGTCCGGGCGGTACCTTATCAAGTCTGCGAATCCTGCATCGAGGGCAAGATGTCAACTAGGCCTTTCAAGGCTAGTCAGTCTCGAGCAGAGGAAGTGTTGGAATTGATCCATTCTGAGTTATGTGGACCGATGTCCACGCAGGCTTGTGGAGGGTACGAGTATTTCGTCACATTCATTGACGATTACTTAAGGTACGGATACGTTTACCTTCTTCGCTACAAGTTTGAATGCTTTGAGAAATTCAAAGAGTTCAAGGCTGAGGTAGAAAAGAAGGTCGGGAAAACTATCAAGTCGCTGCGATCTGATCGTGGTGGCGAATACCTCGGTAATGAGTTCCTCTAGTATTTGTTAGAAAATGGGATTACATCCCAGTGGACTGCACCGGGTACTCCCCAGCAAAACGGTGTAGCTGAAAGAAGAAATAGGACTCTTCTAGAGATGGTAAGATCAATGATGAGTTATGCAAACTTACCAATTTCGTTTTGGGGCTACGCATTGGAAACAACAGCTTACGTGTTTAATGTGGTGCCTTCTAAATCAGTTCCTAAGATTCTGAGCTCTTCCTTGGTCGCAAACCTAGTTTGTGCAAGTTTAGAGTATGGGGTTGTCCGACACACATACTGTCGAAGGAACCTGATAAGTTAGAAAGCAGGTCAATAGTGATGTTGTTCATAGGGTATCCCAGGCAAACGAAAGGTGGTTACTTTTACTGTCTTGAGAGTCAGAGAGTCGTTGTTAGAACCAACGCTAGATTCTTGGAGGACGAGTATGTGAGTAATCACAGGTCAAGGAGTGATATTGTTCTTCAAGAAATTGAGAACGAGAATGCAATTCCTAGGGAAGGGGAAGGTGTAGATGTCGGTGCACCTGTGAGAGGTACAGCACCACAAACACGTTCTTTAGTGCAAGGTGCAGGACCACAAATCACTGCACCTACTACTAACACGGCACCGATGCCTCGTCGTAGTGGGAGAGTTATTTTCCAGCCGGAAAGGTACATGTTCGTGGGTTAGTCTTCAGACTTGAGCTCGGAAGACGGACGTGAAGACTCTGACCCACTGACTTACAAAGAGGCTGTGCTGGTTAAGGATGTTGCCAAATGGCGTGTCGCCATGGATTCAGAAATAGATCCATAATTGCTATGGATGTATACGAGAAAACTGATTTGCCGGATGGCTTTAGGGCCATAGGGTGCAAATGGGTATACAAGAGAAAGAAAGGGGCAGATGGAAAGATCACGACTTTTAAAGCCAGGCTGGTGGCAAAGGGTTATAGTCAGAAATAGGGCATTGACTATGACGAAACCTTTTCTCCCGTAGCCATGCTCAAATCCATCCGGATACTCCTTGCCATAGCCGTGCATGTGGACCTCGTGATCTGGCAGATGGATGTCAAAATCGCTTTTCTAAACAGTTACCTTGAAAAAGGTAGGGACATCTATATGCAGCAACCCGAGGGATACATAAGCAAGGGCGAAGAACATCTTGTCTAGAAGCTTAGGAAGTCCTTGTATGGACTTAAACAAGCTTCAAGGTCGTGGAACTTACGTTTCAACAATGTGATTAAATCCTATGGATTTGCACGGTTGGAAAACAAAAATTGTGTTTACCGACTTTGTGTTAGTGGGAGCGTGGTCTTCCTTGCACTATACGTTGATGACATACTCCTATTTGGAAACAACGAGGGAGTGATGTCGGAAATCAAGGCTTGGTTATCCGAACAGTTAAAAATGAAGGATCTGGGAGAAGCTGACTACAATCTTGGGATTAAGGTCTTACGAGATCGCAAGAGAAGAATGTTGAGTTTATCCCAGTCATCCTATGTGGATACTGTGATAGCCCGTTTCAGCATGCAACTCGCGAAGAAAGGTTTGCTACCTTTCAGACATGGCGTTCATCTTTCTAGTGGGCAGTGTCCTCAGACACAGCGGGAGAAAGACGAGATGAGTCTTGTACCATACGCTTCGGCAGTGGGTAGTCTCATGTATGCGATGCTGTGTACCAGGCCAGATATATGTTATGCCGTTATCATGGTAGCAAGAGTTCAGTCTAAACCTGGACAGGCGCACTGGACTGCTGTAAAGCATATCCTCAAGTATTTGAAAAGAACTAGGAATTTTTGCCTAGTTTATCAAAGTGAGGGTTTGTGCCCTGTGGGTTATACAGACTCGGATTTCCAAGGGGACCAAGTTGAGAAGAAATCGACCTCAGGATATGTGTTTACCCTGGAAGTTGGAGCTATATCTTGGATGAGCTCAAAGCAGAAATGCATTGCTGACTCCACCATGGAGGCGGAATATGTCGCAGCCTCCGATGCCTCGAAAGAGGGGGTGTGGCTCTGGAACTACCTTTTAGAGTTGAGCGTGATCCCGAGTTTGCCGAGGAGCATCATAATTTATTGTGATAACTCTGGTGCAATGGCAAACTTAAAGGAACTGCGGTCTCACAGGGAAAGCAAACACATAGAGAGAAAGTACCATATCATACGAGAAATCGTATCGAGGGGCGATGTGCTGATTAAGATGATTGACACTACAGACAATCTTGCTGATCCATTTACAAAGAGCTTGCCGCAGAAAGTTTACGAAAAACATATTCGTGAGCTGGGTCTGAGGTGGATGCCGACCACTAATAGTGGTTAAAGAGACAACACACTAGATAGACGTACTGTATATTCTGTAATAGCTTAGTTATGCTTTGAGTATAAGTGGGAGATTGATGGGTTTTGTATACTGAAAGCATTTATTATAATGAGTATGCAACGGTTCATTTCTCCTATCTGTTAACAATCTTACATGTATGAACAATGGTATCCTCTTGTCTCACTGATAGGGACGATCATACGGCGTGTTGTAGATCGCAGAAGACAGTATAATCACTTGACCTAGTGAGACATAAACCTGATCACAGCCGAGACAACCTATGAGGATACGTCTGTCCGGATGGCTGCGACATTGTCGGAATAAGTAGTCTGTCTTGGTTACTTAACATGCTGGTACGCAGAGGTGGCGTATTGATGGACCGCAGTGAGATATATTAGTCTGTCTGACATCAGCGAATATAAGATCTCGTTATATTGATTGAGTCTAAACCCTAAAAAAGGTTCAGGGGTTTGCACGGGTTAACTGTTGCTTTGACTTGCCATGGTGGAGAGAAAAAGTAACGTGCTCGTATATCCGCATCTTGGGTAACAATAGTTCGTGTAGTACCGCCTGAGACTGGGTTTAGTAAACCATATCCGAGTAATAGGATGGGGACATTCCCTGAGGAGCTCAAAAACAATCATCGTGCCAAAGTCCTGCAGGCTGATTAATTTCAGGCACGAGTGATAAAGTTTGAGTGGTACTACTCAGGAATTATAAGATATTAATTAATTTTAGTTAGAGCTTGTCAGAGGCTCCGATTAATTAATGGATGTCCGGTAACCTTAAATATGGGGATTCTCAATTAATGCAGCCCGTTCTCATAACGTGGTAATAAAGGGGTAGGTCAGTATTAATTCTGTGGTTAAAAAAAATAATTATTAATTAATTAATTGTGTCCTGGGTTGTGGACATGGGAATTAATTAATTTATAGGCCCACTTTATTATATGCATTAGGTCCCAGGTCTGGCCCAACAAGTGTGCTGAATTGAGCCCAGGAGCCCATTAGGGTTTACAACCCTAGGTCTATAAATAGACAGCTCTCTCTCCTAAGTTGTAACACAGTTGAAACACACTAAACCTAGGAGAGAGAGAGGGAGGCGCCGATTCTGAAGAGAAAGGAGGAGAATTTTCGAATTCTGGTCCTGCTCAAGAAACAGATCTACGGAGTCCTCACCAGTAGTAGATTTGATCAGCACCGGGACACAGATCTAAAAATTTAATCTGGAGAACAAGATTTTTTTTTCTTCTTCTTTTTTTCTTTTTGATTTTTTCTATTAGTACTCTAATTTTCTGTTTCCGGAGACAAAATTGAATGGCGTGGTTGAATTGATGTTTGGAATTCAAACGCAAAAGATCGGTACAGAGACGACAGAATTACGGTAATCTCTCAATCCACAAATTTGCATTAAATTCATAGGAGCATGCTAGGTTTTTGTGAATTTGAATTATGTGCAATATCCCTAAATCGATCCGGTTCGAATTGGTTTTTGGAGATTCGGTTCACGGTAAAAACCCTACACTGAGCTCTTCCTTGGTCGCAAAACTAGTTTGTGCAAGTTTAGAGTATGGGGTTGTCCGGCACATGTACTGTCGTAGGAACCTGATAAGTTAGAAAGCAGGTCAAAAGTAATGTTGTTCATAAGGTATCCCAGGTAAACAAAAGGTGGTTACTTTTACTGTCCTGAGAGTTAAAGAGTCGTTGTTAGCACCAACGCTAGATTCTAGGAGGACGAGTATGTGAGTAATCACAGGTCAAGGAGTGATATCGTTCTTCAAGTAATTGAGAACGAGAATGCAATTCCTAGGGAAGGGGAAGGTGTAGATGTGGGTGCACCTGTGAGACGTACAACACCACAGACATGTTCTTCAGTGCAAGGTGCAGAACCACAAGTTACTGCACCTACTGCTGACACGGCACCGATGCCTCGTCATAGTGGGAGAGTTATTTTCCGACCGGAAAGGTACATGTTCGTGGGTGAGTCTTCGGACTTGAGCCCGAAAGACGGACATGAGGACTCTGACCCACTGACTTACGAAGAGGCAGTGCAGGACAAGGATGTTGCCAAATGGCGTGTCGCCATGGATTCCAAAATTTAATCCATTACTGCTATGGATGTATACTAGAAAACGGATTTGCCGAATGGCTTTAGGGCCATAGGGTGCAAATGGGTATACAAGAGAAAGAAAGGGGCGGATGGAAAAATCACGGCTTGTAAAGCCAGGCTGGTGGCAAAGGGTTATAGTCAGAAAGAGGGCATTGACTATGATGAAATATTTTCACCCGTAGCCATGCACATCCATCCGGATACTCTTTTTCTTAGCTGTGCATATGGACCTCGAGATCTGGCAGATGGATGTCAAAACTGCTTTTCTAAAAGGTTACCTTAAAGAAGGTTGGGACATCTATATGCTGCAACCCGAAGGTTACTGATGCGGCTAAAAGTTCAATCAAATTAAACCTCTAACTACACAAGAATAAAATTTGTCAAATCCAGGTCCTTCCCCGCTTCGCCCGCTAGAATACCGAGATACTATGGCAAAGTCTTATAGCTAGGCAAGATACAATCGTTGAGTCGTTTCTATCAATCTAAACAATCAATTTAAACCTATGCTAACAACATATGACAAACAATGAATTAAACCAACAATCATCTTTCAATCAATTCTTTCCACAAATCGGTAAACCAAGACAAACAAATACTCAAATTAGGAAGATAGGATGTTGAAATGAATGTAGATGCAATCCAATCAGGTTAATCATTGATGTAAACATATTTTAATCCCTAGGAGATTGAGCAATCGACCCTACACTCGTTAACCCCTTGTCACGGCGAGCTAACGGTTGATGATCTAAGACTTGCAAACCATCACGTTATTAAGCCCTAGACCACTCCAAATAGTTCGTCAATTATTGCCCTACGACCTGCACCGCACATGGATTGGAACTAAAATTGTATGAATCTACACTATTCACGACGATTCCGCTCGTGTATTGGCTGCAGCGTTCACATCAACTACCTCCTAAGCTGGCTATTACCTACACCTAGGAGGTAAGGAACAAGTTCTAGTGCAATTCAAGCTCTCAAAGGAAAGTAAACAAACAATTCTCAAACCAAATTATCATACATCCTTACTCAAATCAACATCCAAAATGAATTAGAACATCATACCTTTCAATTGTACAAATTCAAAGATGAAATCAATTACATCGATTACAATTTGAAAAGTAGAGATTGGAATCTTCCCCAATTGGATTTGTATGCCTTGATCTACCACCTTGATTCTTCACTTCTCTTCCAAGGATTGGTGAATTAGCTCCTTGATACCTTGGGTGGAAGTTTGGAAGGGATGAAAATGGGAATCGTAGAGAGAATTAAGGTAGAAGTTATCTAAAATTATTCAAAGTTATCAAAATAACCATTTTTTCCCCTTTTATAATGAGTAAACAGGGCCTCGGATCGCCCGAGCCAAGGTTGGCTCGCCCGGGCGAGCCCAGAACTGAAAACCGCCAAAACTGTGCTTTGGCTCGCCCGAGCCATGGGTGGCTCGACCGAGCCACCTCTCTGAAGGGCTTGGCTCGACCGAGCCAAGTTTGGCTCGGTCGAGCGAAGTCCCTGAACTGCCCCAACACCCTTTCTGCTCCTCTCAGTCGATCCTGCTTCCCTTTGACTCCTAGCTCGGGCGATTTCCATCAAAAACTCATCCAAAAGTGTTATCTTATGCCCAAAACACATCCTACAACATTTCAAACACGAAAACACGAAAAAAAGACAAAAGAACAACGAAAACGTATGATATGAGGGTAAAATGGCCACAAACATGCAAGTTCACACATCGAAAAATAGGTCATTTTTACACACATATCATAATCCCCCAAACTTGAACCTTTGATTGTCCTCAATCAAAACAATGTAAAGCCGTTAATCTACCTCGTGCAATACCTCATTGCTCATCAAAGTTATCTTAGCATGTTCAAGTAAAATGAGATTATCACCTAACTTTGTAACGAGGTTAATGCTAAGGACATGAACCACTCATCAAAATTGGACACAAGAAATGAAAGCACTCCCTCACGTGTTTAGGGATGATGAGATTCACACAATCACAAGATATCGAGCTTGATTTCCATAGGCTTGCATCCATTCTCATCACTATACTACAACGAGTTAGTTTTTAGAATCAAATAGGCCTTTTCACGGGTTGTAACGTGGCTAACTAGAAGGTGGGTGGTTTTGGGCCAAAGTGACTAAACTTCTCAATTTCCCAAAACCCCCAAACTTGTTCGTTTCGAACCATTACAAATCTCCGAGGCTTTTCATTTCTCACACACTTCTTTTTTTCTTTCTTTTTTTTTCCTTTTCTTTTCTTTCTTTTTTTTTCCTTTTTCATCATTTTTCAAATGCACCATCATTCTTTCATTTTGTCGGTGCCTCTCTTTCCAAACACTTGCACCAAAATTTTGTAGGTGCTCATTTTTCTAGGATTCAAACTAATCCCTTATTCCATATCTTTCATGCCTCAACATTTCCCATCAATACACATTCAATCAATTCCCAACCCAACTCTCATCACCGTATTCACCCTCATACACTCTTTCCCCCCAATATGGTCCTAATTATATCAAAGAAGATTCACCAATAAAGCTCAATCACGGGGGTCAAAGATACGAAAGGCAAATTAATGAAAACAATCACCTTATACTCCCGGTGTGAAAGGTAGGACTAAGAATCGATGGCCTAAGATCATTTTCTAGTTACACAATCATGCCAATAGATAGAGAACGGATGCAAGTTCTAGATCTCGTACTCTCAATCTTGCCACTCACAATCGAAATAGATATGACAATATCATGGCTCAAACCTCACAGCTTTTTGTCAAGTCCTATGCATTAACCACATACAAAACTCGGCAATTCAAAAGTTAAACTTAAAACATGCTTCGAAAACTAGATTCCGCCCTATCATTGGTTGAGATAAACATCCAACTTCACCAAGTAAATCATGATTAAAACCTCAAGTCTAGTTCGGGTTCATCACACACACACAAGCACACAACAATCTAACAACAATTTACATGCCATAACACAATGTAATGAATCTAAATGGTAGAAGGAACGATAGAAAGCGTTACCCATCGGCACACACGATCAAACCGCTCTCCATGCTTTATTTGTACCTACTAAATCAACACAAACACCACCAAACTATTGAGCATAAAACAAGGCAATAAAGCTCTCATATCCACCAAACTTTCCACAAACCAAATATCAACAATGATAAGACAATATCCAATAGTTCCACTATTCAAACCAAACCAATAATCCAAACCACAAACCATGCATAATAGAAAGTATTCAATCATGCCAACTCATTAATAATTCTCTCAACAATCACAATCAAACAATCCTCAACCATATTCACTTCCAAAACCTCTTTCCACCAATATTCCACTATCCAAAATCTATACAAATAAATCATTTTTCCACTAGCTCCACCAAACATACCATCAAAACCAATGCTCAACAAACTCAAACCTATGAAAATATCCATTCATATCATCAAAAGAAACATAATCTAAACATCCATCCAAGGTAGAATATCAATATAGGTACAACCCAATCGAATCAAATCCAATAAAGGGATAATATCCAACAACTAAACTAAATGCAAGATAAAGGATAGGAGATGGAGAAGAATAAACCAAGGCACCGGCTACCGGCACATCCCCCCAAACTTAGTCTAGTGAGACTAAGTTTGCAAAAACGGTGGACGGTGCATCGTCACTCCTCTCGATCTTGTTATTCCTCCCTACAAACACAAAACCAAACAAACTAGACATTTATTCAAAATCAAAGCAACTAAAAGCAATTAAACAAAAGCAATAAAATTGGTTGGGTTGCCTCCCAACAAGCGCTTCTATAACGTTGGTAGCTAGACGACCTTACCACATCACCCATTATCAAAAATTGTGTGGGTTTTTAATACACCTTTCTTCCTTAATCGGCATTTACTTGGAAGCAACTTGTCCAAGGCGATCTTTCTTTCACCCCTATTATCTCTCCAGGGAAGATTGATTATCTTGTCAAACTTGTAAGTCAAAGGTGGTAACTCCTTCTTCGATTTGATCTCTAAGGCATCATCCAATTGAATCCATAGTATATAAGTTTCAACTTGTCCCCCATTTGGATCAATCATCAACTTCTCATCACCTCCTTTTCCGATCAAATCATCCAATTCATACACTTTGTTTCCTAGGATCACCTCTTTTTCCACCTTGTCTATCAATCTTAAAGGAAATGTAGGTGCCACATCGCCACATGGACTTTCCGACATAACTTCCTCATCATGATTCTCCACTTCGTCATTTTGTACCAATGCCGGAACTTCTTTCATCACCTCAAGGGAAGATATCACAAGAACACCATTCTTATCACTTTCAATTTGTATCCTCTCCTCCTTGGTGCTATCATCCTCTTTCCTCTTCTTGAGGTAACTCTTTATCTTCTTTCCTTAATTCATCTTCTTGCATCTCCTTTACTCTTGTATCTTGAAATCTTACTTCCTTTAGTACCATGACCGCATCCTCACATTCATCTTCCAAAATTTCCTCACAACTTCCTTCGAGACCTATTTCCATGTCAAGTGGTTGCTCTTGCACATGAGGCTTCTCACTCACTTTCTTCAAGAGTTCGGATAATTGCATTTTTAATTCCAAAGGTTTCCCTCGAGCTTATCCAATTTCCTCTCCAAAGCTTCCCGAGATGATCTCGCTTCTCTAACTCTTTCATGATCATGGCTGCCCCACTCATCACAATGAACTCTTGTCATGGACGGATTCCAAGTTTGGTTCTCATAGAGTCTACATGGAGAGTAGCCATTAGATGGGGGATAGTTCATGTTGTTCCGGAGGTCACAATTCCCCCATTTATCTCCATATCTTTCATTACTACACTTCTCTTCTTCATATCCCCAATTCGGCTTCACCTTCCAATCATGTCTCCTTTCTTCCATCCATGGGTAGCTCTCTTCAAATACCAACCGGAATGGCTTTCTCAGTCGTTGTCTCTCCAACATCTTTGCTCTCATCTCATCCAATTCCCTTTGGAGATTATTAAGCCTCTCCGAGTGAGTTCCTCGATGGTTCTCCATTTGACACCTACAACAATCCAACAACTCAAAGTACCAACAAATACAAAAACAATCAACAAATTATTCACACAAGCAAAAACACAAACACCTAGCCTACAAGCTTCACTTTTACCCCAATATCTAGCAACCTACTAAATGAAGTCCCCGGCAACGGCGCCAAAACTTGATGCGGCTAAAAGTTCAATCAAATTAAACCTCTAACTACACAAGAATAAAAGTTGTCAAATCCAGGTCCTTCCCCGCTTCGCCCGCTAGAATACCAAGATACTATGGCAAAGTCTTATAGCTAGGCAAGATACAATCGTTGAGTCGTTTCTATCAATCTAAAAAATCAATTTAAACCTATGCTAACAACATATGACAAACAATGAATTAAACCAACAATCATCTTTCAATCAATTCTTTCCACAAATCGGTAAACCAAGACAAAAAAATACTCAAATTAGGAAGATAGGATGTTGAAATGAATGTAGATGCAATCCAATTAGGTTAATCATTTATGTAAACACATTTTAATCCCTAGGAGATTGAGCAATCGACCCAACACCCGTTAACCCCTTATCACGGCGAGCTAACGGTTCATGATCTAAGACTTGCAAACTATCACGTTATTAAGCCCTAGACCACTCCAAATAGTTCGTCAATTATTGCTCTACAACCTAGCACCGCACATGGATTTGAACTAAAATTGTATGAATCTACACTATTCACGACGATTCCGCCCGCGTATTGGCAGCAGCATTCACATCAACTACCTCCTAAGCTGGCTATTACCTACACCTAGGAGGTAAGGAACAAGTTCTAGTGCAATTCAAGCTCACAAAGGAAAGTAAACAAACAATTCTCAAACCAAATTATCATACAACCTTACTCAAATCAACATCCAAAATGAATTAGAACATCATACCTTTCAATTGTACAAATTCAAAGATGAAATCAATAACATCCATTACAATTTGAAAATTAGAGATTGGAATCTTCCCCAATTGGATTTGTATGCCTTGATCTACCACCTTGATTCTTCACTTCTCTTCCAAGGACTGGTGAATTAGCTCCTTGATACCTTGGGTGGAAGTTTGGAAGGGATGAAAATGGGAATCGTAGAGAGAATTTAGGTAGAAGTTATCTAAAATTATTCAAAGTTATCAAAATAACCGTTTTTTCCCCTTTTATAATGAGTAAACAGGGCCTCAGATTGCCCGAGCTAAGGTTGGCTCGCCCGGGCGAGCCCAGAACTGAAAACCGCCAAAACAGCGCTTTGGCTTGACCGAGCCACCTCTCTGAAGGGCTTGGCTCGATCGAGCTAAGTTTGGCTCAGCCGAGCGAAGTCCCTGAACTGCCCCAGCACCCTTTCTGCTCCACTCGGTCGATCCTGCTTCCCTTTGACTCCTAGCTCGGGCGATTTCCATCCAAAACTCATCCAAAAGTGTTGTTTTATGCCCAAAACACATCCTACAACATTTCAAACACGAAAACACGAAAACAAGACAAAAGAACAACGAAAACATATGATATGAGGGAAAAATGGCCCCAAACATGCAAGTTCACACATCGAAAAATAGGTCATTTTACACACATATCAGTTACATACGCAAGGGCGAAGAACATCTTGTCTGGAAGCTTAGGAAATCCTTGTATGGACTTAAGCAAGATTCAAGGTCGTAGAACTTATGTTTCAACGATGTGATTAAATCCTATGGATTTGCATAGTTGGAAAACGAAAGTTGTGGTTACTAACTTTGTGTCAGTGGGAGCGTGGTTTTCCTTGCACTTTACGTTGATGACATACTCCTATTTTGAAACAACAAGGGAGTGATGTCAGAAATCAAGGCTTGGTTATCTGAGCATTTCCAAATGAAGGATCTGGGAGAAGCTGGCTACATTCTTGGGATTAAGTTCTTACGAGATCGTAAGAGAAGAATGTTGAGCTTATCCCAGGCATCCTATGTGGATACTGTGATAGCTCGGTTCAGCATGCAACTCGCCAAGAAAGGCTTGCTACCTTTCAGACATGTCTTTCATCTTTCTAGTGGGCTGTGTCCTCAGACACAGCGGGAAAAAGATGAGATGAGTCTTGTACCATACGCTTCGGCGGTGGGTAGTCTCATGTATGCGATGCTGTGTACAAGGACAGATAACTGTTATGTCGTTGGCATGGTAGCAAGATATTAGTCTAACCCTGGACAGTCGCACTGTACTGCTGTAAAGCACATCTTCAAGTACTTGAAAAGAACTAGGAATTTCTGCCTAGTTCATCAATGTGAGGATTTGTGCCCTGTAGGTTATACAGACTCGGATTTCCAAGGCGACCATGATGAGAAGAAATCGACCTCAGGATATGTGTTTACCCTGGGAGGTGGAGCTGTATCTTGGAGGAGCTCAAAGCAGAAATGCATTGCTGACTCCACCATGGAGGCGGAATATGTCGCCGCCTCCGATGCCTCGAAAGAAGGGGTATGGCTCAGGAACTACCTTTTAGAGTTGGGCGTGATCCCGAGTTTACCGAGGAGCATCACAAAGGAACCGCGGTCTCACAAGGCAAGAAAACACATAGAGAGAAAGTACCATATCATACGAGAAATTGTATCGAGATGTGATGCGCTGATCAAGAAGATTGACACTAAGGACAACCTTGCTGATCCATTTACAAAGAGCTTGCCGCAGAAAGTTTATGAAAGACGTATTCGTGAGCTAGGTCTGAGGTGGATGCCGACCACTGACAGTGGTTAAAGAGATAGCTGGCTAGATAAACAGACTGTATACTCTGTAATAGCTTAGTTATGCTTTGAGTATAAGTGGGAGATTGATGGGTTTTTTATACTGAAAGCATTTATTATAATGAGTATACAACGGTTTATTTCTCCTATCTGTTAACAATCTTACATGTATGTAACAATGGTATCCTCTTGTCTCACCGATAAGGATGATCATACGGCGTATTGTAGATCGCAGAAGACAGTATGAGGATACGTCTGTCCGGATGGTTGCGACATTGTCGGAATAAGTAGTCTGTCTTGGTTACTTGACATGCTGGTATGCAGGGGTGGCGTATTGATGGACCGCAGTGAGATGTATTCGTCTGTCTGACATCAGCGAATACAAGATCTTGTTATATTGATTGAGTCCAAACCCCAACGAAGGTTCAGGGGTTTGCACGGGTTGACTGTTGCTTTGACTTGCCATGGTGGAGAGCCTGAGTAACATGCTCGTATATCCGCATCTTATCCGAGTAATAGGATGGGGACATTCCCTGAGGAGCTCAATAACATTCATCGTGCCAAAGTCCTGCAGGCTGATTAAGTTCAGGCACGAGTGATAAGTATTGAGTGGTACTACTCAAGAATAATAAGATATTAATTAATTGTAGTTAGAGCTTGTCAGATGCTCCAATTAATTAATGGATGTCCGGTAACCTTAAATATGGGGATTCTCAATTAATGCAATCCGTTCTCATAACGTGGTAATAAAATGGTTGGTCAGTATTAATTTTGTGGCTAAAAAGAATTAATATTAATTAATTAATTGTGTCCTGGGTTGTGGACATGAGAATTAATTAATTAAAGGTCCACTTTATTATTTGCATTAGGTCCCAGGACTGGCCCAAATAAAAATGCTGAAAAAAGGCCCAGTAGCCCATTAGGGATAAAACTCTGGGTCTATAAATAGACCACTCTCTCTGGAAACCCTAGACACTTCATATCATTCAAATCAGTTTGAAACCCTAGAGGCAGAGAGAGAGTTGGGTGGCGCTTGTAGAGGGGAGAAGAGAAAAGTTTTTCTGCTCTGGCCTACAACACAGATCTGTGGAATCCTTACCTGTAGTAGATCTGTGCAGCATTGGGACACATCCCTGAAGATATAATCTGGAGAACAGATTTTTCTCTTCTTCTCTTTTAATGTCGATTTTAATCCAGAAATTAGATTACTAATTTTTGTTTTCGCAGATTATATCAAATCGCGTGGTTCAATTGAAGTTTGAAATTCAAATGCGAAAGATCCATTCAGACACTACGGAATAACGGTAATTCCTCAATCCACAATTCTGAATATTAAATTCATAGGTGCATGCTAGATTTTATTGTAATTGTGCACAATATCCATAAATCGATCCGGTTTAATTGGTTTTTGTGATTCGGTTCACTGGAAAACCCTACATTACATCCTTCATTTCGTGCTTCTCAAGAACTTTCATCAAGTATCCCTCTTGAGATAACGCGAGTCTTCTTTGAGCCCTGTCTCAAACTTTATCCATCCCCGTAATCCTTTGAGCACAATCGAGATCTTTCATCTCGAACTCCTGACTTAAAGCATTCTTCAGTTCGTTTATCTTTTGCTTATCTCGACTCGCAATTAACATATCATCTACATACAACAGTAGATAAATTCAAATCTCCATATCTTCACCTTAATAATAAAAACATGGATCATGTTTGCACCGAACAAAGTCCTGTTGAATCATAAACGTGTCACACCGTCTGTTCCACTGCCTTAGAGACTCCTACAATCCATTCAATGACTTCTTGAGAAGGCACACTTTATCCCCACTACCGGCTTCCTTGAAGCCCGTAGGTTGTGTCCTAAGGATCCTTTCTTCCAGCTCTCCAAATAGATATGCGGTCTTCAAATCCAGTTGCTCCAACTCCATGTCGTACCGAGCAACTAACGATAAGATCAGCCTGACAGACCTTTGTTTCACCACTGGCGGAAACACCTCGCCAAAGTCCACACCTTCCCGTTGCATGAAGCCATGAGCAACTAGCCTAGCCTTTAATCTAACCTCATAAACCTCATGTTTCTTCTTAAATATCCACTTACAGTTGACTATCAAATGCTTCTCCCTCGGCTTATCCACCAACTCCCAGGTGTTATTATTTTTCAAGGAGTCCATGTCCTCCTTCATGGAATCAAGCCATTTGAGCCTCCCTCACAACTTATGGCCTCGGTATAGCTCTTCGGCTAAGTATCATCTAACTCTACCTCTTCCGCCATAACGAAGGCATATGCTACTACATCAGCATATCTAAAACGAGTAGGAGGTCTTATCTGCCTTCATTCCCTATCTCCCGTGAGATTATAATCTTGAAGCGCACCTGACCCTCAAACCACCTATTTCTCGCCATCCACCTGAGGTTCACTCTTCGACCTACTGGTTGGCTCCACCTCAATCTCAGCAACGGATCTATTCCCTTTGACCTTATCAGGTTGTTCCTGTTCCTCAAGATCACCAACTTGTTTCTCAAGAATTGTAGCCCGTTCCTTGGCCCCTTTATCCCAATATCCTACCAGCTCCTCCTTGAACGTCACATCCCTACTAATGATGCACTTTCTTATATCCAGCTCGAGACACCATATCTTGTACCCCTTCACACCTTCAGGGTACCCAATGAATATGCATTTTAATGCCTTCATCCCAAGCTTATCTTCTTTGATGTTCGCATAAGCCACGCAACCGAAAGCTCTAAGGTTTCTAAAACTCAGAGGATGACCAAACCATATCTCTTCCAGTGTCTAGAAACCTAGTGCAGTCGAGGGGCACCAGTTGATCAAATAAGTTGCAGTAGTCACAGCTTCTGCCCAGAACGACTTAGGTAACTTCGCATTGAACAACATGCACCTCGTTCATTCCAGCAACGTCCGATTGTACCTCTCTGCCAATCCTTTCTACTGAGGTGTTCCAGCCACTGTCTTGTGCCTTACAATACGCTATTTCGAACAGTACCTCTCGAACTCCTTCAAGCAATACTCAAGGCCATTATCTATTCGCAGCATCTTCACCTTCCTTCCAGTCTGATTTTCGATCAGCACTCTCCACTTCTTGAAGGTCTCTTAAACATTACTCTTATTCTTCAAGATGAAGATCCACACCATCCATGAGTCATCATCAATGAGGCTCATGAAGTACCTCGCTCTTCCAGTCGCAGTGACCCTTGAAGGTCCCCATAGATCTGAGTGAATGTAATCCAGAATTCCTCGAGCTCTCTGTCGACCTATTCCAAACTTTACCAGGTGATATTTCCCATAGATGCAATTCTTAGAAAAATCTAACTCTCTGCTATTGTCCCTGAGTAGCAGATCTTTCTTTGATAAATCATGTAGCCCCCTCTCACTAACGTGACTGAGTCGCCTGTGCTACACTACTGACTTATCAACCGTCACTATCAAATCCACCCCGATCACCGTGCTCCCCATCATAGTGTAAATTCCATTTCTTCGAGCTCCTTTCATCCAGACCAGGGATCCCTTACGAACCTTCAAAGTCCCAGCTTTCATCTTGATCGTGTAACTCAGTTTGTCGAGCATCCCAAAGAGATCAAGTTTCTCTTAAGCTCTGGAACATACATTACACCTCGAAGTACTCTTTATGTATTATCGCACATCTTAATCCTCACCATTCCCATTCCAACCACCTTGCATGGTTTATTGTTACCCATAAGAACACTCGAGTTCTCCTGCTCCTCGAACCCTTCGAGCCATGACTTATTAGGTGTCATGTGGAATGTACAACCTGAATCCAATATTCATTCCCTCTCCGAGCGCTCATTCGAAATCACCAATGCCTCTCCAGAGTCATATTCCTGCTCAGCAATAGCTACATCCGCCTGTTGCTTTTGCTCCTACTTTATCAGCCTCTCCGGACAATCCATTTTTATGCGTCCCTTATTTCAGCAGAGAAAGCACCTGACCATCAACTTTGCCTTTGGTTTTTATCTCGATCTTGACTTCGACCTTCCCCTAATGGAGTTCCTCATCTCCGGTCTTCCTCGAGCCACTCTAGCCACTAGGCATTCTCCATGAGAATTCTCTCGCTCCTCGTTATTCTCATTTAACTCCTTCAAACTTAGAGCAGACTGAACCTCATCCATGGTGATTTACTCTCTTCCATACATTAAGGCTTCCGTTAAGTTTGAATAACTCTTTGGCAGTGCACTCAACAACATAAATGCCTGATCCTCATCACCAATTGCCACATCGATATTTTCTAGATCGAGGATCAAGTTATTGAACTCGTTGAGCTGCTCGTTGATTGGTCTTCCCTTTTGAATCTTAAATGAATACAATGACTGTTTAAGATAGAGCCAATTTGCCAGAGACTTCTTTATATATAAGGATTCAAGTTTGGTCAATACATCCGGTGTCGTCTTCTCCTTCAACACCTTCCTTAGCACCGTATCTGTGAGACTCTTAATCAGCGCACTGTGTGCCATCGCCAATGTATCCTTTGTTGGAATTGTATACATAAAATCATTATGATTCGTATATTAGGAAACGTTATGTTTGATATACTAGTAATCATTAATGACTTGCAATAATCATCTCCTGTCTGAATTAACAATCATACGATGCGAACAAACACATACAGTTATCTCGTTGATAGGTATATCATATTTTGGGAATTATTTTGTAATTCTCCCTTTAGGATCAAATTTGTAATAGGTTTTGTTGAATCAAAGCCTTAGCCTTTGGTCGATCATTGCTGAATTCTAGTTAGTCTAGCATATCTTGTAATGTCATGTATAGGCCATGTATTGAGTTGTAATAGACTAGCTTACTAGAAGATCTCCCAGCAGACATCGAAGAATGATATTTGCTAGAAGACTTGTGATAGCAGAATGCTAAGGAGATAGCATTTGCTAACATCCAACAGATCATCGCTAAAGTCGCTAGCAATCAAGTGCTAAAGAGAATGATTGCTAAGGTGTTAGCAATCATATACTAGAAGGAGAGACTGCTAAAAGGTACATACGCAACAGTCGAAAGAAGATTAGCAGAATGCTGAAGGAGTCAGCATTTGCTAGCTTATAGCAGATTGCTAAAGATAGCAATCAGAAACCAAAGGAATCAAATGCTTAACTTTGCTGAGGCGTCAGCAGTCAGATACATAACCAGCAGAATGCTAAGGATATTCATCTAGCAGACCGTGTTAAAGGAGTTTAGCAGAGCAAGACAGTCTAGAGCAAATGCCACACTCCCGTTCTGACAAAAGTACACACAAAGGACAATGCTTTCCCAAAGTAGTTCGTAAAGTACTGTACGACGCCAAAAGCAAATGAATAAGTCGAACCACTCTTGGACGAAGGAGCCGTTGTGTCTAACGGATATGGAGATTCAAAGTTTTGAATCTCCAACTATAAAAGACAGGTCCAAAAGTTAAAGACAACTACTGAGTGTGAGATTCCTTTGACAAAGCGAACAAGTGAAAAGTAGTCAGTTGAGAGCACGAGATAAAGAGTATTCAAAGCTCTCAACAACGACGAGTGTCTTCCATTGAATATCTGACACTTCTTTTTAAAGATTCTTTAACTTCGGTTGAGAATCTTCAATCATTGGGATACCTTCCATCCTAGGAAGATCCAATAGTCATTTTCTGAAAAGGATTGACTCTAACGGGCATTAGCCGCAAATCTGAAAAGTTCAGAAGCAAACTATAAAAGCTTCACGACAATGTAGGACAAGTTTCACAAAGGTTTAGCCCTTGGCTTGGCCGAAGTTGTGACCTGAGAAGGACGAAGTAACGGAGGATAGCTTTGCCGTGGCTGGTTCGAAAGTTTACCGCCTACCGTAAGTGTTCGGCGATTCCTTGTATTTCGTATAATTTTCTAGTGAAATTCTTAGCGATTCGGCTAAGGAGTGGACGTAGATCTATTTGGATCGAACCACTATAAATATTGTGTTCTCTTACTATTTTATTACTAACTGTTCTAAGTTGAATTTGAAACTTAGCAACAGAGTTACTAACGTATATCTGTGAAGAGACCTTAATCATATCTTGAGCTTAAACAACCTTTAAAAAAACGCAAGTGCAAGGGATGTTTACTTATTCCACTGCATTTTGTGTCTCTATTTGAACACAACGACTCTGATAAATCTGGACCAACCAGTGGTATCAGAGGAGGAGGTTGAAAGACCGACTGCTTCTGAGTCGCTTTAAGACCAGATCTATCTTTTCCATGCACTGTTACTATTGTTTCTTGTTTGTCTAGCTCAGGAAGCTACTTAAGGCTTGAACAAAATGTTGAACCATACTCTTGGGAAATATACAAAAGAGAACTTCAAGTCATGGAAGAAGTTTGCTCTTATACAGCTTCAAAGCATTCATCCTGAAATGGCAGATGTACTTGAGAGAGGTCCAATAAAAATTATGAAAGCTAACACTTTTGTAGGACCACCTGCTGCTGATGAAGAAGAACCAAGACCCCAAATGGTTCCAAAGCCTTATGACGAGTACACAAATGAGGACAAAAAGAGAGCCCAGTTGGAACACTTGGCAAATAAGCTAATCATAAACTCTCTACCAAAGTTGATGGCTGATAAGGCGCTTGATTTTGACACTGCCAAAGAAATGTGGGACTATGTCTGTAAATCCTCCCAAGAAACAGACCAGATGAAGCGTAACAAGCTACATGTAGTTGTTGACAAATATGAATCATTCTCTATGATTGCAGGTGAATCTATACAAGCCATGGAAGAACGATTCAATACCATTATAGGAGAGCTTCGCAATATGGGCAAAAAATATGAAAATGGGGAGATGAACAACAAGATTATCTCTAAACTACATCCAAGGGATGATTGGTTTGCAAAGATGACGAGCTTGAGTGAGAAAGACCTCAACAACATGTCTACATCTCAGGTATTTGCTCAACTTAAAACTCACAACTTTATTATACAGCAATCAAAAAAGAATGAAGCGGTCGTGGCACAAGCTTCATCAACACTCGCTGCTAACTCTGAGGATCTAGCGTACTTCGCTATGAAGGACTTCAACAAGTACAAGATGAAGAAGCTCTTTTATAATCAAAAGAGACCTGCTCCAGCGTCACCAGCAAAGGAGGTTGTTTCAACCTCAGGTTCTCAACCTGTTGATCTGAAGATCAGTGAGCTGGAAGAGCAAATGAAGAAACTTCAGAAGTTGATGATGGAAGCTAAAGCTGAGAAAGAGGCCAAAGAAATCCAGCAATCATCATCATCTACCCGCTCAGCAGAGCGAAATCCTAGGACGTGCTTTGAATGTGGTTTGCCAGATCATTTAAAGCATGAATGTCCGAAAGTCAGCAAAGAAGAAAGGGAGCGTCTGAAGCAAAGATTTGAAAGACGTGCTGTTAAAGCAGTCACCAGGGCGCTATTGACGAGGACAGAGGCTCATGACATTCCTGAGAATGATGAAGAGTACTACCTTTCTTCAGAAGAAGATGATGAAGAAGCCATGCTAGTTCTGATGGCCAATATTGTGGATTGATCAGTTTGTTGATGCTGAACAGAATGTTGAATCGGCTCTAGCAGTCGATGATAATGAGGTACTATCTACAAACATTCCTAGTTTTGCAACTATTGAAGAGTCGGAGGAATTCTCTTTAGATTCTGAGGAAGACTATCTCACGAAACTAAATGTAGAATTCTCAAAAATGTATGAAATCAAGAATGCTGTTGTTGGGGAGAACACCTCACTAAAACTTGTAATTACATCTTTGACCGAGGAAGTCGAAAGACTAAGGTCTGAAAGTGAGGAATTCTCAAAACTCAAAGCTGATTACTCCGAATTGTCTGAAAAATTTCAAAATCTTGAAAAGGAGAATCTCACTTTGAAAAGCAAACCCAAAGAAAATTGCATTTGTATATACACATCTAGCAAGGCAGTTCTAAATGCCATTGTAAGCTAATAGAGACATCATAATGATCGATCTGGTTTAGGGCTTGGATATTCTGAAAAAAGCTACGCTTTCTAAGCAGAAACCAATCTTATTTGTTTCTGCTGGAACTATTATTGCTAACAAAGGAAAAGGAATTGTCACTGCTGAATCTCCAAATGCTGAGCCAATTGCTGAGCAGAAGAATGGACATCCGTAGAATGCGTCTGTTGGATCTCAGCAGAGGTCTACCTCAGAAATTGATAAGTATTCGTCTGCTAGATCTCAGCAGAGGTCTCAATCAGGATCTGCTAAGCATACTTCTACTGGACCTCAGCTGAGAAACCCAAGGATGAATGCTATGCACGAATCTGCTAAGCCTCAGCAGATGAACCAAAGGATGAATACCAAGCATGTATCTGCTGGACCTCAACAGAGGAATCCGAGAGCATATGCTAAACCATATTCAACAAGACCAAGGATTGCTGAGCGTTTTGTTTCCAACGCAATGATAGCAAATCCTGCCTTTCACAAGGGCAAACAAGCTCATGACAATGTTGTAAGACCTATATATCAGTAGAACACACTACATAGGAGGAACGCATATGTAAGACCTGAGCCCATTTTTTTCATATTTCAAAGGGCAAGGAAGGATAAGCACACTACTGCACCTAGATATAACAATGTTAAACATGCTAAACCTAAGGTCGAGAAAGTGGTGAAAGGTGAGATCAAGGGGAAAGTCTTGAAAATCACCAAGATGTGGGTTCCGAAAGGAACTTTGTTTCACGCTAATCCTGCAGGACCCGATGCAAAACGGGTACCTAAATCAACTTGATCAATCGTGTTGCAGGAACAAGATCCGAGTGCTAAAACATCAAGCATATCAAATGAGTGGATCCTTGACAGTGGTTGCTCCTCGCATTTGACGAGGAATGAGGAACTATTCTCAGATATACAAAGATTCTTTTACGGCCCAAAAGTCATGTTCGGAGACAATAGTAAAAGGAGAGTTGTTAAAAGATGATGTATTGAGCGTAATGGCTTAAGGATCGTCAACGTAGCTCTTGTCTCCAACCTCAAACACAACTTACTAAGCATTAGCCAATTATGCAAAAATGGGTACACTGTATCATTTGTCAATTCTGGTTGCTCTATTGCTGACAATGTTACAGGAGAAGTGAAGCTAAAAGGCATCCGTAAGGCTGGCCTATACGTTGTTGATTGGCAGAGCGGTCAACAACACTCATGCTTCCTAGCATTGAACAAAGAGGAAACAACATGGTTATGGCACAAGAGGTTGAATCATCTTAATTTCAAAACTATTAACCATCTTGCTAAGAACAAACTTGTTGTAGGTCTGCCTGCTGAAACTTTCTGAAAGGAAGGTGTACGCAAAGCTTGCCAACAAGGGAAGCAGACCAAAGCCTCATTCAAATCAAACCCAAAGTTTATTCGGACCAGTCACACCATCCACTGTAAGCAAGAAAGTTTATACGCTTATGATGAGATCCTTCTACCAGAGCTGATTCTTAAAGAAAAAAATAGCAAAGAGGTCACGGTGAAGAGGATCAGATCAGATAATGGAACTGAATTATGCAATGGAATCTTGATGGATTTTTGCGCAGAAGTCAGTATCAATCATGAGAAGTCCACTGCTAGGACTCCCCAGCAGAATGGGTTAGCAGAGCGAAGGAATGGGACTTTGAAAGAAGCCGTGTGGACCATGCTTGCTGACTCAGGTTTAAGTGGAAAATATTGGGGAGAAGCAGTGATGATCGCATGTTACACTCAGAATAGTAGCACGATCAATGGCAGATTCAACAAAACTCCTTATGAAGTGTACAATGGTCGTAAGCCTTCGATCACTCATCTTCGTGCTTTAAGTTCGACATGTTATATCCATAACAATGGGAAGTCAAAACTTAACACTTTTTTCGACAAAATTTGATGAAGGTGTTTTCCTGGGGTATGGACACCCTTCTCATAAAGGCTATCGAGTGTTAAATAAGACAACTCATCTTGTGGAAATAACATGCAATGTTATTTTTTATGAATCTACTTTAGTGCGCAGGGTTATCAAAGATCAAAGGGATAGCAATCATGAGACCAATGATGTCCATGGTCAATCAATCTTAAACTCTTTCCAAAATATGAGTATTGATCCGACTAGGTCTATGAATGATGCTAATCCAGCAGCGACGCACTCAGCAGGTGACCAGACTGCTGATCAGGCCAATGATGCTAATGATCATGTTGAGGCCACTTCACCAATTTATCTGAATGATAATTTGGATATTTTGGGAATTCTTGAGGATCAAGGCGATGTGCGCACTGCTGAAGATCTTGGCAAAGGAGCTGCTGAGATTTCCATTCCTGAGGTGTCGGCTGCTGAGATTCCAGCTGCTGAAGTACCCGCTGAAGAGACTCCTGTTCATGAAGATCCTGTAGCAGAAGTTCCGGTTGCTGAAGAAGTCCCAGATAATGGTGAACGAGATGCTGACATTCCAGATGCTGAGCACCAGGCAAATGACGAAGGAAATATTGTAGCAAACAACAATCAAAAAGGAGGAACAGATGCTTAAGTTCCAGCACGCATTATACCTGCGTGGCTACGTGCTCATCCTCTAGAAGATGTCCTTGGAGATGTCAATGATCCCATTCTGACGAGACAAGGGAATGCAATGCTAGTCTGCTACATATCTCATGAAGAACCCAAGAAGGTTGAAGAAGCTCTACTAGATCCAGATTGGGTGAACGCTATGCAAGAGGAGCTTGCTGAGTTCACACGTAATAATGTGTGGGAACTAGTAGACAGAACAGAACATCAAAGTGTTATAGGCACTAAGTGGGTGTTCAAGAACAAGAAGGACGAGACAGGCTTAGTGGTAAAAAATAAGGCACGTCTCGTAGCCAAAGGATACAGGCAATGTGAAGGAATAGACTATGATGAGACTTTTGCTCCAGTAGCAAGGCTGGTGGCAATCAGATTATTCCTCGCGTATGCTGCATATCATGAATTTGCGGTGATGCAAATGGATGTGAAAAAGGCTTTTCTAAATGGTGAGCTCAAGGTGGAAGTCTAAGTTGAGCAACCACCAGACTTCAAGCAGGGAAATCAAGTCTATAGGCTCAGGAAAGCCTTGTATGGCTTGAAGCAAACACCTAGAGCATGGTATGGAACTCTATCTAACTTCATGCTGGTTAATGGATTTAAGAAATGGAGGATTGACCAAACTCTCTTTTGTATCGAAGATGGATAAAGTATTCTGCTAGTCAAAATATATGTCGATGACATAATCTTTGGATCGAAAAACTAAGGCTTATGTGATAAGTTTTCCAAGCTCATGACTAGCAACTTTCAAATGAGTATGATGGGAAAGATGTCATATTTTCTCAGATTACAAGTCCAGCAGTCAAGCGAAGGAATCTTTATTCACCACAAGAAATATGCTCGCGATCTTATTGCTAAGTATTGTCCAGAGAAGACTAAGAGCTTAAGGATTCCTATAAGCACTACGTGTATAGCTGCTATTGAGAAGGAAGGAGAAGATGTGAATCCTACTCTTTACAGAGGTATTATTGGTTCGCTGTTATATCTCACCGTTAGCAGACCAGATATATCATATGTCATTGGATTGCGTGCAAGATATCAAACAAATCCAAAGAAGACGCATCTCGACACTGCTAAGCGGATCGTGCAATATCTAAAATGCACAGAAGGACTAGGAATTTGGTATCCAAGGTCCGACACTCTAGCACTGAGTGGATATTCGGACTCGGACTTTGGAGGATGTAAAATTGACAGAAAGAGCACTAGTGGCACTTGTCAATTTCTTGGTCATAAACTCATCAGTTGGTTTAGCAAAAAGAAGCACTCTGGTGCTACATCCACTACGGAAGCAGAGTATGTGGCAGCTGCTAGTTGTTGTTCGCAAGTCCTATAGATTCGGCAACAATTACAAGATTATGGGATTACTCCTGAATGTGTGCCGATCTACTGCGACAATAACAGTGCCATGTGCATTACGAAGAATCCAGTCCATCATTCGAGGACTAAGCACATTGATATTCGTCACCACTACATCAGAGATCACCAAGAAAAGAAGGACATTGATGTGCGATATATATGCACTGAGGATCAGATAGCAGATATCTTTACTAAACCTCTAGCAGAATCCAGATTCAAGGAATTATGCATTAAGTTGGCTCTTATGGAATTGGACAATGATGATGAATGAGATGCTATTCTCACTATTTATTGACTTCTTGGATTTCTGGAAAAAGTGATAAAATCACATATCACAATATGTGTATTTGCTGCTAAACTTATTTACTGAAGAGAAGTTTGTTGAGCTCTCAGCAGAGCTGGAGATTACTTGTCAAATGGTCAGCAGAGATAATGGATCTGCTAAGCACATGATCTAAGGCGAAGATCAATTATTTGTGAATCTTGACATTTTAATGTGTTATTAATATGTGAAGGAGTTATTCTAAATTCTCTTGATTGATCTGCTGAAGTTTATGGAGATTATGTTGATGCATAGAAAATGCAAAAGACAAGATTAACGCATGAAAGGAAAATATACTTTCATTACTGAACAGCAAAAAGGGAAAATATTAATTACACTGAAAAGGAGGGTTACAACGGATTCAGTAAGGGGGCAGAGGCTTAAAGGGATAGAAATCTCTTCTCCTAAGATTAGAGGGAGCAAGAGCAAGGTCTGGGAACCTTTGCTCAAGCAGCCAACTAAGCTGCATCCCATAAGGAAGAGGCTGATTTGGATAGTTTCGCACGCACTTCCGCACTCCTTGGAAGACGAAGGCCGCCCAATCTACCTCCGCCTTATCATCGAAGGCAATCATCGCCTTCCATATATCCCGAGTAAAGGTCATATCATCAGGATCATCGCCGACGACCATGCTGCAGATGATGTGAAAAATGACCCTGTATGTGGTCTAAAGGTCGTATGCTGAAGGAGTTGGAGAGAATTCGAACAGAGGAGAGTCCCTCCACTTCTCCCATGTCGTCCACTCTGGAGCCGTCTCCCTCCCTAGATAGTCTATGACAGACATCGGACCCCGGGGAAGGCCAAATTGAGAAGCGAATGACTCAGGCGTCCACTTGATCAATTGATTCTGGAAGACGCCATAGATAGTGTCCCCCTGAGAATCACACGTTCGAAGAAAATGCTGCAAGTGAGCCCTCTGGAAACTATGCGGAGTGACACAGACAAACTTTCCAAGGCCATTATGATGGAGACTGGACATTACTGTCTCAGCCTCCCTGTAATTCGCCTCATACTCAGAATATAAGCCAGACTCACAAAGGACCTGATTCCTTGGCACGTAAAGAGTGGAAGCAAGATCTATTTTTTTTCAGAAGAGAGAACGAGTTTCTTTAGAACAATGAGAGAGAAGAGGAATACAAGAATCTATAAGAAGATTATCTCAAAGGCGTGCTATTTATAAGCCCTTTTGGATCCTGTTTCGCTATTTATGGACGGGACATATTCTTTTGGAAGATCACGGCTGATCATCATTTCTCTTAGCATTCAAAAATTCGCACAGAGAGAGAAACTATCACATAAAGTACTTGTCTTATCGGAAACAAAAGTGTTCAAATATGAACAAAAGACGAAGAGTCGTGGAGAGAGATGAATCGCTAGATAAGCATTACACGTCTATTCGGAGGATGATATGATAGATTGCGATCAACCGGGGAATGGCTCGAGGAATTTCATCACATTATGTTTAATGTTGTATATCACAATCAACATATCTAAGAAGGTGACTATGAATTGAGAAGGATTGCCACATAGACGCGGCCAATCCACGTCAGCCCGCTACATTCCACGTTAGCTGACTGCTGAGTCCGAGCTCTCAGCAAATCTCGGAAGCTTATATGAGAAGATTGGGGATCACTTGTTCTTGTGGATTTATAATTCGATGAGACCCGTCAACTGCATTTAATGCATGCAAGTGGCTGCGACAAATCAGGAGAAGCCACGACTAAAGCAATCGAGTATGTTTCGGAGTATGGGAAACTATACGGAGAGTCGTGCCTCATCTCAATCATTGATTACATCCACTAAAGAGAAACCCCCAACTGGTAGATTAAGCATTAGAAGGTATATATACGTATCTTTGTCCCAGACACATTTTTTTTTCTCAGACGACAGAAATTGAAATTTCCCTTCTAACTCCCAAGCCTTACCCTGTCACAAAATCCCGCTCATACACCATCCTTGAAACCCTAATCCCAAATCCATGGCGGAAAGCTCAAAATCGATGGCCGAAAACCCCTCTTCTTCATCTACCCAAAATCTTGAATCAAATATTAATCCTGAATTAAAAAAAATTTCCCCTATGCCCCACCTTTCTCCACCCACCTTCATTTACCGACCTATCACAGGGTCACCACTGCATGCGCGACATGTGCCTGGCTTCACTGGGAGAGTGAAAAAGGAAGATATTGATGAATCGATTCATTATGGTCAACTGGTAGTTATGGCCCGGAAGAAAGCATTGTCCGGCCGAACAAAGGAACAGAGGCGTCTAGCCCAAATCATGAAGGACAGGATTCTCTATATGCCTCTTGCCGCTACTCATATTCCAGAATGGATCATGAAGATCCTTGACTCCGAATTGCTGGTAAAATACCTATCCGCTGAACCTGACCACTTCCATCCTCACATTGTTTCTGAATTCTACGCTAGGGCAGTGATGAGTGATGACCAGATACAATTCAAAACCTCTGTTTATGGCAATATTGTAGAAGTAAGTGTGAACTCCTTTCAAGGACCTTTAGGCTTCGATATTATGGGGAAAGAATCTCTCAGTATAAGGTGAACGGTGTGGCTGAGATGGAGAGGCGCTGGAATCTATGGAAAAAGCCTAGGGAGTTAAAGGACAAAAAGGGGCAGATTATCACATTTAGGGTTGCTACCCCTATTAACACTCTGATAGATGATTACAAGATGTTTGCTGAGATAGTGATTAAGATGCTCCAGTGTGATGCTGGTTCATATTCATAGCTATCTGCTAAGAAGTATGTTGTTATGATGGCACTGAATGACAACATCAAAGGCAATTGGGCTGAGTTTTTCTTCAAGCAATGGACAGAGCATGCTCGGAAGAATGACCACATGGCCATTGATGGGACGTTCTCATCTAATGTTAATTTTGGCCTGAAGATCAGCAAATATCTAGAGATGCTGTTTACACACAAAGGGATCGATCGAGGTGTGAAGCTTCTACCCACGGATTACATCCCGGCGACAAGGAAGGAGGCCAAACCATTAAGTTTCAAAAAACCTCGTAAGCTGATTGGAAAATCAAACGTGGATATGGACAAACCTACATCTCCTGAGGAATCAGATGAAAGCCGTTTGGGATATCAAGTGCTGCAGCCTGCCATCCCTGTGTCTGCTGAAGAGGTTGTTTTATAAAGAAGAATGCCGAGACAGAGCAATGCTCTCGGAATCTCGAGGAGATAGTCCGATTGGGGATCTACCAGTGGACCAGATCAACGAGATCATGACCACAAAGGAAGCAGAACAACCTCCCCATGTCCTAGGTGCCATCGCACTTGAATATCCGAAGAAGAAGAGATCTAACATCACTTCACCAGAAAAGAAAGCAAGAAAGCGGACAAGAAGGAAGCTAGTCCTAATTTCCGAGGAAGAGGACTCAGAGAAAGCCACAGCAGAGAAGAAGGCTGCTTAAACCGCAGCAGAGAAGAAGGCTGCTGAAGAGAAATTGGACAACACCCCTCTGTCCTCCAGATATCTGGAAGAACGTCTAAAAGGAATAAGGGCAACCAAGAGAAAGTGTGATGCTCAGAAAAAGGAGATTGAGAGGAGACAATACAAGAAGTTTGTAAGTGAGATGACGTTCGAAGCAAGAGATCAAGAATTTTAACGTATCAAGCAAACCATTGAGGAGCGTGAGGCTCAAAAGAAAGGTGCTCAACTGCTAACAGAGGCGTTTACAGAAGGGAATGCCTCAAGGAAAGGCAAAGGCCTAGAAGGTGGACGGATCACCATTTCCATCCCTAGTTGATGCTGAAGGAACAATTATACCTGAACAGGAGGCCATGATAGATAAGGAGTTTGAGGAAGCGCTTCAGGCTGGAGATTTCAATGAGCCTCCTCCGCTCAAAGGCAAGAATGTTCAAATCCGTGAACCGATCATGGAGCTATGCAGCAGTTCAGATGAGGAGATTCCTCTCTGAAGACCACCTAGAAGGCTACCAGGAAATCCAGAAGCTGGTCCTTCTGGAGCAGAATAGCAAGCAGACGATGAGGCAGAGAGTGCTGAAGATTTACATGCTGAGCAGATTGCTTCTGTGGATGGGCGCTCAATTACTGAGCACATGGTTAGCTCTCCGCAAACTACTGAGGAAAGACCATCTGTTAGCATAGTTGAAGTAACTCCTGAGGAAGGTCCTGATACTAATAATCCTTCCGCTGCTGAGATTGAAGAAGATGAAAGTTCCATCCCCACCTGCTTCTCCGAGTCCGATTCCGACGGAGAACTTAAGGATGTTTAAAATGCGAAGACCTTGAGGAAGATCTCCACTGAGTGCAGTGATCAACTTTCACTGCCATTCAATGGACTTCCCGGTCCCAGATTCAAGTTGAGGAGGTTCTCCCAGTGGTGTGCTGAGATATCAACAGAAGAACAGGTAAACTCTGATTTTGAATTTTTTGGACGAGAGATTGAAGCGTTTGTTGAGATGATGGTTGAAAAGGAGATAGAGGAAGTTTTTGCTTGAGAATTAGAGGAAGGAACCGAAGAAGGAGATATATTGGGACGCGAGTTAAGGCGATGGAAGAAATATGACTATATTTTTCAAGAGCTCTGCATAGAGGAAAGAGAGTTGATGATGGCGTGGAAAGGTCTGAATTTCTGGAGACGTGAGGAACAATGGGCGAATAATTGGATGGATCAATCTTCTTGTGCCAAGCAGTATCATGATAAGGCCGTCCTTTCCAGACTTCAAATCATCAAGCCTCACCGACGAGAAATCTCTTCTCATTCCTTGCCGAAGTCTACTTTCGCTCCGGATGGCTTGTCTGATGCTCACATTCAACTATCCAAGCGTCAAGCAAGAGCAGCTGTTGAATATAAGAGACGCCAAGCTGAATACGTAAAGATCAAGGAAGCACGTTTGCAGGCTCGATTAGCCGGTATCCGAGAGGAAGAAGAGCGCGAAGCCAAGAAGCTTGAGATGATCAAGTATCGCAATAGAAATGAGGAATTGCGGGCTTATGCGTTGGCACTAGAACAAGAAAAAGCATGGATGCTAGAGGAAGCTGAAAGGGTTACTGCTGAAGCAGAATATCTGAAGGGTATCGAAGAGGTAGTGCATATGCTAGTCACTACCAATGGAGTTCATATTGCTGAACAAGTAACCATAGATGAACCCATGGAAGAGATCTCTACCTCCTCTGCTAGGAGTCGAGCAATGATTATCCCTACCACCTCTTCATTCTTTGGTACTCCGGTCAGCTCTCACGACTTCCCAACTTATCTAAATTTCATGGTTCAGATGGCTGTTCAAAGTGATGTATCCACCATGTCCGAGAGAATGGTGATGGAAGCGACAGACATAAGGACAGAGATTGCCACCGTTAAGACCGATGTTACTACGGTCAAGACCAACGTTTTTTCAGTTAAGGCTACTGTCCAAGAAGTAAAGGAAGATGTAGCAGAGCACAAGTAGCAGATGGAACTTAAAATTAATACCTTCTCCTCCACTTTTTTGGATGCAATCAAAGAGGGGGAAACAAGGAGGATTGCTGACGCTGCTGAGAGGAAGAAAGCAGAAGAAGCTCGAGCTGCTGCTAAGAAAGAGAAGAGAAGAGCTCTGGAAGAGCTAAGGCAGAAAGAAATGGAGCTGAAAATCAAGATGCTGGAAGAAGAAAATTAAAGGATTGCTAAAGAGCTAGAGATGGAGGCTACTGAACGTATAGCAAGCAAACAATTTTTGGACAAATTCGTGCAGCTAGCATCAAACAAATTCAACGAATTTGACAAGTTAAAGAAGCCTGCTCCAGACTCATGATTATGTTTCCCTGGTATCTTATCTCTTCTTAGTCTATCATTTTTCATTGTACATGTAATGAACAAATCCTGAATGAAAATTGATTAGACTTAGACAATCTCTCACTGTCAATCTCTGATTTTTGCTGCGTGTTCTAGTTGAAATACACTATCTGTGTATTCAACACATCTGCATTTTGATGACAATTATATTTTGAGATTGGTAAAGTAAATTGTTTGCTGATTTATTTGGGTGCTAGAATTTCTAGCATATTACCTCTGCAGCATTTACTTATATGATTAAACGAGAATATTTCCCAGCACATTTTGAGGGGGAATTTTTTTTATTCAAAATCAATCTTTTTGCTAAAGACTTTAAGTGGATAAAATTCTGAGATAGTTTGTCTAGCTAAAATATTGTAATCCTCAGATTTCTATCTACCGAGTCTCAGCAATCGATAGTAGGCTTTGATCGCACCAATAAAGGGGAAATTGTTGGGAATTATTTTGTAATTCTCCCTTTAGGATCAAATTTGTAATATGTTTTGTTGAATCAAAGCCTTAGCCTTTGGTCGATCATTGCTGAATTCTAGTTAGTCTAGCATATCTTGTAATGTCCTGTATAGGCCAAGTATTGAGTTGTAATAGACTAGCCAGCTAGAAGATCTCTCAGCAGACATCGAAGAATGCTATTTGCTAGAAGACTTGTGATAGCAGAATGCTAAGGAGATAGCATTTGCTAACATCCAGCAG
Source organism: Plectranthus barbatus (assembly GCA_026898455.1). Lineage (NCBI taxonomy): Eukaryota > Viridiplantae > Streptophyta > Magnoliopsida > Lamiales > Lamiaceae > Plectranthus > Plectranthus barbatus. The sequence goes on along the minus strand of JAPKLW010000066.1, from coordinate 25,085 downwards.
ATCATCGCTAAAGTCGCTACCAATCAAGTGCTAAAGAGAATGATTGCTAAGGTTTTAGCAGTCATATACTAGAAGGAGAGACTCCTAAAAGGTACATACGCAGCAGTCGGAAGAAGATTAGCAGAATGCTGAAGGAGTCAGCATTTGCTAGCTTATAGCAGATTGCTAAAGATAGCAATCAGAAGCCAAAAAAATCAAATGCTTAACTTTGCTGAGGCGTCAGCAGTCAGATACATAACCAGCAGAATGCTAAGGATACTCATCTAGCAGACCGTGTTAAAGGAGTTTAGCAGAGCAAGACAGTCAAGAGCAAATGCCACACTCCCATTCTGACAAAAGTACACACGAAGGACAACGCTTTCCCAAAGTAGTTCAGAAAGTACTGTATGACGCCAAAAGCAAATGAATAAGTCGAACCACTCTTGGACGAAGGAGCCGTTGTGTCTAACGGATATGGAGATTCAAAGTTTGAATCTCCAACTATAAAAGACAAGTCCAAAAGTGAAAGACAACTACTGCTTCTATGACTACCGACATTCACTAACATCCTAAGTGTGAGATTCCTTTGACAAAGCGAACAAGTGAAAAGTAGTCAGTTGAGAGCACGAGATAAAGAGTATTCAAAGCTCTCAACAACCACGAGTGTCTTCCATTGAATATCTGACACTTCTTTTTAGAGATTCCTTAACTTCGGTTGACAATCTTCAATCATTGGGATACCTTCCATCCTAGAAAGATCCAACAGTCATTCTCTGAAAAGGATTGACTCTGATGGGCATTAGCCGCAAATCTGAAAAGTTCAGAAGCAAACTATAAAAGCTTCACGACAATGTAGGACAAGTTTCACGAAGGTTTAGCCCTTAACTTGGCCGAAGTTGTGACCTGAGAAGGACGAAGTAACGGAGGATAGCTTTGTCATGGCCGGTTCGAAAGTCCACCGCCTACCGCAAGTGTTCGGCAATTCCTTGTATTTCGTATACTTTTCTAGTGAAATTCTTAGCGATTCGGCTAAGGAGTGGACATAGATCTATTTGGATTGAACCACCATAAATATTTTGTTCTTTTACTGTTTTATTACTTACTGTTCTAAGTTGAATTTGAAACCTAGCAACAGAGTTGCTAATGTATATCTGTGAAGAAACCTTAATCATATCTTGAGCTCAAACAACTTTTAAAAAAGTGCAAGTGCAAGGGACATTTACTTATTCCACTGCATTTCGTGTCTCTGTTTGAACAGACGACTCTGATAAATCAGGACCAACATCATACGGTGTGTAAGGGATCACAGAAGATCATATAGATCATTCTACCTAGAAAGATATAAATAGTTATCACAACAGAGACAATTTCTGGTTTGGCTATCGGTTAGGTTGCGGCACACAAGTCCATAAGTGGTTTATCTTGACTGCTCTGTGTGACCGGTACATCTCAATGTATTGATAGGGTCAATAGTGAGATGAACCATTCTAATTAACATATGAATGAGTAAAGATCTCAGTAACTTGGTCGAATCTAAAGTCTGTTGAAAGCTGAGGGGCTCACATGGGTTGACTGCATATATCTGCATCTTGGGTAATGGCAGTTTGTGTGGGGTTTCCTCATGCTGGATTTAGATAACCATATCTATTTCAGGATGGTGACATTCCCTGGGAAGCTCACAAGGTTCGTTATGCTAAGTCTTGCGGGCTGAATAATTGATTCAAGTATAAGCGATAAGGGTTGAGTAATACTCCATAGGAATAATAAGAGATTAATTAAATGGAGCTAGTTTTCACATGCTGAATTAATTAATGAAAGTTTGAAACCTTAAATATGGGGATTAACCAAGTCAATGCAACTCGTTCCTAATAATGTGGTAGTAAAGGGGTAGGTCATCTTTAATTCTCTAGTGGCATGAATTAATGTTTATTAATTAATTATGCTCTCGGTTGAACATGGAATTAATTAATTGGAGGCCCACTTTATTATTTGCATTTGATCCCTGGTCTGGCCCAATAATGCTCAGAGCCCATAAGGGATTATTAAACCCTAATAGCCCATTCTCCATATCTATAAATAGATCAATTCCCTCACTTCCCACATAAGTTTAAAGTTTCAAATCAGAAACCTGAGAGAGTGAGAGAGTAGGTGGTTGTTTCAATCCGATAGCGCATCCTCACAAGATTTCCGGATCGAGCAAGGGAACAGATCAGAAGATCAGATATGTAGGAACACCATCAACCATCTACCATTGTTATTCAATCTGCATGAGTTAAGGTATTCCTTTGAATCTACGCATTAAATTAAATAGGAGCATGCATAGGGCATTTACTATTTATCATAACATTTATTTTGATATCCATAAAACAAATCCGGGGTCAAGAAATAAATAGCAATTCACATTGCCTATTGTAGACTCAGTTCCAACAATTAGTATCAGAGCCAGGTTTGTATTTTATGGTTCTGTCATAAAATACATATTAACAATCAAATTATGCATGTTATTTAATTTATTGTTGATGGATTTAGTTTTGTCGTGGATGTTTTGTTCTCGTGGCCCTTCTCTGGTTATTGGTTTTGTTTTAAATCACGAGAAAATCAGCGTTTAGATTGATAGGAAAATTTTGTAATAGACTTGATTTGTTATAATTTTTTATACGATCTGTAAACCGAATGAGAAAGAGATCAAGAACAGCGATGAAGGTGGTACAACTTTCTCCAGTGTCTGCATGGCCGCGCAGCGGTGGCCGCCAGCAGCGATGTCTTGGCCGTGGGAGGAGGCGCGTAACAGGTCCCTGCAAGCAGCATCCGCAAGTGTGGTGGTGGTTCATCCCGATATAGCAAATGCAAGGTCGCATTTTTCTTCTCTGCGCCTGTAGTGGCACCGGCTCCAGCTGGAGCAAACCCCTGACGATCGTGCGTTGGTGTGCACGGCGGTGAAATACGAGAACTCACGAGCAGGATGGCTAGAGAGGGAGCGCGTGCAGGTCGCTTTTCTGCCAACAACATCGTGCCTGCTGCGTGCGTGAGTTTCTTGTCACCTGTGCGGTGACTTCTACGGCGGTATAGGTCACCGGCGGTGGCACAGCATCTGGCCGAGTGCTGCTCCAGGCGAGGCGCAATCGGTTGTGGTGGTGGGTGAAGGGCAACGGCGGCTATGGTTTTGATGAGGGAGATGGTGGTTGAGAGGGTTTGTTGTGGATTTGGGTTTAGGCTGCGTGGGCCAGTTCTGGTGCCCAAAGGCGACCTTGGGGGCTGGGTTAGAGTTTTTATATTCTTGAAACCCTAATTTGTTGTCTAAAACCTATTGTGATGTGGGTTGGCCCAAGATTCAAACTTAACTATTTTGGATAGAACAGATAATCCTGGTTCACAAATTATGAGACCAGTAACTTAGTATTTTTCAACCCAAAGTTGCAGATTTTAAATTAAAGAGTGGAAGCACAGTTTGAAGATCTATATTAAATTATAGTCTTTTAATCTATAGGTTTAGTTTTTTCCCTTTTAATTGCATCAATTTGTTCTTAACGCTTCGTGTCCAGCTGTCCCCACTGCTGACTCAACTTATGTGGAGCAGAACCTCTATGACAAGTGAATGTAGTAAAGTGCTACATGATGACCAGTCTAAGGGTGCTCCGACAACAACATCGGCATTATGAAAAAGCATCTGAGATTAGAGATAGTCTCACAGTTACTTATGGGGAATCGGATAGAGCTATCAGATTTAAGCTCATTAGAGAAATCGTGAGTTATAAAATCACTGATGGTAGCTCAGTGAGGGAGCACGTTGTTTCCTTGACTCACCTCATGGATGAACTAACGTTGCATAGAGGAGGTATTGACGGGGAAACCCAGGTCGATATCATACTCAACTCACTTCCGAAGACTTTTGAGAACTTCAGACTGAATGTTGTCATGAGTAAAAAGGAGTACACTCTTAATGAGTTACTTAGTGACCTCAAGGCAGTTGAATCAGTCATGCAACCTAAAAAGGCGGTCTTTGTTTCTTCCAGTAGTCGCCCTGCTTCATCGAAAGGTACTAAAGGGTTGATTAGAAAGAAATTCAAGAAGAAATCCTCTGGAAGAAAAAGTTCTTGGAAAAAGAAGACTGTGACACCAGAGAAGAAGGGCATGTGTTTCCGTTGTGGCAAAACTGGTCACTGTTGATGATATTCTTGCTCTCAATCCCTTAATTGGTCCAAACTTTCCTGAGTGGAGATACTGCATTTAGTATATTCTCCTGTCTAATCAACATGCATTTGTTCTCACTATGAAGTCACTTGCTCACTATAGAGTCTCTAGATGTGACAAGCAATTCTATGACAGATGTGTGGCATCTAAAGATTTTACTTACAAGTTGATCTCGGATAACCTGTCTAGAGAATTAAAGCTCAAGTACATGGGCTATTGTACCTCTGCTGAAATTTGGAAGGACTTGGTGGCTACATATTGCAAGATGGAGCGAACTATCAGCTGTGATCCTGTGAAAGATTTTGTTTGCAAGAGAATGGTTGAGGGTAGTTCGGTGACATTACATGTGATGATGATGGATAACACCATGAATCGGTTCACACGTAGAGGTGGATGTATCAGAGATTGGGCCAAGATCGATATAACCCTGAACTCATTATCACTTTCTTTCTATGACTTTAAGAAAGATGTAGCTGGAAATATGTAGCTAGGAGAAGTGAGTATACTTTTAAAGAGTTGATTATTGATCTCTTGGCAGAACAGTCTTTCAGACCTTCATGTCATTCTGAGTTATCGTATTTTGTACATAGTCTGAACATATTGAAAAATGTAGTTAATGATCACTACAAAAATCTGATTGATCGTAGAAGGCGTGAAAGGAGTTCTAGGGAGATGAAGATGGTTGCTGTCACTTCAAGCGAGAACGTATGTGGAAGTAAAGAACAAGGTATGTCATTTGCATTGGTAATGGAAACATGTTTAGCATCTATTTCTACTCATTCATGGTTAGTGGATACTGGAGCTACTAATCATGTTTGTTACACTTTGCAGGGGTTCATGATAAGTGCGCTATTTCGTTCATTTATCAATGGATTTTTAGGTTGTTTTGATGATTTTATAGTATGTTTACTTTAATTTCTGAGCATTGCAGTAGTTTTATATCTAAATTGTTTGTTATGCTAAAAAATGCAGGTTTTTGGAGTAAAAATCGACTGAGTAAGAAAATGGAGGATTCTATCATGCGCTCTGTTTCGATCGACAAGAATCCTGTTGATTGAAACAGAGGGACAAGCTTATCACGGCCTCGGTGTTGAAGTTTGCAGCAATCGGTAGAGAAGGACAATCCTGTCGATCGACAAGGTATTTTAGGCAAATTTAATGCTTTTAAGTTATTTCCATGTTGGGACAATCAAACCTAGTATATATTGTTTTGTTTTGGCGAGAATTGGAACTTATGCCACTTTTGAGACTTAGACCTAGGAGTTTTTCTTGCTCTTGAATTGCTTTTGATTTGTGGTGAGGATTGTGATCGAACCTTTTGAAGATTGGATGCAATATCAAGACTTGTTTTCTCTATGAAGTTTTGTTACAGGTTTTATCTTTCCATATTTTTGTTTAACATGAATATGCGTAGGTAATCCTTTATTCAGATTCTAGGGTTTATGTGATTGTCTTGGGTTCATGTTTAGGTAATTAAATCGATCAATATTTTAAATTGGTTTATCGATTCTTGTGCCTTTTCTTAATCTGATTAAATTGGCCATTTGATTAGGTTTTCATAATTAATTAATTTGAGACAGAAAAGTGAAAATTGATTAATGAATTTAAGAATTGATAATATGGATTTTTAATTGTGTCTGAGAAGCGGAATTTAATCCATAAGAATAAATTTGAAGTTTTTGGGAGTTGTTAATTTCCCTAGAGACCGAAAGGATATAGAAAATTGACAATCTACTTTATGAATTGCCAAACCCTGGAATTTGTAATATTTTCCTGTTGTTCCACCTAAATCTTTATTCTAAATTGATCGATGGAATTTCCTTGCATGCTATCCTTGATATGAATTTGCCCTAGAATCTGATCTTTTCTCTAGTGTTTTAAAACTCAATTTCAAATCTCTACTTTAATTTAATTTTCTTGCAAAAATTAGTTTTAAATTTCAAAACCCCTTCAAATTTCTATTTACTTAGACAACAAACCGAAAACAAACGTTTCAGTACATGAGATGTTCGCTTTTACAATCTCCGTGGGATCGATAATTTAAACTTGTCACTACTCTATAAGTATCATTAAAAAAATAGTGATCAAATTTTGGCGCCGTTGTCGGGGATTATCTTCTTATTTAATCTGTTTAGGGTTGTTGATTTAAGTTGTAATTTTAATTTTAATTTCCCTTACAGTTTTGCAGGATTTCCTTATTATTTTGCTTTAAAATTTTCGCCAGTTTTTCCTTTAAATTTTACCCTTTGTTTCGACCGACAGCTTTCATTTCGATCGACAAATTTGTTGCGGTTTGTCGATCGACACAATATCTGTCGATCTCAAGTGAACTCGTTTTTAAGTTATTTCTGTTTTATCATTTATTTTGTGTGTTAGTTAATTTATTTTAGTTTGTTTGTTGTTCTGTGTTTACTCACTCTTCCCTTGATTTATTTTCAGGTAGTTAATGCACACAAGGAGGAGTGGTAAGACACCGATTCCAATTGACCCTGAAATTGAGGCTACGTGCAGAAGAAACAACAGCAAGAGACACCGAGAGGAAGCCGCTTCTAGTAGTGAAACCGTCAAGATGGCTGATGAAAATTAAGAGAATATCCCCAACCTTACTCCCGAGAAAACATCAGAACTTTTGAGAGAGATGCAAGCCTTGCGGGAGCTCATGATTATGTTGGAGCAGGAAAGAGCCAACAACAGGAATCCTCGGGACAATAATCCACCCGGAGAGTCTTCAGATGATGAAGATGAGGATGATGATCTAGGGTTTGATGCTGACGAGGATGAAGATGCTATCTAGAAGAGATACAGACCTAAGTTCCAGGAGACTGATTTCAGCATTGGCATCTATGCTAATAACTTTGAGCTGAAGACTGGTTTGTTGCAGATGGTTCAGCAGAATCAATATGGGGGCCGTGCTACTGAGGACCCCTATGCTCATCTTGACAAATTTATCATGCTCTGCAACACTGTGAAGATCAATGGAGTCAGCAAAAGTGCCATGCGAATGAGGCTCTTTGACTTTTCTCTGCGAGACAAGGCCCAGTCATGGTTTTCTGCTCTGGATAAAACCAACATCAGCACTTGGAAGGAACTGAGGAACGCATTCTTGATTAATTTCTTTCCCCCAAGTGTCATCTGGCAAAGGAAGAAGGATATCATTCGGTTTTCTCTGAGACATGATGAGAATTTCTGTGAGGCCTGGGAGAGATACAAAGAGTTGCTGAGAGTATGTCCTAGCTACGGGTTACCTTTGGCAGATCAAGCCGAGACGTTCTACGAAGGACTGAATGAAAGGACTGTCGAACTGGTGGACTCCACATTGGGGGACTCCATGATGACAAAGGGTCCCAAGAGAGCCATGGCCTTCTTTCAAAAGATGGAAACTAACAGTCAAAGATGGTCTAGCAGCCGCAAAGAACCAGTTAAAGCTGTGGAGAAGGTAGCAAAACCTGAAGTGGATTTGTTGGGAGAGATCAAGAAGCTGAGAGAGGACTTTGCCAAGATGGAATCTGGACAAACCATTGTTGCTATCGATCCAGTTCCGTCCTCTTCTTGTGAGACCGATGCCGGTGATGTTAATTTTGTCCAAAGAGGTAGTTATCAGAATAACAGCCGAGGAGGATATGCACAAAATCAGGGCTACAATCAAGGGTAAAATCAGAACTACAACCAAGGCTACAATTCCAACAAGGCAAGGAATCACCCAGGTTTCTCATATTCAAATCCAGATGCTGCCGAGCTACCTCCCACTGGATTCAATGTGGAGAATGGAGAAATTGTGGAGCCAAAGAAGAAGCTGAACCTTGAGGAAATCCTAGCCAAGTTCATGCAAGGGTCCGATAAAAGAGTTGGGCATTTGGAGAAAGAAGTGGAAGGTAACAACTCCAAAGTGGATAGAGTGGAGAAACATGCTCAGATTATAGAGACACAGGTCAGCCAGATTACCGCATGCCTTGGATCACAACATAAACAAGGTCAACTACCGAGCAACACTCAGGCAAACCCAAAGAATCAGAGGAATCAGGTCAATGCCATCACTTTGAGGGGTGGCAAGTCTTACAAGGGACCCGAACGGAAAGAGGCCAAATTTGAGGCCGAAGGAGGAAGTGAAAAGGAGCAGGAACCCGCGGCAGAACCCTCTATTTCGATCGACAGCAATCCTATCGATCGAAATAGAGGACCAGAACCAGAAGTCATTTCAGGAGGTCCTGTTGATTGACAACACCACTGTCGATCGACACAGCCACCGGGTCCCGGAGAAAAGTTGCCCCCGATGTCGTTTGGAATTATTACAATTTGGAATTATTTCACAGATCTTCCACTGGGCTCCCACTATTTGGACTGTGATCTAACTTTATTTTCTGAAAGCTGGGGCCTCCAAGATTTGATCCATCATAAAATTGGACAACTGGGCCAGTTAACCAAATTGCGGGCCCGTGCACACATTGTAAGCCCGATAGCCCGTGAGAACTTGGTCCGACGAGCCACCACCGGCGAACCACCATCGTCGCCGTGAGTCTGCCAGAATTGCAAAACAGCAATGCATGCATGTTGCATGGCTGCAGCCCGCGATCTCTGCCACCCCAGTCGTCGCCCATCTCGTCTGCCGCCGCTGCCCTTCACGCCGAACTGTTCTTCTCTCACCGTCGGCATCCCTTGCTCGCCGGAAAGGCGTGCGGGTGCGTGGAAGAGATGTGCGCACCGGCTGCAGCCACAAACCCTAGGGTTTGCGCCCGCTGTTTCCGCGCCGTCGACGACCACCGATTGCCACCTACTTTCATCCCCTAGCCATGCTGCACTGCCTCCCACCTACTGACATCGTCCGAGGGAGGAGGGAGCGCCGACGACAACTGCACGCAGGGCTGCGCAGAAATGCCACACACGCACGCGAAACCTAGGGTTCTGCCGTGCCGCGTGTGCTTCTCGCACCCCATTCACTGCACGTCGCCGTCCTTGGCCTCCGCCGCCCTTCGTGTCGTCACCCCGGTGGTCCGTCGCACCCGCTTTGCCGTCCATGGGCTGCGTTTCTGATGTCATCCCGCACGAGCAACCTCGCGGCGAACCCTAGGGTTTAGCCGTGGCTGTGCCGCCGTTGTGGCTACCGTGCACCTCTCCCGCCATGCCCCAGCTACACGTGGCCGCCTTGCACGGCCTGCTGCCATGTCGGCGCTGTCGTGCGCCGTCGTACGGACCTTCATTCTTTGTGTTCTACATGTTCTTCGTGTTCTTCATTTTATTTTACAGATTTGAATTGAAATTTTAAAATTACAAGGAAAAACATCCTAATACAATTTGAAATTTAAATCTAACCACAGATTTATCTCGTGGGTGAAAAATGAATCCTTATAAAAGGGCGGATTAACCCGGGAACCACGAGGAACAAAAACACAATCATACAATCTAAAAATCATTCATGCATTTATTCAATAATAATTATCATGCAAATCATAGGCAATATTATTTTTCCTAATAGAGCTAATTAATTCACCTCGCTTTGATACCAATTGAAGGGATTGGAGAACTGAATCACTTAATCCGTTAGCAGAGATCGTTAACTGGAATATCAAAAATAAATTGATATGCCTATGATTAATCCTAGCATGCTCCTATTTATTATGCATAAAGGGGATTTTGCGGAATACCTGGATTGTAGAAACCTGAAGAACGAGTGCGCAGAGATTTGATCATCGATCATTTTTCCAGCGCACCAAGATTTATTCCTAACAGATTGAGGAATTAAATCTTTAAAAATTAAATTATTATTTTTTAAAAACAAAGAGAGAGAGAAGAAAGAACACGATCTTCCTGATCTGATCTTCTTATCTTTATCCCAACTCTAATCCGAATATCTGGTGAAGATTCCCTTCGGATTCCTTGCCCAGTTGAGAAGCAGAAATTCCTCCTCATTTCTCTGATCTAGTCGATCACACAAAGCTCCCAAATTCTGGTTTGCTTTGTTGCAACATATGATCTTGTGGTGTATGGTGTATTTTGATGTGAGAACCTAAGGCCTATTTATAGGAAATGCTGGACTTCAATTGGGCCTGAGTTTTCCTGGGCCAGACCAGGGATCAGAATACAAATAGCAAATAAGCCCTATAAATTAATTAATTCTCATATTCAACCTAGAATATAATTAATTAATTACTTAATATTGATACATTCCACTAGAGAATCAATATTGTCCTACCTATTTGCTACATGTTTTGAGGTACGGGTTGCATGGGCTTGGTATATCCCCACATTTAAGGTTACAGACATTCGTTAATTAATTTAAGCTCTGACAAGCCATTTAATTAATTAACATCTTATATTCCTGAGTCAATCAACTCAAACCATTTCACTTATGCCTTAACTTAATCAGCCTGCAGGACTTTAGCATCATGAACCTTTTGAGCTGCTCAGGGAATGTCACCATCCTATACTGGATGTGGTTACCTAGTTCCAGTACCAGACAGTCATACACAGACTACTATCACCCAAGATACAGATATACAAGCTCAACTAGAGCCTTTCACTACAACTCAAAGTGATACACAATCCGCGTATACTTTTGTACCTTCATTTAGGTTTAGGATCTCATCAAACCATAGAGATCTAGATTCTTCTAATGTCAGATAAAAGAATCGATCTGAATTTAAGTCCTTATCAATGCGTGCCCCATACCAGCAAACCAAGTCATCCAAGATAAGATGATTATTACTGCGTATGCTGCAACCTACAGTTTATCCTGGAACTGTCTCGGCTGTGATAATCATTTATATCTCACTAGGTCAAACGATCCATACGATCTTCCGTGATCTACTGCACACCGTATGATCTCCCTATTGACAAGATAAGAGGATAAGAGCGTTAGCAACGCATGTTTGTTAATTCAGACAGGAGATGAACATACCACATTTATGATTTCCCGTATATTAACCAATCAACTTTGTACATAATATACCAAACATAATGCTTTCAGTATATAAACCCATCACTATCATCATAACACTTCCGCAAATTTTGCATGTAACTCATCTGAAATTGATAATCCTAGAAAGGGAAAGTTTACTTCTTCTGATGAGGATCTTAAATATCTTTGGAACTTAATATTAGGTCACATCAACTTGAAGCGGATTCAGTGACTTGTAGATGACGGTACATTGGACTTAGTCCAGCCTGTATCTTATCAAGTCTGTGAATCCTACATCGAGGAAAAGATTCATTCTAGGCCTTTTAAGGCTAGTCAATCTCGAGCAGAGGATGTGTTGGATTTGATCCATTCTAACTTATGTGGGCCCAGGTCCTCACAGGCTCGCGGAGGGTATGTGTACTTCGTTACTTTTATTGACGACTACTCGAGATACGGGTACACTTACCTGCTTCACTACAAGTCTGAATGCTTTGAGAAATTCAAAGAGTTCAAGGCTGAGGTAGAAAAGAAGGTCGGGAAAACTATCAAGTCATTGCAATCTGACCACGGTGGCGAATACCTCGGTAATGAGTTCCTGCAATATTTGTCGGAACATGGGATTACATCCCAGCGAACTGCACTGGGTACTCCCCAGCAAAATGGTATCGCCAAAAGAAGAAATAGAACTCTTTTAGAAATGGTGAGATCAATGATGAGTTATGCAAGCTTACCCATTTTGTTTTGGGGATACGCATTGGAAACAGAAGCTTACCTGTTAAACTTGGTGCCTTATAAATCGGTTCCTAAGACACCTAGTGAACTCTTCCTTGGACGCAAACCCAGTTTGTGCAAGTTTAGAGTATGGGGTTGTCCAGCACATGTGTTGACGAAGGAACCTGATAAGTTAAAAAGCAGGTCCAAGATAATGTTGTTTATAGGGTATCCTAGGAAAACAAAAGGTGGTTACTTTAACTGTCCTGAGAGTCAGGGAATCGTTGTTAGTACCAACGCTAGATTCTTGGAGGACGAGAACGTGAGAAACCACAAGACAACAGTGATATAGTTCTTCAAGAAATTGAAGATGAGAATGTGATTCCAAAGAAAAGGGAACGTGCGAACGTGAGTTCACCTATGAGAGGTACAACACCACCGGCGCATTCTTCAGTGTGAGGTGCAGAACCACAAGTTGCTGCACCAACTGCCGACATGGCACCGATGCCACGTCGTAGTGGGAGAGCTATTTTCCAGCCGAAAAGGTACATGTTCATTGGTGAGTCTTCGAACTTGAGCCCTAAAGACGGACATGAAGACTCTTACCCACTGACCTAAGAAGAGGCAGTGCAGGACAAGGATGTTGAAAAATGGCGTATCGCCATGGATTCTGAGATTGAATTCATAACCACTATGGATGTATACCAGAAAGCTGAGATGCCTGACGGCTTTAGGGCCATATGGTGCAAGTGGGTATACATGAGAAAGAATGGAGCAGATGGAGAGATTACGGTTTTCAAAGCCACGCTAGTGGCAAAGGGTTATAGTCAGAAAGAAGGCATAGACTATGATGAAACCTTTTCACCCGTAGCCATGCTCAAATTCATTTGGATACTTCTTGCCATAGTAACGTATTTGGACCTCGAGATTTGGCAGATGGATGTCAAAACCGCTTTTCAGAATGTTTACCTTGAAGAAGGTAGGGACATACATATGCAGCAACCCAAGGGTTATATGCGCAAGGGCGAAGAACATCTTGTCTGGAAGCTCAAGAAATCCTTGTATGGACTTAAGCAAGCTTCAAGGTCGTGGAACTTACGTTTCCATGATGTGATTAAATTCTACAGATTTTCACAGTTGGAGAACGAAAGTTGTGTATACCGACTTTGTGTCAATCGGAGCATGATTTTCCTTGCACTATATGTGGACGACATACTCCTATTTAGAAACATCGAGGGAGTGATGTCGGAGATTAACAGTTGGTTATTCGAACAGTTCCAAATGAAGGATTTGGGAGAAGCTAGGTACATCATTGGGATTAAGGTCTTACGGGATTGTAATAAAAGGATGATAAGCTTATCCCAGACATCCTATGTGGATACTGTGATATCCCGGTTCAATATGCAACTTGCGAAGAAAGGCTTGCTACCTTTCAGATCTAGCGTACATCTTGCTACTTGTCAGTTTCCTGAGACACAGAAAGAGAAATATGAGATGAGTCTGGAACCATATGTAGGGATTGTATACTGAAAGCATATATGATTAAGTGTTTTGTACACAGGTCTTCATATATGTGTTGCTACAACAATGTTCGCTGTCTGATGAAACAAATATACAACGAACCATAATATCCTATTATCGCGCCTATAGGGATGACCATATGGTGTGTAGGAGATCACAGAGGATCATATGAGTCGTTTGACCTAGCGAGATATAAACAATATCACAGCTGAGACAGTCCCTGGATAGGCTGTCGGTCTAAGCTGCGGCACATCGGTTCATAAATGAGCTTATCCTAGCTACTTGATGTGTCGGTACATGGTTATGTATTGATGGGATCAAAAGTGGGATGTGCCATTCTCATTGACATATGAATGAGCCAGATCCCTAACATACTTCCTATGATCTCAAACCTAACTGAAGGATAAGGGGCACACACAGATTGACCACACTTTGATTTACCATGGTGGCCAGTCTTAAATGTACTCTAATACTCGTATTTTGGGTGTTGGCAATTTGTGTGTGGCCTGCTTAGGCTGGACGTTTAGGTAAACATATCCGTTTCAGGATGGTGACATTCCCTAAGGAGCTCACAAGTTTCATTATGCTAAATCCTACAGGTTGAATTATTTAATTCAGGCATAAGTGAAAAGGAGTGAGTGGTATTACTCATGAAATAAGAGATTAATTAATTATGGCTGATTGTCATAAGCTAAATTAATTTATGAATGTCTAAAACCTTAAATATGTGGATTATGTTAGTTTGGTGCAACCCGTTCCTAATAACGTGGTAATAAATGGGCGAGGTAGCATTGTTACCGTGGTGAAGGTTAAAACAATGTTTTATTAATTAATTATGTTCTGGGTTGAACAAGAAAGGATTAATTAATAATGAGGGCCCACTTTATTATTTGCATCTGGTCCCTGGTCTGACCCATGAACTGCTCAAGCCCATTAGGGTTAGGGTTTCACAAAACCCTAACACTATATATAGGCATTCTCTCTATCAGATCAAGTTAGACTTTTCAGTATATTGAGTAAGAACGGCGGCGGCTGATCCGGTGGGAGAGACTGATCGATTTCTCCAGATCTCGGATCCAACTTGGTAGATAATCCTCACCAGATTTCCAAGGAGCAAGGGAACAGATCAGAAGATCAGATCTGTAGGAACCACTGTCCATCGCCGGCGTTCTACCTCAGATCTAAGGCTATTTCATCGTTATTGGCTCCAATCTAGATCGTTAGATCAAACGGTGAAGATCAGGTATTCCCTAAATTCCATCCTCTGCAATTAATTTGTAGGAGCATGCATAGGCTCACATGATTTGTTTAATTGAAATTTATTTAGGTAGCCTAAGAACGATCCTTGGCAGGAATTTAATTAATGGCAACTCATGTTGTCCATCGTAGACTCAAACCCTACAATTGGTATCAGAGCCATGTTCATGTTCTTAGGCTCTATCTTGGATAAATTTAAATTAAATAAATATGTATGTACATGGATGGATTTAATAGTCGTGGATGATTTTTTTTCTAGTGGCTTTCTCATTTTTGTATCTATTTTTCACCACGAGAAAATTTGTGGTTAGATTTGATAGGAAATCATGTAATAGATTTAGATCTATTTTTGTATTTTCTTCAAATCTGTAAAAATTGGAGAAATTGAGATTCGGAAGATGAACGAGAAATGAAGAACAAAGAACGGAGAAGGCGACATGATTAGGGTTCAACCCTTCACCCACCAGAACTCGCCGGCGGCGGGCGGTGGCAAGCGGTGGCGAGTGGCGGCGGTAGGCTGAAACCTAGGGTTTTAGTCATGCGGCTGGGCCGCGCTCTTCTTCCATGCACGGCTGTAGGGTTGTCTGACGGCAAATGTGTGGAGGATGGTCCTCATGGCGACGCGCAGAAGCAGCACCGGCGAGGGGCGGTACAGGGCTGGCGGCGGCGTGCAGGTTCTCCCACTGCGTGCGCACGTACACGGCTCCGTGCGCACCTCCTCGCATCGTGCCGGAGATGGCAGGCAACGGGCACGGCCGGTGTCCGCGATGCTGGTAGCTGCGCACAGAAGCAGCATCGTGCACGGCGGTGGGAGGCAGCGCAACCTTGCTGCGTTTGCTGCTGTTTCGCGACTCGCCAATATTTGCTGTGGCTGTTGTCAACGACGACGACAGCTGAGGAGGCTGGGTTGTGGGTGTTGCCGGTGGTGATGGCTGGGGTGCGAACTCCGGTGGCGGCGCAGCAAAAGGCTGGCAACAGTGGCTGCTTGCTGCAAGTGTGGCGGTTAGGGTTTTCCCAAACCCTAGGGTTTGCTGCTCGGGCCGTGGCTCGGGCCCGTCAGCCCGAAGGCGGCCCGCAAGTCTGAAAAATTAGGGTTTGGCTGTTGTTTGGGCCAGATACCCTAATTTGAAGCCCAAATGTTGTTTTCCCAATCCAAATCAGATTTCAAGTGCAACGGAGGCCCAGTTTGAAGATCTGTATTGGAATTAAATCTTGTAATAGTTAGATTTAATTTATTTCCATGTAATCGCATCTGAGGGGCCACGAGAATTTATTTGTTTATTTATTTATTCTCGTATTGATGTGATTTATTATGTGCGCACTAGTAAATAATAGGAAGCATGATTATTTGCTTTAATTATTTACTTTTATAAGCATGTTGCAATTTAATTTTTGAGCATGTCTTATGTGATTTATTTTTTGTTTTAAATTATGTCTATAAATTCTGGGATCATATTAATTTATGATGGAATTTTGGGTGTGACATAATTTATGGCAACATAAAATAATGTGTGCGCATGAAACCTTTAGAATTAAAAAACTAAGCTGGATTTTGGTTCTTTTCTAACCTAAATCATTAGACCTCCACAAATACAACTTCTCATTGGAGGTGGGACATCTCGAAGCATAAACGGTCTACTCGGGTAGCTTACATTAGGGGTCCCTCACTAGTTCCAATTCGATGAGGTTTCCAAATAAAACACTTATTTTAATATGAGAAGTGGGAGCCTCTAAGCAAACGGTCTACTCGGGTAGCTTGCATTGAGGCAACTTTCACAGGTCTCTAAGATTAATCTAAGTGGGATAACAAAGGATGTAAAGGGCATACGGTAAAGGTCCAGTACGTATGCCAAATCGTCTTTTATCATCCGGAGTTAGGACTGTGGTTTATTTGGCTTAGATGTTGCCTGGAGTATAACTCATTTGTGATGTCCCTGCTCCGGATAGGTGAACATGGTCTTAAGATCTCCAATATTAATTTCTTTTGCTTAAGATACCTGGCATGTTAAGAAATTAAAGGATATCTTGTGGTCTGGTTGAGCATTTGTCGTAAACGGACTACTCGGGTAGCTTGCGACAAATTAGCTTGGGCAAATGGAGGAAACAAATTGCATTGTTTTATCTAAAGGTTCTATGCATATTTGTTTCAATTGTTCGTATTATGTGCTTACTTTAATTCGCTTATTTGTTTTCAGATATGTCTAGTATTGCATCGCCCATCAATTCAATCGTACACAATTCCTTGACTGGTCCAAATTTTCCCTGGATAGAAAAGTGACATTGTCAAGCTCTTGGATTCATTTGGACATTTGTTTGTTCTGCAAACTCCCTGTCTGAGTTCGCCGACTGATAAATCTTCCGATGAGGAGCGTGCACAATATCACATGTGGATGTGGTCGAATGGCATGGCCAGACAATATATCTTGGCTGGTATGTCAGATGCACTGCGTTCTCGTTATAGTGATGTATGGTTTGTGCATGACATTATGCAACATCTTGACGTAGTATATGGCGGACTCGATGGACATGCTAGATCCAGTCTTATCAAGCGCATTGTTAGACAGAAAATGGGTCAGAACTGTTCGGTACGTGAACATGTGGAATCACTCATCCAGCTCATAGATGAGTACACATTATTGGATGGTCAAATTGACAATGATGTCAAAATTGACTTGATACTCAACACGTTACCGAAGTCATTTGATGACTTCAGAATTTCTGTTGAGAACAAATAAGAGTGAGTATACTGTTCACAGTCTGCTCAAAGATCTTATGTCAACAGAAGCTTCTTCAGTCTTTTCTGTGAGTCACTCTGATTTGCTTCCGAGTCGAAAGAGTGATCTCAAAGAAAAGAGGAATGAAGGAAGCAGTGGGAGCAGTCTTGCATTATCAGTTCATTCCAGATCTCTTGCTAAAAGTTCTTCTAAATTGCGTCATAATGACATGAAGAAGAAGAATGGTAAAGGAGAGAACAAAGGGAAGAAAGATAACAAAAAGGACAAATGTTTCAAGTGTGGCAAGAAGGGTCATTGGAAAGTAAATTGTCCAAGTTTGGTAACTAAGGGACAAGGTACGTCATCTTTTGCATTGCTTGTTGAAACATGTTTAGTATCAGTTTTCTACTCCTTAGTGGGTAGTGGTAACTGAGGTCACTAATCGTGTTTGCTTCACTTTGCAGGGAATCAAGCTTAAGGCTTGAAGATGGCGGGATTACCATCTCCAAGATTGATGTTGGAAGTTGCTACTTCAGCTGATGGAGATTTTACTTTGAGTTTATGTTAAAAACTCTGTTTTGATTCAAGTTTCTGAAGAGGTGGTGTTTTGGTTTTGATAAACAATTTTCATATATTGTCATGGATTATCAGTTATTCAGATAGAGTTTTTCTATCATAATGATTAACAGTGTTTTCTATTATGGATGATTGTCTCTTCATTACTTGATTACATAAACTGTCAGTGTACTAAGGTATAATTTAAAGAATCTTTATAGAGATAGGTTACATAAGTCTAAGTAGTTTTAAGTAATTCATGGAATTATGGATCCAATCTAGGTATTCCTAAGTATGGTACTTATGACAACTACTTAGATGTATAAGATGGTAACTAGGCCTTTTAATAGGCGATTGTATCTCTATAGGTTATTTCTTGTTTGCTCTGGTTTGTTAGTTTGAGTCTACTTCCGCAGTTTCCTTAACAGGCATTGATACTGTAATCATTTAAGATTTGGATATGTTTATCTAGTTCACTACAAATCTTAGTCTCTTGCTTTAATCAAGAGCGTTCAAGACTAAGGTACAGAATAAGTTAAACAAGACCGTAAAAACATTATGTTTCATTCATAATGGTATATCTTAAGTAATGGGGTTTTACAGTATCTGGCAGAGCAAAGGGATTGCATCCCAGTTGACTACACCTATTATTCCTCGATTGGGATAGTGTAGGTAAGACTAAATAAAATTCTTTAAAAGTTTATAAGTTATGCCAGCTTTGCTTATTCTCGTTTTTGGGAAGAGCGCCAAAAGCAGTTGTGTGTTTGATTAATCTAGTGTCTTCTAAATCAGTTCCAAATACCCTAGCAGACCTTGACTCTGTGAAAATGGAAATGATGGGTAATTCGGTTTGTTAAGCTGATATAGGAAAATGATTGGTTGGAAGAAAGGTTTAAGATAGTACTGCTTTGTGGGCTATTCCATGTAAACAAAAAAGATGGTTGCTTTATGTATCCTTGATACAAGCAAGTTGTATGGGATAAAACCATGAATCTAAATGTGAGATTGTCCTCTAACGTTTTAGAGAAGACAATTCAAATCCATCAGGTTATACCCCGTGGCATATTGAGCATACCTTGGAAAGTATGGTACCAATTGCACGGTCACCTGTGTAAGTTGGTAAACCACAAATTAATGCACCATTAACTAACAACATAAAAGGAGCATCGTTGCAGTGGGAGGTTGCCTTAACAGGCTTAAAGGTACTAGTTCGTGGAAACAGTCTCTGGACTTGTTCTCAGCTTAACGAACAACATTGTACTTATCCCTTAAAGCGCAACGAAGCTGTTAAGACAAACAATGCAATTTAATGGCATCAAGTCATGGATTCAGAAATGAATCAGTAAAGATTATGGTTGTGTATCGGGATCAATGATTGCCAAATAGCTTACCAGCTATAAGTAACTGATTGATATACAAGGAAAGAAATACTCAAATGGTAACCTAGCATGTTTTCGAAAATCTAGGTTAGTGAGTAAGGTATGTTTCACAACAAGACTTTCTCACTGGTTGCAACTATTAAACCCATTTGAATTCTTTTGACCATAACAGCACATATGAATCTAAATATCTTGAAGATAGATGATGTCATCCGTATTTTATAAACGGGTACTTTGATAAAAGGTGATGACATCTGTATGCAACAACCAGATAAGTTATGTCCGGTATGGTGAGAAGCATCGTGTCTGGAAGCCAAGGAAGTTCAAGTACGAACTTAAAGGAGCTTCAAAGTTATGAAACAGACATTTAAATATTGTCAATCGAGAATGAGAGTTTCATGTACCAGTTATGTGTCAGCGGAAGCGTGGTTTTCCTTGCACATTATGCAGATAGTATTTTCATATTCAGAAACGTGTGGAGATATTGTCAGGCATAAAGGATGGTTATCTGAACAGTTTCAGAAGCACGACTTATGAGATTATGGAACATCTTTTGAATTAAAGTTTTGTATTGCCACAAGAAAGGGATGTTCAGGTATCTCAAGTCGCTTAAATTGATTTTGTGGTAAGTCGTTCATAGCAAGAAAGATTGTTATCTTTCTATGTTGTAAATGAACAAAGTTAGATATCTATAATGCTATAAGCATGTTAAACAGATATCAGTTCAACTCTGGATAGGCATATTGGTTAACGAATGACCCTTGTGAGTTGAATGGCATCGGATATCCTTGAGGATTATAAGGAAAGGAAATCGACCTCTAACTATGTGTTTGCCTTGGAGGAGGAGTTATAGGAGTCTAACACAGAAGTGTGTTGCGGATTCCGGTATGAAGGCTGGGTTTTTGACAGCTTCATTAGCTTCGCAAGAAGCAGTATAACTCCGATGTTATCCTCTAGAGGTGTGTGTTCTGAGTTTGCCTAATAAAATCACATGAAATTATGATCATGTTGGTGCAATGCCAAACTCAACGGAACCCAAGACTCACAAGGTGGTGAAACACATAGGATGTGTGGTATCACATCATACGAGAAATCGTGACAATAGGTGACGTGAATGCAGTGGGAGTGATTGACAGTATAGACACACTTAATACTTTGATAAAGCAATGGTATTATGCTTTAAGTATAAGTGGGAGATTGTTGGGATTGTATACTGAAAGCATATATGATTAAATGTTTTGTACACAGGTCTTCATATATGTGTTGCAACAACAATGTTCGCTGTCTGATGAAACAAATATACAACGAACCATAATATCCTATTATCTCGCCTATAGGGATGACCATATGGTGTGAAGGAGATCACAGAGGCTCATATGAGTCGTTTGACCTAGCGAGATATAAACAGTATCACAGCTGAGACAGTCGTTGGATAGGCTGTCGGTCTAAGCTGCGGCACATCGGTTCATAAGTGAGCTTATCCTAGCTACTTGATGTGTCGGTACATGGTTATGTATTGATGGGATCAACAGTGGGATGTGTCATTCTCATTGACATTTGAATGAGCCAGATCCCTAACATACTTCCTATGATCTTAAACCTAACTGAAGGATAAGGGGCACACACAGATTGACCACACTTTGATTTACCATGGTGGCGAGTCTTAAATGTACTCTAACACTCGTATTTTGGGTGTTGGCAATTTGTGTGTGGCCTGCTTAGGCTGGACGTTTAGGTAAGCATATCCATTTCAGGATGGTGACATTCCTTGAGGAGCTCACAAGGTTCATTATGCTAAACCCTGCAGGTTGAATTATTTAATTCAGGCATAAGTGAAAAGGAGTGAGTGGTATTACTCTAGAAATAAGAGATTAATTAATTATGGCTGATTGTCATAAGCCAAATTAATTAATGAATGTCTAAAACCTTAAATATGTGGATCATGTTAGTTTGGTGAAACCCGTTCCTAATAACGTGGTAATAAAGGGGCGAGTCAGCATTGTTACCGTGGTGAAGGTTAAAATAATATTTTATTAATTAATTATGTTCTGGGTTGAACAAGGAATGATTAATTAATAAAGAGGGTCCACTTTATTATTTGCATCTGGTCCCTGGTCTGGCCCATTAACTACTCAAGCCCATTAGGGTTAGGGTTTCTCAAAACCCTAACACTATATATAGGCCTTCTCTCTATCAGATCATGTTAGACTTTTCAGTATATTGAGTGAGAACGGCGGCGGCTGATCCGGTGAGAGAGACTGATCGATTTCTCCAGATCTCGGATTCAACTTGGTAGATAATCCTCACCAGATTTCCAAGGAGCAAGGGAACAGATCAGAAGATCAGATCTGTAGGAACAACTCCCAACGCCATTGTTCAGATTCAGGTCAAGATCTACTTCATCGTTATTAGCTCCGATCTATATATGTAGATCAAATGGTGAAGATCAGATATTCCCTAAATTCCATCCTCTGCAATTAATTTTGTAGGAGCATGCATAGGTTCGCATGATTTGTTTTATTAAAATTTATTCCTGGTACCCTAAGAACGATCCTTGGCAAGAATTTAATTAATGGCAACTCATGTTGTCCATCGTAGACTCAAACCCTACACCATACGCATCTGCGGTGGGTAGCCTCATGTATGCAATGTTGTGTACCAGGCTAGATATTTGTTATGTCATTGGCATGGTAGCAAGATATCAGTCTAACCCTGAACAGGCGCATTGAACAGCGGTAAAGCACATCCTCAAGTATTTGAAGAGAACTAGGAATTACTGCCTAGTTTATCAAAGTGAGGATTTGTTCCCTGTAGGTTATACAGATTCGGACTTCCAAGGGGACGAGGATGAGAAGAAATCGACCTCAGGATATATGTTTACCTTTGGAGGTGGGGCTGTATCTTGGAGGAGCACAAAGCAGAAATGCATTGCTGACTCCACCATGGAGGCGGAATATGTCGCCGCCTCTGAAGCTTTGAAAGAATGGGTATGTCTCCCGAATTACCTGTTGGAGTTGGATGTGATTCCAAGTTTGCCTAAGAGTAAAACAATTCATTGTGATAATTCTGGTGCAGTGGCAAACTCAAAAGAACCACAGACTCACAAGGCGAGCAAACACATAGAGAGAAAGTACCACATCATACGAGTGTTCGTATCGAGAGGCGATGTGTAGATCAAGAATATTGACACTAGAGATAACCTAGTTGATTCATGCACAAAGTGCTTTCCACATAAGGTTTACGAAAGTCATATTCGTGGACTATGTCTGAGGTGGATGCCTACCATAGGCAGTGGTTAATGTAATAGCTAGGCTAGATAGACGCACTGTATACTCTTTAATAGCGAGTCTAATTCTTTGAATATAAGTGGGAGATTGTTGGGTTTTGTATACAGAAAGCATTTGTTACACGAAGTATACATTTAACGATATTTCCTATCTATTAAACAAACTTACATGCGAGTAACAATTGTATCCTCTTATCTCACCGATAGGGACGATCATACTGTGTGTTGTAGATCGCAGAAGACGGTAAGATCACTTGACCTAGTGAGATATAAATATTATCACAGCCAAGATAGCATACAAGGATAAGTCTGTCGGTGTAGGCTGCAGCATAGTCGGAAAGAAGTAATCTGTCTTGATTACTTGATATGCTAGTACGTGCGATTGCGTATTGATTGGACCACAGTGAGATGTATTCTGCTATTTGACATCAGAGAATACAAGATCTCGATCTTGATTGAGTCCAACCCTTAACAAAGCTCCATGGGTATGCACGGGTTGACTATTGCTTTGACTTGCCATGGTGGAGAGCCTGAGTAACTTGCTTTTATACCTGCATCTTGGATAACAAAAGTTCGTGTATTACAGCCTGAGACTGGAGTTAGGTTACCATATTCGAGTAATAGGATGGGGATATTCCTTGAGGAGCTCAATAACATACATCGTGCTAAAGTCCCGCAGGCTTATTAAGTTCAAGCACGAGTGATAAGGATTGAGTGGTACTACTCAGGAAATGAGAAATTAATTAATTGTGGAAGCTTGTCAAAAGCTCCAATAAATTAATGAATGTCCAGTAACCTTATAGATGGGGATTCTCAAGTAAATGCAACTCGTTCTCATAATGTGGTGAGTCAGTATTAATTCTGTGGTGAAAAAGAATTCATATAAATTAATTAATTGTGTCCTGGGTTGTGGACGTAGGACTTAATTAATTCTTAGGCCCATTTTATTATTTGCATTAGGTCCCAGGTCTGGCCCAAATAAAATATGTTGAATGGAGCCCAATAGCCCATTAGGGTTGAAACCTTAAGTCTATAAATAGACAGTCCTCTCTCTCAATTTGTAACACAATTCAATCAGTTGAAACCCTAGATCTAGAGAGAGGGGGACGGCACATCCAGTGTGTCTGGGAGGAGAAGTAATTCAACTCCGGCTTTCACATTCACAGTCCTGTGGAATCCTCATCAGTAGCAGGATTGAACAACATTGGTATACAGATCTGAAGATCTAATCTGGAGAACAGATTTCTTCCCTTCTCTTTCCTATTTAATTAAATCTAGAAATTAGATCTATTGCTAATTTCAGTTTCCGCATATTTAATTGATTGTGTGGTTGAATCAAGGGATTGGAATTCAAACACGAAAGATTAGATCATACCTTATATAGTTAAGGTAAACTCTAATATCCACTGCATTAAATTCATAGATGCATGCTAGTGTTTATCGTATGTTAATTGTCCTCAACATCCATGAATGATCCAGGTTTATTTAGGTTTGGCGGTTCGGTTCGCCAAGAAATCCTTACAGTAACTTGGTCGAATCTAAAGTCTGTTGAAAGATGAGGGGCACACATGGGTTGACTGTCACTTTGACTTGCTATGGTGAAGAGTCTTATATGTACTCATATATCTGTATCTTGGGTGATGACAGTTTGTGTGGGGTTTCCTTAGGTTGGATTTAGATAACCATATTCATTTTAGGATGGTGACATTCCCTGGGAAGGTCACAAGGTTCGTTATGATAAGTCATGCAGGCTGAATCATTGATTCAAGCATAAGTGATAAGGGTTGAGTGGTACTACTTAGGACAAATAAGAGAGTAATTAATTGCAGCTAATTATCATATGCTGATTAATTCATGAATGTCTGAAACCTTAAATATCGGGATTAACCAAGTCAATGCAACCCGCTCCAAATAACGTGGTAATAAAGGGGTAGGTTAGCATTAATTCTCTGGTGGCATGAATTAATGTTTATTAATGTATTATATTCTGGATTGAACATGGAATTAATTAATAGGAGGCTCACTTTATTATTGGCATTTGATCACTGTTTTGGCCCAATAATGCTCAGAGCCCAATAGGGTTTATTAAACCCTAATAGCCCATTCTTCAGATTTATTAAAAGATCAGTTCTCTTACTTCCCACATAAATTTGAAATTTCAAATCAAAAGCCAGAGAGAGTGTGAGAGAGTGGGCGGCTATTTCAATCCGGTAGCGCATCCTCACCAGATTTTGGGATCGAGCAAGGGAACATATCAGAAGATTTGATCTGTAGGAACACCATCAACCATCTACCGTTGTTATTCAATCCGCATGAGTTGAGGTATTTCTTTTAATCTATGCATTCAATTAAATAGGAGCATGCATAGGACATTTACTATTTGTCATAGCATTAATTTTGATATCCATAAAACGAACCTGGGGTCAAGAAATAAATGGTGATTCACATGGCCTATTGTAGACTCAGTTCCTACATCCTTCTTCTGTTTCTCCGTCATCGTGTCAGGTAACTCAGCCTCTCCCTTCATGGCACCGTCCAAGCCTTATTGCACAAATAATGCTTGCATTTTCAACTTCCACAAACTGAAATCGTTCGATCCC
>JAPKLW010000065.1:1087976-1137483 GCA_026898455.1 Plectranthus barbatus | reverse complement strand
AAGTAACTCTCGTTCTAATCTTAGAATTTGATAGATCTAAACTTAACATATCACTAGCAAGAGCAACAAACTCGTCCATTTTACGGTTGCAAACAACATACTTTCATGTTAAAAAGATGGTGAGATTTTTTTGAACTAGATAAACGAATATAAAAACCAACCTATTTAACATATTCTCTATAAAAATGAACCCATCATCTATTTTGGTGAAGACTTGACCCTTGTAGGGTTTCAAAGAAGCCCCAGAGAAAGGGGTAATAAGAACTGAAACATAATAAAATAAATGAAACAGTTTAGCATATATGTATATCTAATACTGCAACTATTTAATTATATATGTTGCAAATATACATACTTAAAAATGCATATTTTAACATATTAATAGTTTTTATTAACAAGATAAAATGATACGCATAATGTGAACTCGAAATATGAAAAAATAATGTAAAATGTTGATAATTATAAAATTCAAGTATACAGTCATAACATATTTCTCATATACTTTCACTTATTAATAACAGTTCACAAAATTGATAAAAAAACGAAACTCATTCTGGTAATAAGAAACAAAAATATATGTTAGTGGAATAATAATATAGAGGCAAAATAAATAAGATTAGAAGTAACATAAAAAAAAACGTGATATAATATAAAATAGAAAAAATAACATAATTATGGAATACGCATACTTAATTAGGATATGAAAAAAAATTAAAAAATAACGGTAAATCACCAAAAAAAAAATACTGAAATAAAAAAAAATTAGAATGCGCAGTTGCGCACACATAATTAGGATATGAAAAAAAATGTTTAAAAAAAAAGGTAAATCACCCAAAAAAAAAGATACGAAAATAAGAAAAATATGGAAAATCATTATAGAATAAAATTAGGGAGTTGTTATGGAAATATTTCAAGTAAATAATTACATTACCAACATTACCCTCCAATTATAATAAAAATGTAAATAAAAAAAAATAAATCAAATCTTAGATTAAATCTTGGCCATTAATTTTAATAAATCAATGGTTGATGGATAGTTCTTATCTCTCATGTAGGAGGTGGTTCACATATGATTACAACTCTATATATATATATATATATATAGGGATGAGATCATGTGAGAAAAAATTCCCTTTGATAAAAAAGAATGAATCTTATCCATTAGATCTAAATAAATCAATGGTTGATATACAATCCTCGAGAATTTGCTAAATTCTCAAAAGCAAATGGTAAATGTGATCCCATGAGCAGCTCGGTATCAGAATTTGGGCATGAAAATCTCTATGGTTTGAAGAATTTGGTGAAAAATCTGAGAAGATAACTTTTTTCAAACCATAACTGAATGACAGATAGGAAGAAGTCGAGATTGTATCGAAAGATTCATGCCATTATTGTTCAATTTGGCTCGGAATGGAGAAGATTGAGTAGAGGGCAATGCCATAGCAGTGCAAGTATTTACTTAGCATATAAGGCGATATCTATATAGTAGCACTCGACATCAAATGGTGGCAGTTGATGATAACTAATATTTCTCATTATGCAAATATAAGATCAAATCAGCCCACATTGCAGGAAGAATTTCAGATTTTGACATGGTAACAATGAGAGCAACAATGTTACACCCTTGAAGGATGAACGGTTAGGGAGCTCTTTGAGTGAGCTTGGACTCCAAGAAATTGATGAGAAAGAGAGAAATATATATATATAGAGAGAGTTTGTTTAACAATAATAATAGCTTGTTTTCTACAACTATGAATTGGAGTAAAGGAAGAAAGCTGTTGAAGGTATGGAAGCTGCATGAAGTTTCATATGAGGAGTTGAAGGAAGAAAGAACTGCTGCTGATATTACTGCAAATTCAAATACTCAAATTCAAGTCTTAGAGAGTGCATAACAAGCACACAAAAAGATAAAGTTCAATCACATAAAAACAGTAACAAAATGAAAAACACGAGCAAACAAATATGGAAAATAAGTAGTGTTGCTGTTGACCATGTGAAACCACTCAACTCCGGCCATTCCACCTCCCCTTTATTTTCAGTGGCAGGTTCCTTGGTTGTCTCCCACACGCTACATGAGAATAACAACACATAGGGATTATGAGCTAAATTCATAAATCATCACATATGCTATAACAATATATAGTTAATAAGCTAGAATTCAAGTGAGTAATGTTATTTATGGATAAGGGTCAGTTTAACTATTAACAACATATTAGATTCTTGATGAATATTTAAGTTAATTAAACCTCTCAATTTTTAAAATTAGATAATTTAAGCACTTTAACTTTTAAATTTTCTTTAATACCCTCATTAAAAGTATAAGTATTTATAGTTCCTCAAAATTTAAAAATAAAATAACAAATATTTTTAAAAAATAAAACCTAAGTCAAAATAAACCAAAACAAAATTAAATAAAATTAAACACAATGTTTTTAAAAATAATTCTGAAAATAAAAAACGAAGCTAAAAAATTAAGATTAAAATAAAAAATCGACATTTTGGGCGAAATAAAATTGATATGCTCTAATTAATAAATATCTACACTAATTTGAAGTAAATTTAGTTTTTTTGAATAAATCTAGAAAAAAAACTGAAATTAATTAAAAAAATTTAAAAAGTCAACATTGTTCGTTGTATTGATTTCGTTAGTATGATTGTTCTTAATTTCAATTGTTTGTTCAAATTTTAATTTTTTAATTTCAGCTTGTCCTTATTTATTAAGTATGTTAGAATTGACTTCATGTGAATGAAGCAAACTAACATAATAATCTATGTTGGCTTCTTTAAAATTTTGCATTAAATTCAATTTTTTAAATTTTAATTCTTTATTTTCAAATTTATTTGAAAAAATTAAATTTTAAAATGTAAATGTCAATTTTTATTTAAATTTAAATTTTCTTTCGTTTCATTTCATATTTTCATATTTATTTAAAAAAATTATGTTTATTTGTATTTACATTTGTTTTGGTTTACTTTGAATTTAGGTATTATTTCAAATATTAATTATTTTATTTGGTTTAAATTTTAAGAAACTATAAATACATATACTTTAATGAGGGTATTAAAAGAGATTTAAAAGTTAAAGTGTTTAAATGAACTAATTTTAGTAGTCGAGGGGTTCAATTGACCCAAATAGCCATAGAGGGTCTAATATTTATTGTCAAAATAGTCGGAGGGTTAATTTGACCATTATCCTATTATTTACGAACTTTGAAACTGCCATAAAACAAGAAATTTTCCAATTGAATATAAAAGAAATGCATGGGATGGTAAGGTTAATTACCTGTTATTCCTCGCTCAAGCACTATTGGCAGCACATCATTCAAATCCTTGGCAGCACCAAGTATCTCTTCCAAGTCAGCACCAAGTATCTCTTCCAAGTCTATTCTGACACTTGTCAATTTTCGTGTGGTTAAGGGTCCCAAGCTAAAATTCTTCATATTAGGGCACTGTATAATTTTCACTCTACTCAACGAAGGCAACTCAACATCACATTTCCATTCGCAAAAGCTCACCAATTTGGGTAAATTATGCAACTCAAGCTCATGCAGTTTAGGAAATAGGAATAGCTGAGCCCTTTCACCACCACTCACCACTTCCTCCTCATCTTCAATCACTTTTACCATCTCATCACAGGAACCTATACTTAATTTTGTGAGACTGACAAGAGCTCCAGTTATTGATGACGAAAAACAACTCATACTGCCTTTATAATCTGAGATACACAACACTTCCAATCTATTAAAGAGGGATTCCTGAATATTGTAAGAATTCAATGGTTTATCATTCCTACAGATCTCCAATTTCTTCATGCTATTGAATGGAACCTGCAGTTCAAATAACATATATTTAGTGACTCAATGTTAAATTAAAATTTGATGTAAGAAAAAGATGGTCATTCATAATTTACATGAATATAGTTATTGAGGTCTGTCTTGAAAGATTCCAAATTAGGTGTAGATAGGGGTCCCAAGCAGACATTCTTCATGTTAGGGCACCTGCTAATGACCACTCTTCTCAACGAAGACAACTCAACATCACATTTCCATTCGCAAAAGCTCACCAATTTGGGTATGTCAAGCAACCAAAGCTCCTGCACGTTAGGAAACAGAGGAGCCCTTTCACCACCACTCACCACTTCCTCCTCATCTGATATCACTTTCACCATCTCACCACATTTGTTTATAGTTAATTTTGTGAGATAGACAAGAGCTCCAGCCATTGAAGATGAAAATAAACTTCTACTACCATGGTAACCAGAGATTTCTAACACTTCCAATCCATTAAAGACGGATACGTAAATTATATGTCCATCAACTGGATTACAATCAGTTCTTAATTCTTTCACGCACCTCACTGATACCTGCAATTCAAATGATTATATTTACAACACTTTATCTTATGTACTTCAAATACTATATTAAATGAGAGAAGTTTATTCTAATTACATTTGGCTTCTTTTTCCTCTCAAAAGCATCACATAAATATCAACTTTAATTTATTCTATTTTTATATTATAACATATATACAATAAGCTATAGTAAAAATTTCAACAAAATTATATTTGTGTTACTTTTTCTTTAAAACATACATTTTAACCAATTTATTTAATTTATTAATTTTAAAATAATAAATGTGTAATTTTGTATGGGCGATTTTTGAATTGCAACCCAGACTCGTATTTTTGTAAGTTTTATGTTTAATCTACTTTTTTTTAAAATAAAAGTATATGTATAGTTAGATGTACAATATCTATATTATGACTATATTATTATATAATATTAGTGAATCAAAAATAATTATATATTTTTATAATTACTAAAGAATATATTCAAATATATAATAATTTTAATATTATAAAATAAAATATCATAATGTTTGATTCGCGGCAACTTTCGTGTGGAAATCTAGTTTCTAGTTAAATGATAGAAATACACTTAAATATTAATAATAATACCCACAAAGAAATAAAAAAATCATATAGTTCTAGATTTTTTATTTCTTTGTCTGGTTGATTTACATAATAACTATAATCTATATTTCTTTTTAAGTATAATTCTACAGTATTTTATTTTAGTTTCACATGGGCATGGTTCAAATTTAATTTGAGTAATTGAACAAAAGAAAATATTGACCAAGTGCCAATTTGTTTTGTATGATGGAAGTTGGAACCCACAAACTATTATTTGAAGTTATGGAACATAATTATTTTTATATAGTACATACTTTTTATATTTTCAGAAATAAAATGAGTATATTATGTATTGAAAAAAAAATGTATGAGAAGCAAAAAGCAAAAGAAAAAAAAAACACGGGACGTACCTCTTGTGGTTGGCTTGAGGGATATTGAATGTGTGCATTACTGCTGCTGCTGCCTCCTCCTCCTACTGAGTTGTTTTCATTCCCTTCTGAAACCATCAAATTCAATTTTCCGCACTTTTGAACATTCAGTGTGTTGAGTTGAGGGAATTCAATGCTTTGAATTCCATTATAGAAACTTGTCAGATTTGGCAGATCATATAAATCAACATGCTTCAGTTTTGGGAACCTTTTTGTGATATGAAGAATTTGATGAGATCCATTTTCATTTTTGTCCCACGTAAACACTTGTACCATCTCCCTACATCGGAAAATGTAAAGAGTTTCAAGCTGCGGAAGATATTCCTTTTCTAAATCTAAACCACTGCTCTTCCATAATTGATTCAGTGACGGCAGATCCTTTAGATCCAATTCCTTTAGATTCAACCAAATTGGACCATCCCATATCTTTTCTAATTTTGGTAGCCTGAAAAGAAAGAGACGCTCCATGTAAGCTAACACGCCACCATTGGATGATGCTCTTACCAATTTCTTCATACTTGCACACTCACCCACCTTCAATACCCTGATGTTCTCAGATTTGGCCAACTCCACATTATTTGCACCATCTCCTTCTAACCGCAGATATTCCGTATGTCTTAGAAGCTGCATCTCTATCCAATGTCCTAAGCAACTTTCTCCTTCCAAACGTAGATGCAATTTTTTGGAAAACAAATGAGAATCAAATTCAAATATTTGTTCAAATAAATGTCCAGGATCGAAGAAAAACTTCAACTTTGATGAAAGCTCGTTTTTCATAACTAATTCAAATCTCTTCAACTTTGATGAAAGTTGCATGTTTTCCACAACTAATGCATGATCCTCTATCTCAATTTCCAAGCATCTCAATTTGGTCAGGGCCTCCAATTCTTTCAATCCTACATTCTCTCTTACTTCTCTATCATCTGCTTCCCATTTCTTGAAGCTCCCCAGCATCTTCAACTCCTCCAACCCAACTAGATTTGATATGATGCCTCTACCTATTCTTTTGAGATTTCGACACCGTGTAAGATCTAACACTTTCAATCGAGTTAACCCCTCCATCTCCCGGGATAACTCCTTAATAGAATCACAATAAATACAAACGAAAATCTCAAGGCTTACCAACTCCCCAATTGAAGATAATGTCTCCAATCTATCACATGAATCTATGACCAAAGTCTTGAGATTTTTCATCGATTGTGTTGTGAATGGTAGTGATGTGAGTGAGTCTCTTTCGATGTGCAACACGTAGAGATCTCTAATGCCTTCAATAAAGCTGCTATCCACCACTTCGAATTCCTCATTCACTGAATCACAAATCCAAAAGATAAGGCGTAAGTTTGGGTTTCCCAAACTAGAAGGATTCTTAGTTCTTTGAGAGGAAGAAATCCAAGAGCAATCATTGCCACCAATATATTTTTCCTCTTTCGCAATAAAGATGCAAAAATCGCGAACAACATCATGCATTCTCACATAATCATCTCCACGCTTGCTATCTAACAGCAAAGACCGACTTTTAAGCATACTTGCCAACGAGCGCATATTATCCCTTGCTTCGTCCACATTTGTAATGTCTCCTTCAAATATGCCTAATCCCATGCTAAAATAAGTCAAGCGCTCAAGAGAAATAAGAGCATCTTCAGGATACAAACAACAAAGCAAGAATACGAATTGATGCTCGTGGTCCAAGACATCGTAACTTAGTTTCAGAGGATTATAAACATCTGCAAGAATTCCTGGGATCTTTGGATTACATTTTTTCATTTGACGTAGTGCATCATTCCAAATTGACACTTTCATCTTATCTGTTGACGCATTCCCTGCCATCTTAGCTTTTAGCGCAGACCCTGCAGTTTTAAGAGCAAGTGGCAATCCTTTGCACTTATTTATGACTTGTTTAGCTTTGGAACTGAACACGGTGTCATCCAAACATTCACCGTATGTCTGTTCGAACAGAGACTTTGCATCTTCTTCAGATAAAATTTCCATCTCAACAACCTTTTCAACATTCATTTTACACAAAACATCTCTATTTCGGGATGTTAAAAGGATCGTGCAATTTTTATGGTTAAGAGGTATTCCTAGACTCACCAGCTCGAGTTCTTTCCAAACATCATCCAACACTAACAGAATTCTATCTTTGTCACCACTTAGTCGTTTTTGTAAATCCCGTGCTCTCGTCCCAGATGCTTGTTGGAGCTTCAAACCTAATTGCCCACCGATTTCATCCTGAATTCTCAACTTGTCTGCAGATTGGCTTACAACTACCATCACAACTTCTTTAAATATATTCTCCTTCAATGCTCTGTTCATAATTTTTGTGGCCATGGTAGTCTTTCCTAGACCTCCCATCCCATGTATCCCAATCATATTCACATCGCGGGATTCCAAAGTTGACATGATCTCTTCTTCAATTTGTTTCCTAGACTCGAATTCATATGTGGCTTCTGTTGGGACTGGTTGCATTGCTGCTGTAGGTCCTGCACAAGCTATAGCCGCAGTATAAAATTTGTTGTACTCCCCTTGATGATCTTTCAAATGGTCACTTTTTTTCTTAGCTCTCTTGCTAAGTGAATAACGAGCGCAAAGCTTCAAACAACCACTTGGAGCCTCATTCAAAATCCCATCTATTTCTTCTCTGGTGTTCTTGGAACTCTTTAACAAATTGTCGACCTCCTCCAAAATGTCTCGTCCATTATTTGTTTCGTCATCAGCTCTGCTCTGAAGGTCTTCTGCTTTACGTTGTAGATTTTCGGCTTCATTTATCAGACTAGTAATATTGCTGGTGTAGCAACAAAGGTAATTGAATTGACGCATGATTGGTGGACCCACCCATTTCACTACTTCTATAACTGGTCCGAGTAAATCTATCATCCCTGCAACTATTTTTCATTATTTTTTGCTTCAGTTGGTGGAGAAACTACAGAGAAAACGATCTAACATTTTCTGACAGTTGGGAGAGTAAGTTTTTGGGAAATTTTGGATTTAATTCACTTAGAATTCGAAGTTCTAAGTTAATACATGTATATACTTGATATCTATGAACTTATTAGGGACTTTGGTCGGATCAACTCCAGTAGAATCTTTGGAGGGGAAGAATTTAATAAGTTTTGTTGAAGAATCTGAAGATTGTGAAAGTAAGGTGTTCTTACTATTTTCTGGAAATTATCAGCAAGATTTGGGATGTATATGAGTATTAGAATTGAGCTAACTGTTCCGCACTTTTTTTTTTTTAACTAATTTTTTCCTTTAGTATATATATTGATAGATATATATGGTGAATTAAGTTGAATATGTATATTCATAGTGAGGGGGAATGAACTTATTAATATAGGAAACACTTGTCATGATTTTAATTAAAACAAGAGTGACTCAACTAGGATATATTATTAGCTGTTTAAGAATTTGGAGGAGGAAGGGAATACATTTCATTTCATCCATTTTAATCAAAATCTGGAGACAAGAGAAAACGATCTAACATTTTCTGACAGTTGGGAGAGTAAGTTTTTGGGAAGTTTTGGATTTAATTCACTTAGAATTAGAAGTCCTAAGTTAATACATGTATATACTTGATATCCATGAACTTATTAGGGACTTTGGTCGGATCAACTCCAGTAGAATCTTTGGAGGGGAAGAATTTAATTAGTTTTGTTGAAGAATCTGGAAATTGGGAAGGTAAGGCGTTCTTATTATTTTCTGGCAATTATCAGCTATGGATTCAATTTTCCCTGCATCTAAGCATGAATTGGGATGTATATGAGGATTAGAAGTATGTTAGGATGTTTAATTTAGTATGAATGGATAAAATAGCTGGAAATATGTGGAGAAGATAATCTCACATTGTGTTTTGAGCTGAAGTCTGAATATATCACTTTTGCTTGGAGCTGAAGTCTGAATATAAGTTTTGGTGGAAAAACAAACTGAGAAGAAAGTGAAAATGTTGATAACAGATAACGGTTTGGAGTTTTGTTCTAAAGAGTTCGATGACTTTTGCAAACGAGAAGGTATTGTTAGACACAAGACTATGCCTGGAAATCCTCAGCAAAACGGGTTAGCTGAAAGATACAATAGAACATTTTGGAGAAGACAAGATGTATGCTGATTAGTGCCAAGCTAACAAAAGTTTTTTGGGCTGAAACTATTACTACTGCAGCCTACCTTATTAACCGATGTCCATCTACTGCACTCAATTTTAAAACACCTGAAGAAATGTGGTCAGGACATCCACCCAATTTCAGTGACTTGAAAGTATTTGGATGTATTGCTTATGCTCACATTAAAGGCGACAAATTAGATAAAAGAGCTTTGAAGTGCATTTTCTTGGGATATCAAGATGGTGTTAAGGGCTATAGATCATGGTGTCTTGAACCTGGGATGAGAAAATGCATTGTAAGCAGAGATGTGAAGTTTAACGAGCAGCAAGTTGGAAATCTTGATGGAGGAAAAGAACAAGAGGTTGCAACAGATGCTATAGAGTTAACAACTGAAAATAATACTCGGAATGAGGTGGAGAGAAATGATGAAGTTGATCAAAATCATCATAATGAAGTGTTGGAAAATGAAGAACAAACTTCAGATGATATAACAGAGTATCATCTTACTAGAGACAGAACAAGGAGACAAATCAAAGCACCACAAAGGTTTGGATATGCTGATATTGTAGCTTTTGCTTTGCTGGTTGCTGAAGAGATTGAGTTTGATGGGCCTAGCAATTATACTGAAGCCATGAAGAGTAAATATAAGCTGAAGTGGTTGATTGCAATGAAGGAAGAACTTGAATCACTTTACAAGAACAACACATGGAAGCTAGTAGAAAGGCGAAAGAATTAGAAAAGAGTTAGTTGCGGATGGATTTTTAAAATGAAAGAGGAATTATCTGGGGTCAGATTTAAAGCTCGACTTGTCGCGAGAGGATTCTCACAAGTTGAAGGAGTGGACCATTGTTGTGAAATAAGCGATTGCACACACGAATAGCAAACAAAAAATAAATGACACAAAAAATTATAGTGGTTCGAGCTTAAGTTCTACGTCCACTCTTCAAGCCTCACGGTGATGATTTTATTATGGTGGAGAGAATACAAAAATAATGAACCACCATAAACTATGGGGAGTAGGGTTATTTATAGGTAGAGATTCCTAGATACATAAGGAAAATCTACTCCGATATGGTAAAGATATTTCATATCCTAATCTATACTTAAATAGATTAATACCTATCTAGATCTTATTTAGATATGGCTAAATCTCGCCACACTAGGGAACTAGATACACCAAATCTTTTCCATATCCATCAACTCTCGCAGTTCTCCGGTTATAGACCTGCTCTGACTCGACCCACTTTTATCGACCCACTGTGATAGACGCACAGTCCTGTCGACCCACTTCCGTCGACCTACAATCGACCCAATCTTGTCGACCTATAGTTAAGTTGATCCCCAGTCTCGTCGACCCACTAGTGAACTACTTTTCGAGCTAGATATTGAGACTACACTTCAACAACCATAATGAAGTTTTTGCACCAGTGTTGAAAAATAGATCGATAAGATTGCTGTTATCTTTCGTAGCATATTATGATCTAGAGCTGGAAAAGTTAGATGTTAAAACTGCATTTTTGTATGGTGATTTAGAGGAGAAGATATATATGATGCAACCTGAGGGCTTTGAGGAAGGTGATAGTAAAAATCAAGTATGCCTATTGCAGAAATCATTGAATGGCTTGAAACAATCTCCTAGACAATGGAATAAAAGATTAATACTTTTATGACAGATCAACAGTTCAAGGGTTGCAAACATGATCCTTGTGTCTATCTTAAACAGTGTGCAGGAGGTGAGAAGATTTATCTACTTTTATACGTAGATGATATGTTGAATATCATGTAAGAGCAAGTTAGAAATAACTAAGCTGAAAGCTGCTCTAAGTCATGAATTTGATACGAAGGATCTTGGAGTTGTGAGAAAGATCCTGGGAATGGAAATTGTTAGAGACACGAGCAACAGAAATTTGGTGTTGATTCAAGAAGGGTACTTGAATAAGGTGCTGGAAAGATTTAGAATGAATAATTCTAAACCTGTATTAACACCTTTGACTGCTCAATTCAAGCTCAGTGCAGTGGGTGAAATTAGTGAAGAAGAGGAAAAATTCATGGAGAAGATTCCAGATTCTAACATTGTGGGATCGTTGATGTATGCAATGGTTTGCACTAGACCGGATTTGGCATATTCAATTAGTATGGTTAGCAGATTTATGTCAAAGCCAAAGAAAGAGCACTGGTTTGCTTTGAGATAGATACTTAGATATGTCAACAGCACAGTAAGTAAAGGACTTGTGTTTGAAGGATCAAGTCATAATCCGATGGATGCTATTGAGGGGTTTGTTGACTCAGATTTTGCAGGATGTCTTGACACTAGAAAATCTATTACAGGGTATGTCTTTAATTCTATTGGAACTGCTATAAGCTGGAAAGCTAGTCTAGAAAAGATTGTTGCATTATCTTCAACCAAGGCTGAATACGTAACTTTGACAGAAGCAGTAAAGGAGGGATTATGGAATCATGGTTTTGTGGCAAAGCTGGGGTTAATGCAGAGGAAGATTGTAGTGTTTTGTGATAATCAAGGGGCTTTACAACTTGCCAAAAATGCAGTTCATCATGAAAGAACGAAACATGTTGATGTTAAATATCATATCATAAGAGAAGTTGTGGCTGAAGGGAGAGTAGCAGTTCAGAGAATCAGCACTGCAGACAATCCCACAGATATGATCACTAAACCTGTTCCCAGTAATAAATTCCTATATTGCTTGGAACAAATTAACTTGCTGGAAAGTTAAGTTCTGAAGGAGTGCAGATCAGAGGGATTTGAGTCTAAGGTGGAGGATTTGTCGAGAAGATAGTCTCATTATGATATTGTCCGCACGGTTTTGTTTTTGGGCACCTTCCCAAAAGGCCTCATATTAATGGGAGTTATGTGAACTCTTATATACAAGGAAATCATTCCTTGTTTCTCCAATGTGGGACATTTGGATTTGATATACCCAACACTAATCATTTTGTTTCCAATTCTCAGCTCATAATCATCTTAAACCAAACATTTCTAACAGAGATATGGAAGATATTATAGAAAAGGAAAATATTGGATATGCAAATAAACCTAAAGAATGATGTATATCTTGTATTATTTTTGTTTCCTTATTTCTTGTTGTACAATGTAAATATATACCTCTCATTGTAATCTTCTTAATTCAATGAAACATACGATTACATTTCTCTACAATTTCTATTTCTGTTTCATATTTGAGTTTTCTGCGATATCATTCATAACAGACTTATATCCAGATTTCTGTGGGATCTATATATCAAACGAAGTACTGAAAAACAAAGAGATGGTGGTGCAGATTCACATTTAAAGCAGCTCAACATTAAATGAGATCTACTTAGCATTTGAAATGAAATGAACTGATGTAATGATTACAATATACAATTCATTAAGCATACAAGTTAAAGGACTAACCTTTCAATGTCCAGAACCCTTAGCTCGAAGAAGTAAGAGAAGAGAAGAGAGAGAGCGAGGCTGATGCAGAAAAAGAAGAGAGCAATTATAGTGATCATTTCAATAATTGATACACGACCAAAAAATCTTGTGGCTGAAAAAGTCTTTCATTTTTATGCATAATTTTCATTTTATTTTTTCTAAAACTCAGGTTTTATTCATTTTTATCGGTTATTCCTCCATTTCTTTCATTGAATTTCAAATGAGTGATATTTCAATGGTGGTTGGTTTTATTATAAAAAAAAAAAAAAAAAGCAAGCTGAAATATTTCTTCATATAAATCCAACACAAGAAAGTCTAATTAAATATAACACTACATTTTCTATCTACAATAAATTCAAATTTTCAAACCATTAATAACATTTTCTTCTAAATTCATACTAGACTCAAATTCAGTACAGCTAAAATTTACCATACAACTGGAAGGACTAACCCTTTGAGTTTCACGCCGAAAAATCTCAAATCGAGGAGAGAATAAAGATGAATAAAAGAGAGGTAGAGGAAGAGAAAAAGAGCTTAGTCCTTGGTCATTTTATACTAATATTTTACTCAATGATGAGAAAATAGAGACGAATAAGAGAAAGGAAGAGGACGAGAAGAAAAGATCAAAGTCATGGGTCATTTTTAATTCTATACTACTGTTTAATGATTATGATGTTTTACTTAACGACTTCGAGCAATCACATACTAATTTTGTTTTTTTCTTTCTATTATTTTCTTTTTGTCACACTAAGAGAGGTTAGGGGAAGAAGAGATGAGTCATGGGTCATTTTTAATTCTATACTACTGTTTTATGATTATGATGTTTTACTTAACTTTGACCGATCATATACTAATTTTGTTTCTTTCTTTGTTCTTTTCTTTTTGTTACATCATTTATCTCTTTTGTTTATATAATTTTGTCTAAATAATTGATGGATAAGAATTATCGCATCCTTCCAAGCTAAAAACATAAAATGTTGCTTTCCTTACAAGTCTAATAAGAACAAGACATATGCATCCTAAAGTCTCAGCCTTTCTCTGTCATTAGTCCACGTACTCCTATCTGCTTTAGACTAGGATGCTGAGTTGGCTTATGCATTCTGCTAACACCTTTCAACCTCCAAATCCCTTAGCTCCAAGAATAGAGAAAGATAATCAGAACAATCAGTGATGATTTCAATAATTGATAGATGACCAAAAAATCTTGTGGCTGAAAATTCGTGGGACCTGATTATTGATTTCAATCACATACTAATTATCAATCATTTTAATTTATGCATAATTTTTATTTCATTTTTTCTAAAACTCAGATTTCATCAGTGTTATCGGTTACTCCACCATTTCTTTCATTCTATTTCAAATGAGTGATATGTGGTTGGTTTTATTTGAAAAATAATATATATATTTCATCATATAAATCCAACACAAGAAAATCCAATTACATTTAGGGAGTATTGTCATTTAAATGAACAAGAACAAAAAACAAGAAACTCATTTTCTTAAGAAGACATTGTATTGTGAACATAGAAACACTACACATTTTGCTATTTACAATAGATTCAATATTCCAATGTATTTTTTAGAGATGAAATTTGCTACAAATTAAAAAATGTTGTAATTGCAAGGTCGGTTAGTTAACAAAAACAATCGGAACAAGATGAATAAAAATTAGAAATTAAACGGAACATGTATGGATGGATTGGTGAAGGAGTTACAAAGACTGAAGTCGGTGACATTAGCGAAAGATTGACATGCTTTGTTTTTTATTGGTTTGTTTGCTTGGAGAGAATTGTGAGAGGATGCAATGAGAAATAAATCGAAATGATGTACTTATTCATTGTAAATTATATATTTTTCATTTAAGGATCAAATACATCAATTTTAGTTAAATGTATATGGAATTTTCAAATGATGTATTTCTCCCATTAGAATTATGTAGTTTGTTCATTAAATGATGCATTTTTTTTCTTTGGAAATGGTGTATTCTTTTATTTAGAAATGATGTATTATTTTGCTCTCAAATGAGGTATTTCTTTACCGTAAATGATGTATTACTTAATTGTAAATGATGTAATTTTTTTTAAAGTATCAAATACATTATTTTCACTTAAATGTATATAGAATACTCAATGTATTTCTACAATTAAAATGATGTATTTTATTTTAGTAAAATGATGTATTCTTTTCTATGCACATAATCTATTCTTTTACTCTTAAATTATGTATTTCTTGACTGTAAATGATGTCATTTATTTTATAAATGATGTAATTATTAAAGAAATCGGTAATCAATTTTTCTCTCTATTATGGAGGCAAACAATGGTTCATACAAATTATTGGTAACTACTATAGTACTATTACTATTACTTTTAATTTTGTTATTGATGTATTCTTGAAACTGATCAACTTAATTTCTTTAATTTTGTAAAGGAAAGCGATTTCTATACTTATGTTTGCGTCTCCCATGTAAGTTCTCTTAAGATAGATATATAATTACTGATAGATTTGCAATAAACGATGTTTTAAAAATGAAGGATAATAAATTAAGGAGTTTTGATGTATAACGAATAATCCACAAAAAACATTAATCAAGCATGTAGTGAAGAAGAAAACAACAGGGAATTACAAGTGTCTCCCTTACATAACCACATTGCTGAGTACAAGTTTATGGATATTCTACGCCCCCAAAAACATAATGATCTGTACCTTACGTTACGTGCGTGTGTTCTACTAAAGAAAAGTTAACCAAATAAATATTTTAAATTGTTGTTGTTGCATATGAAATCGATGAAGTTTGTAGCAGCAGTGAATGTTGCGTTTCTTGGGGGTGTCTTGGTTAGCGGCTCCGCGACAAACATCGTGGCGGAGATTTGGGGAGGCCGAATAGGCAGCAGTCGCTGACAGGTAGTGACGAACTCTCACAAGACCAACTCCAAGAAAATCTAATTACATTTAGGGAGTATTGTCATTTAAATGAATAAGAACAAAAAACAAGAAACTTATTTTCTTAAGAAAACATTGTGACAATAGAAACACTACACATTTTGCTATTTAAAATAGATTCAATATTCCAAAGTTTTTTTTAGAGATGAAATTTGCTACAAATTAAAAAAAATGGTGTAATTGCAACGTCGTTTAGTTTGCAAATTGGGTCAGAGTAACGATTTAAATGGCCATAATCTCTTCTCATCTTTATCCAATTAAAGAAGAGGAACAAATTATAGAGCCATCCTCCACACAATAAGATATAACCAAAAAAAACACGTTTTGGTACATCATAATGCAGGTTGGAAAAACAATGAGAATATATAAGAAAAGCATAAAGCCAAACCTTCGAAAGAGTAAATATATCTGAATCCATGATTGTAGAAGAAGCTACAGCAAATTATAGTATTTGTTCATCACATTCATTCTGTAGAAACCTAACTGGTGCATTGAGCCACTGTGCTGAAAACATGAATTGGAACTGAAGAAGATATGAAATCTATGCCGCAAGCATTTAATGAACACGAAGAATATAAGAAAGATGAAGTTTATAGTTATCAGTGGCTTCGGCTTCCAGTTTCACTGAAGAGAAATGGCTCATGGTGTTGACGATGAAAGTATCTTTGATCAGCTAAGACGGCAGGTTGAACATGATCGAAGCTGCAGCATGAATTTTTTATGCGAGAAGGCCGAAGTTGCGATGGAGGCTGTTACACCAAGAAAACAGACCCAAGCCCAGCCTAGATGCTTCCTTAACAGAATCTGCTCAGATTTTTAATTGTATACTACTGTTTTATGATTTTGATGTTTTACTTAACTTTGAGTCTTTGACCAATCATATACTAATTTTGTTTCTTTCTTTCTGTTTTGCTATTGTTACATATCTCTCTCTCTCTCTCTATAATGTAATTCTTTATTTCGTGGTATATATAAATATTAGGGTAATTTAAAAAATTTTACAAGTTTTTTCCTATTTTTTTAAACTATCGCCTACCTTCAGAGATGCGGCCGCATCGCACCGCATCGCGCCTCGGTCGCCTCAGCCCGCATCGCCGCGCATCAGGCCCCAACAACCAAACCGCGCGCATCAGAGGGAAAAAGGCGGAATACCCCTTTCCGATGCGCATCAGGCCGCCTAGGCACGCCCCAGGCGCGCTTTTTTAAACTAAGTCCCACGGAAACACTTGTACCATCTTCATACATCTGCTAATTTTCAGAGTTTCAAGCTGCGGAAGATAATCCTTTCTAAATCTACACCACTGCTCTTCCATAATTGATTCAGTGACGGCACATACTGAATATCTAATTCCTTTAGATTCAACAAAATTGGATCATCCCATATCTTTTCAAATTCTGGTAGATTGAAAAAAAAAGAGACGCTCCATGTAAGGTAACACGCCACCGCTGGATGATGCTCTTACCATTTTCTTCATACTTAGACAATCACACAACTCCAACACCTTCATGTTCTTAGTTTTGGCCAACTCCACATTATTTGCACCATCTCCTTCTAACCATAGATATTCCGTATGTCTTAGAAGTTGCATCTCTATCCAATGTCCTAAGAAACTTTCCCCCTCCAAACATAGACGCAATTCTTTGGAAAACTGACGAGAATCAAAATCTCCATGTTCACGGGAAAGTCTGATGTTGAATCTGTCCAACTCAGATGAAAGTCGCATGTTTTCCGCAGCTAATGCAGGATCCTCTATCTCAATCTCCAAGCATCTCAATTTAGTCAGGGCCTCTAGCTCTTTCAATCCTGCATTCTCTCTTACTTCTCTATCCTCTGCTTCCCATTTCTTGAAGCTCAAGAGCATCTTCAACTCCTCCAACCCAACTAGATTTGATATGATGCCTCTACCTATTCTTTCGAGATTTTGAGACCATGTAAGATCTAACACTTTCAATGGAGTTAACCCCTCCATCTACTGGGGTAACTCCTTAATCGAACCACACCGATGACAAATGAGAATTTCAAGGCTTATATATGCATTAGCCGCATCGATGACCTCTTATGTAATCTCAAAATAAACATGAATTCTTGATTTTCAGTTCACAACCTGGGATTGAAAATCTGAAATTTTCATAATCAAAATCACAATAGTCATCGTCCATTTTCATTACCTTCTCCAACCTCTCTTTCTCTCTCTGCCATCACGCTAGCTGCAATGAGAAATACTGTTAATAGTATATGCATACATATATGGTTCTGATGAAATGGCAAAAACGGATTCTTGTTTCTGGATACATTGTCGATGCATGCTGTCATTCGATTCAATTATTTTTACAGGGTGGCATAGTTAGTTAAAGTGTTATTTCTCTTTTATGATTCGTCATTCTCCTCATCAACAACACCAAATGCTAATGGAAAGAGTAACCCGTCTCCATCAAAACTTGTGGCGAAAAGCAGGGTTCCGAGATAGTTATTTTTCATAACAGTGCTATCAAGTCCAATGAACCATGAAGAGAAGCCATGAAGCTCTCCTTCCCTCTCCACGCTTGCTTGTAGGACAAAGTTATACCATGGACACGATGAATATCCTCTAATATTTCTTTTGGCTTGTAATGTGGGAGAAGCTTTCCACGACAGAATTAGCAACCCATTCAACGGAGGCTTGCTGATGACCGAGATGAGCTATCCCCCACAATTGTGCTCGGAATGGATTGTTCTAATGGTGAAAGTAGGAACACCTGGGAGCTTAGCAGCATGTACACACCATGGA
Organism: Plectranthus barbatus; assembly: GCA_026898455.1. Taxonomy (NCBI): domain Eukaryota; kingdom Viridiplantae; phylum Streptophyta; class Magnoliopsida; order Lamiales; family Lamiaceae; genus Plectranthus; species Plectranthus barbatus. The sequence continues at coordinate 1,118,905 of JAPKLW010000065.1, read as the reverse complement.
CACCCCTCACTAGCATATTTGGCAGTGAAACGAGTCTTGTCCGACTTGACAGTTTGTATCTCAAAATGCAGCGCAATTGCCACATCCCTCAATGCCCTGTGACAACTCTTCACAGCAGGAAACTCTTGCCCCACACTAAATTCATGTGCAGGCAGAGGAATCACAGTACAAGATTGAACTACAGGCGTCGTGATCAGAACTTGAGGTTGCACGACGGAATGATGTGGAGAAATAACCCCAAAGTTTTCATCAACCTCACAGTTCTCCAAAGCAGCCAATTCATTATCATCAGGGAAACGTAATTCATCAACACTTGATGCAATAACCAAATCTCTATCATGACTATCTGTGCCATGATCATCCTCACTATTTACTGCTTTCTCATCAACAGGATCATACTTATTCTCATACTCACTACCTTGATCATACACATCATGATATTCTTTATCTTGACCATGTGAAAAAGCCATTTCTTGGTTGATCACCGTAGCCAAAAAATACCCATCACCAATATCCTGTTCCATAACTATTTCAGTTGCCAAGTTACCACCAAGCCCAATACCAAAGTCCAAATCGTGAACTAAGGACACATCTCTTCGTTGTCCAATCACTACATCCTGATTCACCATTTGCAAGAGCACTAAAGCTAGCTGTCTTCTTTATGAACTATAAAGTATCTGTCACTGATCAAAATAAAAAACAGTTAACAACACAGGCATATTGTCAAATACCCAATATTTCATATCTGCAGCCCTATCTCCTAATTATCCCTTTTTTAACTTTTTCATTCAGTTTGAACATGCCTCAGAATAAATTGAATGAATCACAAGCACATAAATTTCACATAACTAATTACAGAAACAATAATCTCCACTGGAAAAACACATACACGTAAATGTTAAATTCTCAAACAGAACAGCATTAAAAGGGCTAAAAATTCAGTGAACAGCCAAACAAAAACATAAATAAAAGATTAGCAAAGCTCATTAGGTAAACCACGCAACAAGCGGACAGAGAATAGAAAACCCCTGAAATAAATCCCCGAAAAACCCGTACAGCCTCGAACGAATCGAAATTCAGACAAGCATTAACAGAGAATAGAAAACATACCAAACAATCAAAATCAATATTTACAGCACACGGATCACACACACCACACACTAAAATAACAACTATTTTGGCGCGGGAATATCGATTTTGGTTATAGCTGCGAGAGAGGGAGAGAGTTGAAAATACTTGAAAATACTTGAAAAATTGGAGAGCAAAAGGGAACTGAGATTAATTTTGACTTTTTAGAGGGGCAGCGGCAGAGGCGAACGGAATCGGAGATGTGGAAGCGACGAAGTAATTGAGAGGGATGCGGATCCTCTGCAGGGGAAGCACAGCACCCTGCTGTGCCCCCTCAAAACAGCGACACGTGTCATTTTCATTATATTTGCTTTTCTCTTTTCTCTTTTATTTGTATTTACTTTTGTTTTTATCTTTTCATTCAATCGCTTTTTTTTCCATTACTTTTAACATTTTGATAAATCTAGTTTTATGATAATAATAATAATTTTTAATTAGTGTTTCTTTTATAACAAAAATTTATTTTATGAATACAAAGAATATAATTATAAAATACCTCATATTCAAGTGTATAATATTTAAGTTTTAAAAAAATATAATAATAAAACAACAATTGTGCTGTATAGGGGCGGCAATCTCTGACTCGACCCGACAACCCGACCTGAACCTAACACGAAATTAATGGGTTGGATTAACTCATTTAAATATTGGGTCAGTTTTGGGTCGAACCCGCGAACCCAATTAAATTTTGGGTCGGGTTTGGATTAGTTTCGGGTTGACCCACGTAACCCAAATAACCCGCAAAATTAATCAATTTAAAATTTTAATGGTATACTAGCTTTACACCCGCGCGATGCGCGAATTAAATATATGTTGTTTTATTTTACAATATTAATATATATATATATATATATATATATATATATATCTTTGCATTTTTAGCAATTTTTTTAAATATGTTTGATTATTCATTAATATTATATTTAATATGTTATAACATATATATATATATATATATATATATAATAAAAATAAAAAGAAATATACCTAACACAATTTTGCTATCTCTAATGAGAAAATGGTTTAATCAAACCTCATAGAATTTGTGTATATATATATATATATATATATATATATATATATATATATTGTAAAATAAAACAACAGATATTTAATTCGCGCGGGTGTAAAGCTAGTATACCATTAAAATTTAAAATTGATTAATTTTGCGGGTTATTCGAGTTACGTGGGTCAACCCGAAACTAATCCAAACCCGACCCAAAATTTAATTGGGTTCTTGGGTTCAACCCAAAACTGACCCAACATTTAAATGAGTTAATCCAACCCATTAATTTCGTGTTAGGTTCAGGTCGGGTTGTCGGATCGAGTCAGAGATTGCCGCCCCTATACAGCACAATTGTTGTTTTATTATTATATTTTTTTAAAACTTAAATATTATACACTTGAATATGAGGTATTTTATAATTATATTCTTTGTATTCATAAAATAAATTTTTGTTATAAAAGAAACACTAATTAAAAATTATTATTATTATCATAAAACTAGATTTATCAAAATGTTGAAAAAGCGATTGAATGAAAAGATAAAAACAAAAGTAAATACAAATAAAAGAGAAAAGAGAAAAGCAAATATAATGAAAATGACACGTGTTGCTGTTTTGAGGGGACACAGCAGGGTGCTGTGCTTCCCTCCCCTGCAGAGGATCCGCATCCAATTGAGAGAGGGTATTTAGGTCATCCTCGTTCCTTTGCCCCTTTCTTATTTCTTATAATATTGCTGGGATTGCCCCTCTCTCCTTACTTTATTGTTGTGATGGAAGGGTGATTTTGGTATTTCACGTCTGGGTTTGGATAATAAAAATTGTTAATCCTCGCATTATGGATTTTTAATCCAATTTTCCATATTTGATTTTATTTTTGGCTTGAGCTTCTAGTATAAAAAAATACGATCATTGTAAATTTAAGTAAAATGTGAATGATTACGACTCGATAAAAACTCGTTTAGAGAAATTTGTTATTAAACGAACCAAATTTGAACTAAATAGTATTCGACTTGTGAGCTAAAATTAGTATTGAGTTTTATTCACGTGAGTAAAGATACAGCAAAATTAACCCAGCCATGCACAGTCAGCAAAGGAGAGAATCTAGAAGATACACGTGCATGACATTAGCTTCTAGGGTTTTCCATAGTTAGTTAGAAAGTTTGTTACGTAGAAGCTTCCATCTCTTGTATATATATCACATATTGTATCGCAACAGATTGATGATGAATAATAATTCGTTCCTTCTTCCATACAAATCTGTTATGAAGCAGTTTTCTCCCCAAGTTTTCACAATTAGTAAGAAATATACAATAATTAATTTTATAAAGTAATAAGTTAATGATTTAAGAGTAATAATAATGCTAAATCTTTCTAATGAGAAAAATTGAATTTGAGCATGAATATCATATTAATTTTAAAATAATAATGAATATTTTAAATATATTCTAAATTTAGAAAATTCATTTTGGCTCGACTAAAACTCGATTAAGTTCGTAAACTTTAAAGTATTTGATAAAAAACTGGAAACTCAACTCCATACTAAATGAGTCAAACTCGAGTACAACACTAATCAGCGACTCATTTAGATTACCCCCCTAATCACAATAATGATAGTGAATGTTGAGGTTCGATTTATTTGAGGAAAAGGAGCCCATGGATTTGCATTGAGATGGAGAAATAACTGAAAATTACAAAAGAGAGTTGAAATAACTGAAAATTACAAAAGAGAGTTGAAACAAGACAGAGTTGAAAGAAGAAGTTAAAAATACCAAGAATGGAGAAAATGGACGTTTGTCCTCCCTTATACAATGTAACATACCCCTCTTTATATTTAATAGCCTATATTTAAGCCAAAACCCTAACAGCTTTCCCTAAAATATATGGATGATGGATGATAATTCTCTATTTAGTTGATCTTTGTGTTGACTGGGTCTCTCCATTTGACTGAATCTACTTTGATTGGTTCTTTATTTGACCGGACCTCCACTAAATGGACTGTCGTATTACTTTGATTTCTGGGCCTCGATTAATTGGACTGCAACGATAAATCTTGATATGGGCTTTGACTTAATCTGATCTGGGTTGGGCCGCTAGGGCCGGACCCCAACAATAGCGCCTTTTGGTTTCATACGACTATTCGTAGGTGATACTTGCGTATGCTGGTAACGGGCGACTTCAGAAAGTCAATCCGAGGGCCTATGCATAGGTTCGGAATCCATGCAATTTGTTAGAATCGCTTCGGGGAGCGTTCTCTTGCATGGAGCGTTACTCTCTTGCGTGTTCTTTGTTAGACTCCGTGGAGTGCTTATAGGACAAGTTCTGGTGGAGTGTTGGCATCAGGAGGTTCCTTTAGATGGACTCGTTATCCCGGGTGATTATGCTGATTGCACCAGAGTTCGTCCCACGAATCTAAGTGATGACTTAGGTTTTTTGCATTTTTGGTCAGTATGTAGGACCCAGGCGGGGTTGATGACGAGGGCCCCAAGTGATGTTGACGCCTTGACGGCAAGCCCCGAGTGGGGTCAACGGTGAGCCCCTAGTCGGGTCGATGGTTAAGCCTTGAGTGAGGTCGGTACTGATGCTGCAGCGGATGCCTTGGGCGTTTTGCCGCCCAAAGTAACAGCATTCTGGTAATTAATGGGTTGTTGCACAATTTTTTTCGGTATTTCCTGTAAGTTTGAAAAATAATTGAAAATACTCGAATTTTAAATAATTTTACCGAACAGTACATGGTACGCGTCATGTTGAACCCCAAGTGTGTCTTGTGGACTTGAATCGGTGTAGCCCAGTGGGATGTTGTTTTTAAAGATAAGTAATGAGAGGGTGTGAGATCATTTAATTTCCTTGAGATGCCTTATTTTTTCTTTCATCCAACGGCCCCTAGTCTTTGAGTTAATTCGAGCAATTACCTCCATTTGAAAATTTTAATTTTGCTAATCGAACAGTCCCTTAGCATGGTTATCTTGCATTCAAAGTCAGTTGATGCTCAATGAGTAGTGTGGTTAGGAAGTGAGAAACAAGATGAGTTCATCAACGAGGTATTAACATATATGAAAGGCTTTCTTGAACGACGAAATATTAACAATTGAGGAAAAAATTTAGAGGATAAGGGAAATGAAAGATAAAACCTGGAAAATGGTAGTTTAATCAAGGGACCTGATTTTTTTGACACTTCGAATGATCCTTGAGTTTTCTGTCACCAAGGAGCCCCTTGCCCTTCGAATATATTTGAAAGTTTGATTTCACCTTTGAGACTTTTAGTCAATCTTGGATAATTTTCTGGGAGTTTGAAAATGTAGATTGATGATACGCTATTCCACGCAGTCCTTTTCTTGTTAGTTCTCCACTTTCTAATGCTTACACCGGCCATATCTCTTGTTTGGAGCAGCATTTATCCTAGATTTATGTTCTTGCCTCAAAGCTGCTCACATATAGTTTTCCAAGTTAGTTTTTTATTTGAACCTAACAAGCTATAAGAGGTTGGTAGTCAAACCGTGGAACCTAACAATAGGAATATATAGGGTGGTAGGATCCTTAGTCTTAATTCTTCTTCGTCGAGGCAGAACTCGAGTCAGGCACAAGCTCAATATCTACCACCTCCGAAGGGTCCTGCAAACTCTACTAGAAGTAATATGGGAAAACTGATTTGCATAAAATAAATAAATTAAAACGATGTTACAAAACATTAAAGGTCATCAATCTTTGTCGTTTGTCCATCCACCTGCGACCCAAGAGAATCGTCACGGGTTCGAGGCAACAACCGTTCACCACAATCTGATTTATTGATTAGCAAATATCCAAGTGGTAATAAATTATTCAACTAGAGTTACTTTATAATAAATTAACTAGTAAGCTTACATGTAGTAATAACTGAATTTTGTGGGAAATACTTTGAAACATTACTAGGAAAAACTGATAATAGCAAATAATTAATCACTAATTAATAGAATAGAAGCATGTTACCGGATGTCATACGTTCTCGTAATTTCCAACTCTATAGCATTTATTCATCTTCTTTATTTTATGCTCTATAGGAGCCTGATTGGAGTTCAATCGAGACTAGGAGATTGCTATGCCTTTGATGTGTAGTACTAGACTAATGAATTCGCATGCGGTTTCCCTGAGATCTATAATGGAGATAAGTTCCACAAAGTATAACTCTGCATCAAGGCGAAACACATGAATTATGCCTTAATTTAAAAGGCAAACGCCGATATTCCCTGGGCGAGGCTAATAAACAATGGATTCTTGATCAGAATTTTTCTCTCTTTGCGGCAGACACGAGTTCCCAGTGATCAATGCTAATTGTTTGTCTCCACATCGATTGGAGATAGCTCGTGGAACTCGATCTTCACGTCATCTGATCCATATGCAAGACTAATAAGATTGCTCTGGGAAAAAAACATGAATGGAGAGAGTTCGAATGTCTATCCAAACTTCACTAAAAGATTATCCTCCCATGAGAAAAGGGTTAAGGATGTTAGATTATTAGAAATAGACTGATAAGCAATAAGAGCCTATCCACTAATATGCTAGAAAGAAAAACAAGAGGAAAGAGAGTTATCTTTTTGAAGTCAACTCCATATTTGACGGTTATTTCTCGCGACATAACTCTGCGGTCTCATGGTCATCCCTTGAATGAGGGTGGTTCCATTTCGTAGATTCCTGGAGTTGTTCGTTTTTTGCATTGTTCCGTCGAAGGAGAACGATGTAATTCTTACTCGTCGAGGTGGAACCCAGATTGGATACATGTACAATATCTAAAGCGAGTGATTCTGAGTAGTCGATGGTCTGCATGTTCTGGATGGGCTTCAAATTAACGTTGATCCCACGTGAACTTTTTCTTTTAAAGAGGCCGCCAAGTGAATTTTCAAAGGGAGCCCCACTGCTACTCCGCCATATGGAATCAACTTCAGTCATGAGTTCCAACTCCTTGGCCTGAGATAGCGTTAAAAATACCTTCACCGCATAAGTCGATTGGTGTAGCTCTCAGTTTCTCTCTTAAAGGCAAGGATGTGTGGTTTGCAGGGTTATATTCCCAATCGTAGTTATTGATGTCCTGTGGTTCAATCCTTCTACCAAATTATGTCGTCAGCTCCTATAAAATAGGAAAAACAAAATACAAAACAAGTTTGTAAGAAAATTAATATGGGAGCAGATGTAGAGATTCTGAAGTTAAATTTTCCCGTGATGCCTCTTCCGATGGTGGAAACATGAACGAGGGTTGTCTCGCGCTGTTACAATTCAAGAAATTGAGCTTGGACGACATGAAGGAAGAGGCTGCATCGTCGGATGCATTGCTATGCATGCAAGAAAATACTATGCAATCCTTAGCTGCGGGTGTACATAAGATTGAAGAAAAGAGCACATGCACGCGTCACACAGGATTTAAAGATCCTCTAGAAGATGATGTGGCAAGGAGACGAGAACCACCCTAACCTCCTCTGATTATTCCTTCTTAGTTTGTTACATTAGAATTCTCTAGATTAGTCACGTTTTTTTTTTCTTCATTCAGCTGTATATATATTGCTTCCATTGTATATTGTGGGGTGTACAGAAATTTCATCTCAATCAATATAGTTTTTATCCATCTTTCTAGGATTTTTGACATGGTACCAGTCCCAGGTTCCTTTTAATTTCTGCGTTCGTTTTTCCATTGCCGAAAAGGCTGATGAAAACTATGAAGAGCAGCTCAATCTCCATGGCTCCGATCACTTGGGGATGCAGCTCGTGCCGTTTCTCCTCACCAATTCCAATTATCGCCTGTGGAAGAGTGCCGTGGTGAGGGCGCTTGAATCGAAAGATAAGCTTGGTATTGTCGATGGTAGCTGCAAAATACCGGCGGCAACTTCTAAGTATTACTGACGCTGGAGGAAGGTCAACAGCATGGTCGTCTCATGGATCACGGCATCAATTTCGAAGGAGTTAACCCAGCAGTTTGCCTATATTAATGATGCAGCTGATTTGTGGCGAGAACTTGAGGAGAGGTATGGAGTTTCCAATATTGCCATGTTATTTCAAGTTAAAAGGGAGATTGCAAATATAAGACAGGATAATCTAAGTATTACAGAGTATTATGGGAAACATAAGGAATTGTCTGATCAATTGAATCAACTACGTACTAATGTGAATGCTGATGAGATTATAAAAGGATTAGGAACAGGTAAATCAGCGGATTATATGTCAGGGGCACAAGATGGTGTGAAATCAGTGTTCAAAGCTTTTGATAATGTGAGTGAAGAAGATAGATCTGTGGAGTTTTTACTCGGTTTAAGTGATGCGTTTAGCATAGAAAGTGATCAGGTGCTAATGATGGAACCGTTGCCCTCAGTTAACAAAATTTACTCTATGATGCTGAAGGCAGAAAAGAACAAGAAAATCACAGAACTTATGCACATGAACTCTGATAATCTTGCCATGGCAGCTAGAGGAGATCAGCGGTGGAGCCGAGATACAGGAAAAGTGAGGCCGTTTGTTCTACGAGAGAAAGGTTATCAGTTCTGTACTCATTGCAAGAGAAGTGGCCATATTGTGGAAAACTGTTTTAAGCTGAAAGGTTATCCCGAATGGTGGGATAACATGAAGAAGAGAGGGCCGGCCATTGCTGCTCAGGTCGCTGACACACCATTGGAATGGAACAATACCTTAAATGATGCTGTTGCTAACGCACAGAGGTTGGTTACCAGCAAGGACGCAGACTGTTCAGGCAATGAGATGATCAACATGGCATTCTTTGACAACTTTGAAGGTAATTGCATTTCCACTTGTCTTAGTACTCTTGATTATATTGGTTTGGATGCATGGGTTGTAGATACAGGGGCCACAAGTCATATGTGCATCAATTTCAATCTTCTTCACAATATCCAAGCTGCCAACTCTCATGTCTCTGTCTCTTTACCAGATGGAAACACTCAACATGTAACTCATATTGGTCAAGTCCAGTTATCATCCCTTATCACCCTACGATCTGTTCTTTTCTTACCTGCATTTAAATTTAATCTTCTATCAGTTAAAAGGCTCTCTGTTGATTCAAATGTTTCTTTCATCTTTCATAAAACTTTCTTCCTCATACAGGACCTTGATTCTAAGATGATCATTGCTGCTGGTAAAACTATCAGAGATCTATATGTTCTGGATAGTAGTTCATTCAGCACACAATCCATCAAAGAAGTTCAGGCCATGCTTTCTTCACCCCAGCACTCCACCACTTTACACTTCTGCAATAAAGCCTCCTCTGTCGACTTGTGGCATTGTAGGCTAGGTCATCCATCATACTCTATTTTATCTCACTTATCTACTTACATTCCTACATGTAATCCCATTAAAGATCTTACATGTGAAGTGTGTTCCACCTCCAAACAGAAACGGGGTTCTTTTTCTTCTAGCACTACCAAAAGTAATAAAGTTTTTGATCTTTTGCATCTTGATCTCTGGGGCCCTTACAAAACTGAATCTCTAACTGGTTGTAGATACTTTCTCGCTTTGGTGGATGACTATAGTAGATTCACCTGGACATTTCTTTTAGCCTATAAGAACCAAGTCTGCACAACCATTCACTCTTTCATCAAATATGTCCAAAATCAGTTCCAAGCAACCATTAAAACCATACGCACAGACAATGGGACTGAATTTGTGAATCACAAGTATCAATCTCACTTTTCAAACCATGGAATCATTCATCAAAGAAGTTCTCCTTACACACCGCAGCAAAACGGTGTTGTCGAACGTAAACACCAACACTTAGCTCAAGTTGCTAGAGCTCTTCTCACTCAGTCAAAACTGCCTAAGTGTTTTTGGGGGGATGCCATTCTCACTGCTACACATTTAATCAACCGTCTTCACTCACCTGTCCTTAATTGGTTGTCACCATATTTCCTCCTGTTTAAGCATCAACCTGATTATTCGGCCTTGCGTGTGTTTGGCTGTCTTACCTATGTCCATAACAAACAAACACATGATAAATTTGCAAGTAGGTCAACTTCTGGGATTTTCATAGGTTATTCATGTGGCCAAAAAGGGTATAGGGTTTATATACCTTCTACTAAACATGTCCTCACATCTAGAGATGTTGTTTTTCATGAAGAGATCCTGCCTGCCTGTCTAGATTTTTCTCATATCACACCTGCTCCTACAACTCTTCCTTCACCATCACATATTCAGGATGATGAAACCATCATCTCTGATGTTCCTTCAGCTGAACATACAGACCCTTTTATCGCAGTCCTCATCCACTCATCCTACTTCCCAACCACCTCCTGCACCTGAACTTCACCGCAGCACTCGAAACATTCATCCACCTGCCTGGTTACAAGACTATACCACAGCTACATCCAGCTCTACTTCTGAACTTTCCAACATAGTTGTTTCTGATGCTCATACTAACTTGGTGGCTTTTTTGTCTACTTTACATGAACCTCACTCATATAATCAGGCTCGTACTAACGCTAAGTGGCAGGATGCAATGAAGCAAGAGATTATGACCCTTGAACGTAATGATACTTGGGAGCTCACTTATCTACCACCAGGAAAGAAAGTTGTGGGTTGTAAATGGGTTTACAAGATTAAATGCAATGCTGATGGGAGTGTGGAATGTTACAAAGCGCGTCTTGTGGCCAAAGGTTTTACCCAAGTCGAATGAGAGGATTACACTGATGTGTTTTCACCCGTTGCCAAGATTGTCAGTGTCCGTCTATTGATTGCCATTGCAGCAGCCAAGGGTTGGCATTTGGATCAGCTAGATGTCAACAACGCCTTCCTACACGGCAATCTCTCCGAAGATATTTATATGCTGCCACCCCCGGGATACACGAAAGCCAAGGTCGAAGAGGTTTGTCGGTTAAAAAAGTCATTTACAGCCTCAAACAAGCTTCACGTCAATGGAATATCACCTTCATCACCAAGTTGCAGCGTTTTGGCTTTGTTCAATCCGGCCATGATCACTGTTTATTCAGTTATAAACAAGGTGAGGATCGCTTATTCTTGTTGGTTTATGTTGATGATGTCTTGCTCACGGGTTCTAATGCAGCCTTGATACAAAAAGTTAAAACTTACCTTGATGAAGCTTTCACTATTAAGAATTTGGGGCCTGTCAAATACTTCTTTGGGATGGAGTTTACACGATCCGTTGATGGTATTTTTGTCACTCAAACCATGTATACCACTGATATTCTCCGTGATGTCGGGATGTTGGATTGTTCTCCCACTACCACACCTCTTCCTCTAGGTATCCGATTTCTAGCTGATGATAAAGATCTTTCACCTTTGCTGCCTCATCCAGATAGATATCGAAGATTGGTTGGTCGGCTCCTATATTTGAATTACACTCGCCCAGATATTGCGTATGCTGTTCAGCAACTTAGTCAGTTCATTCATTCTCCACGCTCTTCGCATTGGAATGCAGCTCTACACGTGGTTCGATATCTATCTCACTATCCATCTCGTGGGATTCTTTATTCTTCTCACAGCCCGCTGCACCTCTCTGCGTACTGTGATGCCGATTGGGGAGCTTTTCAAACCACACGTCGCTCCTTATCTGGATACTTAGTTTTCTTGGGGAACAGTCTCATCTCATGGAAAACAAAGAAACAATCTACGATCTCCTGTTCCACCGCCGAAGCCGAATATCGGGCCATGGCTGCCACTGTCCGTGAGTTGCAGTAGATCACTTTTATGTTGTCTGATCTTGACTGCAAACCATTTGTAACGCCCCGTATTTTAATTTTCAAATTTATCATTGTAATAAGATCAATTTCCGATCAATTATTCTATCGATGCGTAATCAACGTACATGATCCCATGCAAGCCATGCAAACCATGCAAGCGCATTTCGATATTCATTTTCGAGCAAACGATCTACGAATATTTGAATGTTGAGATATTATCCGTTATATCAGAAAAGCTTTAATGATCGATTAACCGATGGTGTCACATCGTATAACGTGTTTTCGTAGAATTTAATGTCGATGACATTCGATTGACCGATGGGGTCACATCACGAAAAAGCAAGTCATGTAATTAATGCAATTACCTACCATATATTAATTTACCTATTTTATTTATTTATTTAATTTATTTAAAATATCAAAACTTGGCCACCAAGCTTGTAGCATATAAGTGAGGAAATAGATCATTTTCCCCACCTTTTCTTTTCCTTCAAGTCGAGAGAGAAAGAGAGCAAGAGGGTGAGTTTTTCTTGAAGTTCTTCAAGACTTGGAGCTTCCATCCACCATTTCCGGCAAGATCGAGGATACCAAGACTCGTCATTGTGATCTACGGTTGTGGGTGAGTGCTAGAAACCTTGTAAAGCTCTCAAAGTTTGAGTATATATATATATATGTATATATATATTGGAGACTCACCATCTTCTTCTCTTGTTTTTCCTCCATAAACCAAGGAGAGGGACCAAGTTGAGAGGCTAGAAATACCATCAAGAAGCTAAGGCAGGAGATAAAATCAAAGGACTTCAAGGGTGAGTTCCTTTTGTGACCTAGAACTTCAATCTTTTTCTTGCGGAGTTTAAGTTTTTCCATCTTTGAAATCAAGCATGAGATGTGCTAGATAAGCATGATTTGGAAAGATATAAATGTATATATGTGACCATAGAATGTTGATGAACCATTTAAGGGTCTGACCATGAAGTAAAATGAGCTCATAGCATGATAGAACCCGTTTTTGTACACTTTGTGAATAAGTATGCATGTTGCTAAAATTCCCCGCAATCTGGCCGAAAAGTTTGATCATGGAAGACAGGGAAAAAGAACTTAGATCAAGCTTATTTTCGTATATGTCACACTTTAAGATGTTAAGAGTATTTTCCAATTGGTTTCACTCAAAAATGTTAAGTGGTTTGAAAGATAAATGCCTTACAAAATCAAGTATCATTCTGTGGCAGTCTGCCTTATTGGTGTTGTGCCGAAAAATGTAATCATCTTTTGCACTTGAAAATTTACATGCTTAAATTAGTCTCACTTAGGAGTATCTCGGTGAAATTTCAGATCAAAATACTTTGTATTGATGTCGTGGTGAATTTTTCAAATCAGACCCCTGTTTCTCAACACATTCAGACCCCCATAAATGATTAAACTCCCCCGACCTAACCGTAACACATTTTAGAGATCCGTCAATTGGAGAACGAACCTCAATAAGTATACTATGACAATATAGAGTATGAGCATGATAGGATTAATGAACATTAAGTTATGGTTTTTGGTTGCTCTCTGCGCAAAGCTGAAAGTTAGCAAATTTTCTAAGTATGAGGATTTGTTTCTTAAGTATACATCTATGATCTAATGAGGCATCGTAGGATCATTAAACATGTTATAACCGGTATGAGTGCCTATTAATCTTTTCTATACTTGAATTTAAGTGATTGAGCCGTATGAAGTTGCATAATTACATGTTTGCAAACTTGAATATGAGCAAGTTTCATTTATGCAAGCATGCTAAATTGATCAAATGAAATGAGTTAAATAGATTGTTGAGTTGATTATGATGTATGATTTCAATTGAACACCTAGTAATTAAATATTAAAATCTAGGTGTTGTTCATTTGGGATATAAGGCATCCACTAGTGGAACAAAGTGAGCCGAGCACTTATTGAATAAGGTGGGCTCTATTTTTCAATAAAAATGCAAACGATTAACTATTTTGATTTCGAGCTTCAAGCTCAAATGACGAAATGAAAAGCATGTTTATTTTTGAAGCTTATGTCATTGCCTAAATGTTTTATGCTTATTGATAAGCTCATAATTATACTCACTTATCTGTGTTTTTCTCCATTGTTTCAAGTGTTTTATTATATGTTTTTAGTTATTATTGTGCATGAGTCTATTTTGGAGGGTGTTATGCCTTTGATGGGTGATTTTTGCATGTTTTAGGCCTAATTCCCCAAGAAAACCATTCCGGAAGCAGTGATGTGTATGAGTAGCAGTGAAGAGTTCTTCCACACGAGGGATTCGGGCTATTGGCGTATGGAAATGGATGAAGCTTTGAGTTAGCTCTCCAATGCAACTGGAATCGGGTCAATCGGAGTTTGGGAGAGGAAGTTATGGCCAAAACCGTGAGACTGCACAGAAGGGGATCGACGCATGCATTCCTGTCGATCGACAGGATTTGTGTCGCTCGACACAGAAGCTCAACTTGAAGAATTGACACAAATTTCAACCCGGATTTCGACTGGATGGTTGTGTCGATCGACAGGCAGGCTGTCGATCGACACGGAGGCCTGAAAAAGCTGTTTTGGGCCTGTTTTGGCAGTTTTTGCTATTTTTACCCAATACTCAAATTAGGTCTTTTTCCCCCTCTATAAATTAGAACTTTGAGGCACGAATTTCAGACTTCTTGGATGCATTATTACACTTCGAACAATTGAGCTTTGGAGTTTTTACAAGACATTCAAGGTTCCTCTTTATTTGTAAGTTCATTAATTAAATGTTTCTTTATTTTCTAGTCATGATTTGTGGCTAGAACCCTAAACAGGTTCTAGGGTTATGATTTCTTTTCTGATGCTTGTTTAATTGATATCAACTCTCTAAGCATGGTTTAATTCTCTGATTTAATTTTATAATCTAGATTAAAAGAAGGACCGAGAGGTGAATTGAGATCTAAGTTTATAGTTAATAATTGATGGATCGAGAGATGAAAATTATTAACAGGAAGAGAGAATTAATTGTGTTTGTTTTCTGTCCAACCAAGAAGAAACCTACATAGGAATAATTAGATAATTATGAGATTGATTAATTTGGTGTTCTTGAGACCGAGAGGAGATAGTCACTAATTAATAATCTAGGATTTAATTGCCTGACCAAGGAATTTAATCCACAAAAATCTATGTTTTCCCCATTGCTGAGTTGATTGATATTTGCATGTTGATGATTAGATAATCTGCCCTAGGATCTGTACTTTTCTTTATTGTTTTCAAACTCTTTAATTTCTTGAAATTGTTCCCTTTAAATTTACAAAACAAAATCCCTTTTCCAAGTTCCTCAAACATCTACGGTCTTTAAATTATGATTAGTAATTTGGATTTTTCGTTGCACAGTCCCTGTGGGATCGACCACCTACGGGTGTAAAAAAATATTATTTGCTTAACCGCTAAATTGCAGTTTATCAAATTGGCGCCGTTGCCGGGGACTGTCAGATTTATCTGAATATTAGTTTATTTTTAGATCTGATGGATTGAGGCTGTATATTTATTTTTATTGTTATTTTCTGCTTTTATTTTGTATTTAGTTTGTTGATTTTGGTTTTTGGTGTTTGATTTTCGTATTTGTTCCTATTTAGTTTTTCTGGTTTTCAGCCTCTGTCTCGACCGACAGAATTTTTGTCGACCGAAATAGGCACAGAAAACACCCGTGTCGATCGACACAGAGTCTGATTTTCTGTTTTTCATTGTTTTTGTTGCAGGTTTATGAACACAAGGGCCCAGGGCAAGCCACTCGAGATTTTTGACCCAGAAATCGAGGCCATCGTCAGGAAAAGGAAAGGAAAAGCCAAACAAAGAACAAGCACAGTCATGGATGAGATGCCACCTTTGGAGGATCCCGAGACACAGTTCATCACTCAAGAGAATGCCGTCTTACTTGTCCAAGAAGTCAATCAGATGAAGGACGTCATCAAGCAACTCATGGCAGAAAGGGAAGCTGACAGGCGCGAGGCCGAAAGAAGAGAGAGAAAAAGGAGTCGTCCAGACGACTCCGATGATGAGGATCCGAATGTGATGGCCAAGAAGTACAGACCACAGCCCGGGAATGAGGGATTTGTTATTGGCATCACCGCCAATAACTTTGAACTCAAGACCGGCTTGATTCAGATGGTTCAGCAGAACCAATTTGGGGGCCGAGCAGTGGAGGATCCTTACACTCACCTCAGGATGTTCGTGGAGGTGTGTGATACCATCAAGCAAGGAGGAGTTACCCAGGATGTGATCCGTCTACGCTTGTTCCCCTTCTCACTTAGGGATCAGGCTAGGACGTGGTTTACAGGCCTGGACTGCAGCAACATCCGTACATGGGCCGATCTCAGAGCCGAGTTCCTCGCCGCCTTCTTCCCACCTTCAATCATCATTCAGAAAAAGATGGAGATCTTGCAGTTCCACCAGAGGATGGATGAGACTCTCTTTGAGGGATGGACCAGGTTCAATGAGCTGCTGCGAAGTTGCCCGGGCCATGGAGTGGTCACCGAGGAGCAGGCTCATATCTTCTATAGAGGGTTGACTGAGGAAAGCCAAAAGTCAGTGGACTACGCAGCTGGTGGATCATTGATGAGCAAGTCACCAGAGAAGGCCCTGAAGCTGTTCAAAAAGATGGCCCTGCATGATCAACAATGGGGGAATCCAAGGAGGCCACAGATCCGAGCTGTTGAGACAAAGGAGGATGATGCATTGAAGAAAGAGGTAGAGAAGCTCAAGGGGGAGGTTGAAAAACTAACTACTTTTGCTTCTGTTTCTGTTGCACAGGTTGACCCTATCGCCGACGTGAACTACATGAATCGTGGTGGCTACCAGAATCAATACCGGTAAGGGGGATACCAACACTACCATCCTAGACCCCATCCAGGTTTCTCCTACTCTCAGCCTGAAGCTGCCGAACAACCACCGCCAGATTTTGATGTGCAGAATGGCGAGATTGTGGAGAAGAAGAGGAGAGCCTTGACGAGGTGCTCAAGAACTTTATCAAAGCCTCAGATTACCGAGTTGGGAAAGTCGAGAAAGAGGTGGCAGGACTGAATACCAAGGTGTATCTGCTCGGCAAGCACGTCAAGATCATTGAGACTCAAGTGAGCCAAATTGCTACCACTATCGGGATGCAACAAACTCCAGGGCAGCTGCCTAGCACCACCGAGGCAAACCCCAAAAACCAGAAGGAGTGCAAAGCTGTGAAGTTGAGGTCTGGAACGAGCTACACAGGTCCGAGCATGCCCCAAAGCAAGTTTGGGGGGGGGGGAAAAAGAAGAAGACCCAGCAGACCCGGCCTCTGTTTCGATCGACATAATTCCTGTCGACCGACACAGAGACCCAGAAGAGGCAGTCGACATAGATTCAGAGGAGGAGATCGACAGAGCTGCAGAGGGTGTGTCGATCAACACACCCCCTGTCAATCGACAGGCAGATCAGAGCCAAGGCCAGTCGACCCAGCAGCATTCCCAGCAGCATTCTTCCACTTCCAAGGCTTCCAAGACACCTCCGATGCCGTTTCCTCAGAGATTTGCCAAGCAGAAGGAGGATTCCAAGTTCTCACGCTTTGTCGAGAACTTGAAGAAGGTAAGCATTAATCTTCCACTAATTGAAGCTCGTTCTGAAATTCCAGGTTATATGAAATATCTCCGGAAGCTGATGAGCGAGAAGAAACACTTTGTGGAGAATGCAACCGTGAAGCTTCATGAGCAGTGCAGTATGGTCCTACAGAAGAAACTTCCAGTCAAGAGAAGTGATCCAGGCTGTTTCACCATCCCAGTTGAGATCGGGGGGTTCAAGTTCGAGAAGGTGCTGTGCGACACTGGTGCCTGTATCAACCTGATGCCCTTCTCTATCTTCCAGCGCCTCAAGATTGGAGAGTTGAGGCCGACCACTATCACCTTGCAGATGGCAGACCGATCTGTGTCTCGCCCCAAAGGTATAATTGAAGATGTACTTATTCGTGTAGGTCATCTTATCTTTCCTGCAGATTTTGTGGTCCTCGACATGAAGGAAGATGGGAACACACCCCTCATCTTGGGAAGGGAATTCCTAGACACTAGTGCTGCTTTGATTGATTGTCGTGGTGGAGAGATCACTCTTCGAGCAAATGAGGAAAAGATCACATTCAAGCTCGACACAAGCCGGCAACAATCCAAATGCTTCAGAATTACCTCCAGAAAAGAAGTTGATGAAGATGAAGAGGAAGAAGCAAGTGAGGAGTTCAAAGAAGACCGCGCCGCTCAAAGATGGGAGCGAGGGAACGATTCGGCAAAATTATCAATTATACCGTCTCTTCCCGAGCTCACTGCTGTCATCCAAGATCGGTGGGTCTACATGGTGGATTCTCATGGTAGACGAGTGCGAACTAGCCCGCCCTGGTTCTGAAAACAGGTATCGTCAAGCTACGACGTTAACTAAAGCACTTGTTGGGAGGTAACCCAATTTTTACATGCTTTCTTTTTATTTCCCGTTGTTCCTCTTTTCAATTTCCGTTGTTATTTCAATTGGTATGTTTGAATTTAATTTCAAATTTCTGTTTTGCATTTATTTTAGTTTAGTTTCGAAAAAAAAAAGGAGGAATGCCTCTGTTTCGATCGACAGGATCCCTGTCGATCGACACAGAGGGTTGAGCACGGAGAACTCTTTCGACCGAAAGCACAAAGGGGTCGATAGAAGGCTCTGTGTTGATCGACAGGCTCCCTGTCGATCGACATAGAGTGCCAGCAGCACCAAATCTTCGTTGCGCAGCGCTGAATTCCACGGGTGGATAAAAACATCGATGTCTGAGATCGACAGTCAGGTACCGTTCTTCTTCTTGTCTGATTTTCAAACTTTTTCTTACTCTCCGAGTTCGAAATAAGTTTGGGGGGATGTGGACAAGAAGTTGAACCTTTATCCCTTATCTTTATTTGTTTTACTTGCTTTATTTGGTGTGTTTATTTAATTTTTGCCTAGAAAAAAAAAATATAGATATTATGTGAGGAAAATTTTTATTGAGTAATTGAACCCTCTTGCATTATATGCAATGTTTGGAATCGATCTTTGATTAGTTGAATTGATTTCAATTGTGGTTGATTTGCCCATGAATGTAGAATACCGCATGATAGGGTCTAATTGAAACTTACACTTGCATGATGTTTGAGTGGATTGAAATTGACTAAGGAAGAAAATTTGAACCCAAGTGAGTTTTTGAGCCTTTATTTGTTCATGAGAGATTCGCATGTATGTTTTCGTTTCTCTAGAACTTGCTTTTGTTCTGTTTTGAGACTGCATGGTGTGCACAAGGATAGAAAATGATCTTAGGCCATCTTTGTTAAGCCCAATCCTAAACACTATCCCTTCATATGTTGAAATTATCCCTAGTAAGCCCCATTGTGCCTAACTCCATTTTTTGTGTCTTGTCTATGAGATTTACATGGAGTTATAATGGTTTTTGTCTTGTCTATAAGATTGATGGAAGAAAGGGTGGTTCAGTATGTGTTGTGGAAAAGAAAATTGTAGTATAGTGGTGAATAAAAGATGGAAGGTTGTATAGCTCAAAATAAATTAGAATTCTCATAAGCCCTATGAATAAAATCATGTGTTAACTTTTGATTGGGTATAAGGGATTCGAAAGAAGAGCTAAGAAAAAAAAAAGAAAAGAAGCATTTTGAGTTGAATTGAAAAATTTAAGGAGAAGGGTAGATGTTTATAAGATGGTGGTTAGATTGATTGAGGGTGTACAACTTGATTGATTTAGTCACTTGGCCATATTTCCCTACCTTTCACAAAAAGCCTTCATTACAACCTGTTCAAAGTCCTTTTTGATTCTTGAATTGTGTGCACAAATAAGCAGTGGAGATTTTAGAACTCTTGCAAGCCTATGGTAGAAATTTCCTCATACATGTCATGAGTGCTTTCATTTGAAACCTAAACACTTGAGTGATTGAGCGATACACTTTCCCGTGAGTCTTCCGAAGTTGATGAATATCTTATCTCTTTCAATTGCTTGTGTGATATGGATTGATGAACCTTGATTGTGATGAATCTTGTGAGGCATTGCACTTTTAACTGCTTGAGAATTCTTTTCTTCTTTTCTTCGATTGAGG
This sequence comes from Plectranthus barbatus, assembly GCA_026898455.1. NCBI lineage: Eukaryota > Viridiplantae > Streptophyta > Magnoliopsida > Lamiales > Lamiaceae > Plectranthus > Plectranthus barbatus. Next base: position 1,099,009 of record JAPKLW010000065.1, on the reverse strand, counting down.
ACAATCTAATATTCAAGTTTGGGGGGTTTGATAAGCTCATAATTATACTCACTTATCTGTATTTTTTTCCATTGTTTCAAGTGTTTTATTATATGTTTTTAGTTATTATTGTGCATGAGTCTATTTTGGAGGGTGTTATGCCTTTGATGGGTGATTTTTGCAGGTTTTAAGCCTAATTCCCCAAGAAAACCATTCCGGAAGCAGTGATTGAATCGGCCATTGAGTGAGTGAGTGGAAGGGCTTTTATTTCGAGGTGAGTCGGCCGTCATTCCTCCCTTACTTGGTGACAGGACTTCCTTCTTTACTTAACTTAATAAGGATTTCAAGTAAAGAGCTCCATCCCAGGCATGGATGAAAAAGTAACACCGCCCACTAATCAAATGCTACCCATGTTTAGGCTTTCAAAGCGCTGAGTCGTGAATAGGAAAAGCACTGACTTCTTCCCTTCCTCTCCTTACAGTCGATTACATCGACCCTCTATCTATTGGCCCTCATTTGCATGAGATGACGGGATTACTTGCTCTTGCTTATTCGTAAGGCATGAATTTGTCCACTGCTCGAAGCTCTTCCCCGACCACCACACAGACGGGCGAGGATTAGGATCAAAGGCTTCCTATTCAACGGATTCGGCATACGAAGGTGTAGGTAACTCTTTAACTATATAGTTAAGCAACCGACCGAAAGGGATTGATTTAAGAAATGCTAGCGGCGCAGACCGGATAGAGGGAATTCATCGAATGGGTCCCTACGCTTCGGATCCCATATCCTCGCTGCGGTGAGAAATAACAAAAAAAACAAAGAAAAGAAAACCTGGATGATACTAAGCGCTAATATAAATAGTTCTTTTTCGGGTGTCTTGGTCTTGGATCCGCTCTTCTCTTAGCATGAACATTCATTCGTAGTTCGCAAAGGATTCAATCCAGCCGCAGGTTTCCCTACGGCTACCTTGTTGCGAAAGGAGGGTCAGCGCATTTGTTTTGGGTACAGAGGACCATAGGTTCGAATCCGAAAATCCACTATAGATATTTTGAAGGGGCGTTATAGACCATCCTGACGGACGTGATTTCAATCTAAGCACACTCAAAGAGGGTTGGCAGGCTATTCCTGATCTTCGGGAACTGCTAGAAGTTGCCGATAAATTCTAATATTGATAAGCTACAGGGGTGTGCAAGATCGGGCTAGGCTAGAAAGACAAGGAATTCTAAAACTTTTTAATGATACGAAAATGCAACTCACAACGCCCAGAGGCGGCTCTATCAACTCTTTTGTCACCACTTTGCGTTCTTGTTTGTCCGGGCTACCTTACTTACCGTTGCACCTAGCAAACCTCTATCTCACCACTCGCTCAATGACCCCATCTCGCTTCGTTTACTTTAAAGTCGTGGGTAGGCGTGCGCTATCAATCATATTGGATCTGGCATCATTTGTTAACCAGAGACTACCGTTGGTGCTTTTGCATCCCTGTTCCCCCCTTTTCCTTTGCTCCGAACCACCGCTGCCCACTGCTTCTACTAGGGCGTAGTCGACTTCGTTAAACCTTCTCATACACATCTTCGATGCATCGTCTGATTTCGCATTAGAGCGTTTGGTCGTTGAAAGCCACGTTTGGGCTTCGTTAGAAGCGGCCGAGTGGCAGGGAAGGTTGAACTTAACTGTGCGTGCGACTGAGAAAGAGCTTTAATAGTTGTGTGTGTCGTACGAGGAATCGAGTTCGCACTCCCTGATAAAGGGGCTTTACTTTCAGTAACTTCTTTCACTCGTTCTGTCGTCTCATTTCAGCTTTCACTTGTTACAGTAAAGCAAGCAGGAGAGGAAGACCTCCAATCACTGTACTGGCAATTCAAGATGAACTCCTTCCATGCCAACAAGTAGAGTACTTTACTTTCAAAAGAAGCAAAAGAAGAGAGATGAGATCAAGCTTTGAAGTTGGTAGCTGAAAGAAGTTCGTGAAGGTCAGGCCAGAGCATAAGGAAGGAAGCTCACTCAGAAGCGAACTCCTACTACTATTTTAGAGTACCGAAGCTCAATGGCATTGATCACACCTACGGCCAGAAGAAAGGAAATACCTAGCGCCCCGGTCCCTCCATTGACTGACTGGCTTAGAGGACATTTCGCGCAATGACCAGTGCAATTCGCGCATCTGTCGGTTCGGTAGAGGGTTCAGATAAAGTAAGTAGCTCGCAAAGAGGGAGTTCCCCGGCTGGTACCAATAGATAGAGCGACTAGTAAGAGTAAGATAAGCAAAGGCCTTTCTTTCCCCGGACCGATGACTCGCTCGTTCAGTACTGCTAACTATTTATTATAGGAGGATGCCGCCCCCCTCGGGACTACCAGTAGCTTCGGTTGTTGAATCTCGTGCAAGTTAGGTTGTGGCTGCAAGCGGAACGTAGGCGCTTTAGGTGTGTGTTGACCATGCACTCTCGCTTCGTGTAACGTCGTATGTATGATAGAGGTGGTGTGGTCATTGACCTCAATGCTAATGGTTATCCCCAAGGGTGGACGAAGTTTAGAAGCTATGATCGTACCCAGAGAGGATGGTCTTCCTCTGATGTCTTCAAGCCGGCCATAATAGAATAGATAGGCGAAGCATTCTCGCCTATTGATAGATAGCAGGTTGCTTCCAAGCTCAAACCATTTGAAACTGAATTGCTACTTTTTTCTTGTTATTGATAGAGTGCTCCGCCCCTGTCAAATAAAGTAAAGAAAGTATAGGGAGAGAACTGGAAGAGAGAAGGAAAAAGAGCAAAGGATTTACAAGTCTAATAGGAGAAGAATGGCTGACACGTTGACTGCCTTCGATACTAGAAAAATAACCCAAGCGCCCCCAGGGCGGACCCCAACCGAAAGGCGCTAGACGGACTAACGGCAAGCGAGATAAAGAAAGCAGCTGGCCCTATGTGTAAAGTGTAAAACCTTGCCGCGGGAGAGTCTTTCTCCAATGAGAATAAATACAGTTTTTGGGCAAGACAAGAAAGAAACTCGCCCTTTGACACCAAGGGATAAGAATTGCTGGCGATGACTTGGTGAAGGGAATCTATGCGAGAAGGTTCTCGAACAGGGTTCCGACCGAATAGAGCACAGAGCCAACGAGTTCAGTCGAACAAGGTAACGAGTCTAAGGGCAGGATCAAGCTTGAAAGGAATGGACGGGCGTAGGCAACATAGTGAACGCTGCAACTAGATATGAGATCGATGTCTTAAAAGATAGATGTCGAGAGAAACTGTTAGACTTCTTTATTGCATTGCGAAGAGAGATCGAAGACGAAGATTTTCTGACGCAGTGCGGGCACTGGATGGAAAAGACAGATAAAGGAACAACCCACTGGAAAGGCATACCTCAAGGAGCACCAATCTCCCCCGGCAAAGATCTATCTGCACGAAGCCGACCTATGGATAGAAAGAAAGATGGAGGAAAGGAAAATGAAATATGAAATCCAAACCAAATATGCTTTGGGAGTGTGAGATAGGCAGACGGGGAGTACGCAGCCGAACAACCGCGGGGGCTTCCAGCAGTGATAGCTGAACTAACCAGATGGCCGCCCAAAAAAACAAACCTGGAGCTGCGAATTGAAATCGGAAATCAACGTCAGGTCCCGGCTATCCGAAAAAGGCAGACTGAAGTGGAGGATCACAAAATGCAACACAACAAGGGGCGAACCAAGCGCGAAGGAAAAAATGAATCAATCAGAATTGAGACAGGGAGTAAAGGTGAAAGAGAGATTTTCGAGCCTGCAAGCAGCAAGCAACAACGGCTTTTCAGCCGTTGCGCGCTAGCTTGTAGTTTAGGGGTATAGTAGGGGTGCCCCTTTGTCTTTGTAAAGTCAAACTTTTCTAATAAGGTAAGCTTTTTGGAACCCTCTTCTCTAGTAACCCGCCGCCGCATATGTAGAAAAAGAGGGAGCGGAGAGACGGCACTATTATTGACTTTCTGTAATTTCACCACTGGTAGTCGGGAAAAGAGTGATCCTAATTTTTAAAGTGTAAGAGTAGCAGTGAAGAGTTCTTCCACACAAGGGATTCGGGCTATTGGCGCATGGAAATGGATGAAGCTTTGAGTTAGCTCTCCAATGCAACTAGAATCGGGTCAATCGGAGTTCGGGAGAGGAAGTTATGGCCAAAACCGTGAGACTGCGCAGAAGGGGATCGACGCATGCATTCCTGTCGATCGATAGGATTTGTGTCGCTCGACACAGAAGCTCAACTTGAAGAATCGACACAAATTTCAACCCGGATTTCGACTGGATGGTTGTGTCGATCGACACGGAGGCCCGAAAAAGCTGTTTTGGGCCTGTTTTAGCAGTTTTTGCTATTTTTACCCAATACTCAAATTAGGTCTTTTTCCCCCTCTATAAATTAGAACTTTGAGGCACGAATTTCAGACTTCTTGGATGCATTATTACACTTCGAACAATTGAGCTTTGGAGTTTTTACAAGACATTCAAGGTTCCTCTTTATTTGTAAGTTCATTAATTAAATGTTTCTTTATTTTCTAGTCATGATTTGTGGCTAGAACCCTAAACAGGTTCTAGGGTTATGATTTCTTTTCTGATGCATGTTTAATTGATATCAACTCTCTAAGCATGGTTTAATTCTCTGATTTAATTTTATAATCTAGATTAAAAGAAGGACCGAGAGGTGAATTGAGATCTAGGTTTATAGTTAATAATTGATGGATCGAGAGATGAAAATTATTAACAGGAAGAGAGAATTAATTGTGTTTGTTTTCTGTCCAACCAAGAAGAAACCTACATAGGAATAATTAGATAATTATGAGATTGATTAATTTGGTGTTCTTGAGACCGAGAGGAGATAGTCACTAATTAATAATCTAGGATTTAATTGCCTGACCAAGGAATTTAATCCACAAAAATCTATGTTTTCCCCATTGCTGAGTTGATTGATATTTGCATGTTGATGATTAGATAATCTGCCCTAGGATCTGTGCTTTTCTTTATTGTTTTCAAACTCTTTAATTTCTTGCAATTGTTCCCTTTAAATTTACAAAACAAAATCCCTTTTCCAAGTTCCTCAAACATCTACGGTCTTTAAATTATGATTAGTAATTTGGATTTTTCATTGCACAGTCCCTGTGGGATCGACCACCTACGGGTGTAAAAAAATATTATTTGCTTAACCGCTAAATTGCAGTTTATCACTTATCTATCTGTCCTCTAAGTTGGAGGATCTCCACTTAGGGAAGAGCATGTGACACAGTTGTGTGCATGTTTGTTTGTAACGATCGTGTCCTGGTATTGAAAGAGATGCCAGTGATTAGTGCACTAAGATGCCGGCTCGTTAAGGTCGCGCCTTAACGTGAATGTGCATCGTGACCGGTGTAGGTGGCCACCTCCCGGATCACACTTGTTTGCAGATAGTATAACATGTGAATTGAAAATGATTGCGTAATCAGAAAGATAAATGGTTTTGGCACGATGGGAGAAATTTTCAAAAGTAAAACCCCATGCGTGGCCGTAAAATAAAGGCATGACATAAAACAAATTGTTATATTTTGAGCATGTGTCCACTGGGTACCTTCAAGTACTCAGCCCTGTATATTATTTCTAAAATATGCAGATTGACGGTGGTGACGATGGCGAACGAGTTTGCTTGGCAAGGACTCTCCTCTTTTGTAAAAGATACAACTTAGAGAATGCATCTTCATATGTATTCTCCCTTTTTAAACTTTTCGCTGCTAGCAAAACTCTTATCTTTTGCTTACTTTTTGATGCAAATCTGAATCTGAATCTTGTCCGAAGAGCCTCGATCCCTCTTCGGAGAGGCGCCTTTTGATTATCCTTGTGTTTGGATGTCTTATTCTGTTTATAATCATTGTATCCATTTTCCCAAACACACCTGTCACGTATTTCTCCCCGATGCACCTCATGAAATATCCTTTATTTAAATCGGGGCGTGACAAAGTGGTATCAGAGCGAGGCTATTGTCCTTTTATCCTTGTCGTTCTACCTTCTTTAGTTCATTCGATTTTCGTGTTGTTTTCAATCTAATTCGAGGATCTCTTTGCTTCGAGACCTCTGCAATAGCAATCTTTCTTTCTTGATTATGAAGAGTCAATCCTAGAAACTTCTATATCAACTCTAAGAGTTGTTATCGAAATCGAACTTTGAAGATAAATAATTCCATTGAGGTCTTTTGATATGATCAACCCCTTTAGGGTTTCCAAATAAAATGGAGAGCCAGCACTCATGCCCGTCACCGCATCAGAAGAAAGAAGAATTTTCAAATTCATAAGTTCATTTTCATTAAGCATGCAAATTTAAATGGCATGAGATGTTTTAAAATACCCCTTTCCCAAGGGAGTTAAGCATTCAAAAAGAAAGATTTTTCAAAAATCTTTAACTTGATTGAAATTTTTATGTGCAGCATGATTATGTGTTTAATTTAAAGCACTTGTTTGAGGCCTTTTGTTGAGAACTTAGATGCTATTGCTTATCAAACATCGGGTAGGTCGAAGACCTCCGATAATGTTGCAATTATAGCATAACGAGACCTAGATTAGAGACTACCTTATATAGTTTAATTATGATAAGTAACTTCTTGGGTGACTTAATTACTTTGTAAAGCGTACGATATACCGACCGTCGACTAATTATGTATAATTATGACAGATGGGAGATGCAAATTTGGAGAATAGGATGAGCTATTGGACCTGCATGATGCATGAGGGAGAATCTATCCCGTTGTTCGTGTTCCGGTTCTATGGTTGTTGGAGGGACGCTCAATTTCCTGCTCATATTGGGGCAAATCATGCTATCATTAAGTTGTGCACTTGTTTGCCGGTAGAATGGAGTGAGTGGACATCGCGTCAGTATGCAGACCTTCGGGCCGGGAGGCCGGACCCGAGAGTTTGAGATGATGACATGGACGTGATATGCAAGATGATTCTAGAGAGGTACCGGACCACCGTGTTAGCAGTGGGCGCACACCCTTACAAGCCCGGATCTATCCAGGCACCGATCATTTTATCTGACGACGAGGAGGAGACACCAGTCATCATCAATTGACGATTATCTCACTAATAAGCTGTGACGATTCGATTTAATGCCGCATTTAAATCTTGGTGGATCTAAGATCCTATCCATTATATATTGTTTACCGCTTTCTTGATAATGATATGTTCAAAACTAAGAAATTCCAATCTTTTTAGAATGTCGCCAAGAGCAGCTAGGGGTAGAGGACGCGGTAGGGGCCGGGGAGGACCCCCACCTAACCATGCCGAGCAACCACCACAGCAAGAACAACCTTTTGCGGGAGCAAATCCCAATGCGCAGTTTCCACCTCAAGAACCTCGACGAATCAGTGAGATTTTCACCCGTCAAAACCCGCCTCTTTTCGACAGAAATGGGGATCCAACTGTGGCTGAAGCCTGGATCCGAGGAATGGAAAGGATCTTCAAGATCCTGCAGTGTAATGAGATGGAGAAGGTGACCTGTGTTGCCTTCCAACTGACTGACGAGGCCGAACATTGGTGGGAAAGCCACTTGAAAATACTTACACCTGCGCAAGAAGAGGCGCTAACGTGGGAGCAGTTCAAAGCTGAATTTTACGAGAAGTACGTTTCGCTCAGCTATCGTGTTCAGAAGGAAGCAGAGTTTTACCGCCTGAAGCAAGGCAAACTGTTAGTAATGGACTACGATAGGGCATTCTGCGGCCTGTCCAAGTATGCTCCTGATGCAGTAAACACTGACGAGAGGAAGGCCATACGGTTCATGGCTGGCCTTCACACTGAGATACAGGCACCTCTGGCATGCCTCACTGGGCTATCGTACAAGGAAGCCTTGCAAAAGGCTATGAACATAGAAGCCACCCTGAACAACGGAAAGAGCACTGTGCCCAACAAGACCAAAAGCCTGACTGAGCAAGGAGGAAAAAGAAAGCAGGAGGAAAAGCCCCAAAGTTCGTTTGCCACCCAGACGAGGCCATGGCAAGGAAATCAAGAATTTTTTGGGAATCCGAGAATGGAGCAAGAGCAGAAGCCTTTCCAGGGGCAGAATTATCGACCGACCATCCAGCAAAATGCACCTAGAAGCTGTAATCACTGCGGCAGAAGGCACCAGGGAGAATGTGCTACTATGAGAGCTACTTGCTATAGCTGCGGGAAGATGGGACATTTCTCTTCCCAGTGTAGGTCAAGGAACAGAAACCAGCCTCCCCAAAATCAACCAAGGGGCAACTACCACAATGCGCAACTGAGAGCAGTACGAGGAGGAACTCGGCCCCGAAAATAGAGGAATCGGCCGCAACAAGCCGAACCAGTCAGACAGCTACCACCACCAGCACAACTTCCACAGCTGGAACCTCCACCTGCTAGACAAGGAAGAGCCTATGCCATTGAGCAGCCAAGAGAGAACGAGAACCAGGGCAACCTGGCAGGTATGGGTCAGATTAACCAACTACCTATTATTGTGCTTTTTGATACTGGAGCATCGCATTCCTTTATTTCTGAAGAATGTGTGAAGAAATTACAACTTAGTGCTTTAGAAGCCGATCAACGTCTTAACGTAATCACACCTACTGGTGGATCAGCTACGACTATGCATATATGCGCGAGTGTAGAAGTTCAATTAGGATCTTTTGTGGTACGTGCGGATAACCTCAATATCCTAGACATGAAGGATACCGATTTGATCTTTGGAATGGATTGGCTTGAGACCAATCATGCGACGATTCACTGCAAGGATCGAAGAGTTTCTTTCAAGCGGCCAGGAGAAAAGCCAGTTCACTTCCATGGAATGAGGAAAGGGACAAAATTACCCTTAATTTCTGCCCTGCAGGCAGCAAGACTAGTTCACAAGAAGGGGAGTCAAGCCTTCTTGGCTTACTTGGATTTCAAACAAAAACAAGAAGCAGATATATCTAAGGTCGATATCGTCAGAGAGTTTCCTGATGTTTTTCCGGACGAGCTACCTGGACTACCCCCAGACAGACAATTGGAGTTCACAATTGAGTTAGAACCAGGAGCCGCACCAATCTCTAAGGCACCCTATAGGATGGCTCCAAAGGAACTCCAGGAATTAAAGATTCAACTGCAAGAGTTGATGGATTTAGGTTTCATTAGACCTAGCATTTTGCTCTGGGGAGCTCCAGTTCTTTTTGTCAAGAAAAAAGACGGATCTATGCGAATGTGCATAGATTATCGAGAGTTAAACAAGCTAACTCTGAAGAACAAGTACCCCCTTCCAAGGATCGACGATCTGTTTGATCAACTAAAGGGCGCTAGAGTCTTTTCGAAGATAGACCTTAAGTCGGGATATCACCAGTTAAAGATTCGTCAAGAGGACATACCGAAGACTACTTTTCGGACAAGGTATGGCCACTACGAGTTTGTAGTGATGCCTTTTGGGTTGACAAATGCACCTGCAGTGTTCATGGATCTTATGAACCGTGTGTTCCACCCATTTCTGGATAACTTCGTCATAGTCTTCATTGATGACATCATGATTTACTCAAGGAGTGAAGAAGACCACCGAGAACACCTGCGAACAGTCCTGCGCACTTTGAGGACCGAGAGACTCTATGCTAAGTTGAGCAAGTGCAAATTTTGGCTCAGGGAAGTCATGTTCTTGGGTCATATCGTGTCAGTAGATGGGATTAAAGTGGATCCTGCCAAAGTGCAAGCGGTAAAAGGTTGGGAATTGCCAAAAATGCCGAATGAGATTCAAAGCTTCTTAGGACTGGCAGGATATTACAGGAGATTCATTGAAGGATTTTCGAAGATTGCTAGACCACTGACTCAGCTGCTAAGGAAAGGAATCAAGTACACTTTGACTGAGGAGTGTGAAGCAAGCTTCCAGAAGCTTAAAGAGTTGTTAACAACTGCTCCTGTTTTAGCAGTTCCGGAACCCGATAAAGATTTTGAGGTATATACCAATGCTTCAAAGAACGGCTTGTGATGCGTTCTAATGCAAGAAGGCAAAGTAATCGCCTATGCGTCACGATAGTTGAGAACCCATGAGTTGAACTATCCCACTCATGACCTTGAATTGGCTGCGATAGTGCACGCTCTCAAGATTTAGAGGCATCACCTCTATGGAGTGAAATGCGCTATCTTCACTGATCATAAGAGCCTCAAATATTTCTTTGAGCAAAAGGATCTTAACATGAGACAGAGGAGATGGTTGGAACTGGTCAAGGATTACGACCTAACGATCAACTATCACCCTGGAAAAGCCAATTCAGTGGCAGATGCTCTGAGCAGAAAGACCACCGCCAAAATGGGCGCCGTGATCACACAAGAGTTAGAATTGATCAAGGAATTCAAGAAGCTTGAACTCGAAGTGATTCTGCCACCAACCACTTTGAAGAGCTTTTTAGCAACCTTGGTAACAATGCCTGATCTAAGATCAAGGATTATAGAGGCGCAGCGAGAGGATGACCATCTTGAGAAGTTGCGTATCAAAATACGGATGGGAGAAAACAAAGGTTTCCGAGAAGGAGCTGATGGAGCCATAACTTTTGAGAGAAGAATTTGTGTGCCCAACACTTGTAATTTACGAGAGTAAATCATGAGAGAGGCACACGAAACACCATATACCACCCACCCCGGAAGTACTAAGATGTACCAGGATTTGAAGTCCAAATTTTGGTGGGATGGTTTGAAGAGGGACATAGCCATGTTTGTTGAACGATGTTTGGCGTGCCAGCAAGTGAAAGCGCTCCACCAAAGACCGTACGGAAAGTTACAGCCGCTAGATATTCCCGAATGGAAGTGGGACCAAATAACAATGGATTTCGTAACCAGTCTACCCAAGTCCCAACGAGGGAATACAACTATCTGGGTAATTGTAGATCGTCTGACCAAGAGCGTACATTTCTTACCGATACAAATCACCTTTGGCTCAGACAAACTGGCACAACTATATGTTAAAGAGATAATCTGACTTTACGGAGTGCCTACTACGATCACGTCTGACAGAGATGCAAAATTTACTTCCAGATTTTGGACTAGCCTGCAAAAAGAATTAGGCACAAGGCTAAACTTTAGCACCGCCTTCCACCCGCAGACAGATGGGCAAA
>JAPKLW010000065.1:1047614-1059654 GCA_026898455.1 Plectranthus barbatus | reverse complement strand
CAAGGTCCCAGTCAGCTGAGTAACCAGCAGAGCGTAAGAAACGATTTAACACATTTTCCGCTGCCAAGTTATACCCTGATAAATCGGGACCAACACCAAGCATCTCAATTTGGTCAGGGCTTCCAGCTCTTTCAATCCTGCATTCTCTCTTACTTCTCTATCCTCTGCTTCCCATTTCTTGAAACTCCCCAGCATCTTCAACTCCTCCAACCCAACTAGATTTGATATGATGCCTCTACCTATGCTTTTGAGATTTTCACACCATGTAAGATCTAACACTTGCGATCGAGTTAACCCTTCCATCTCCCGGGGCAACTCCTTAATCGAATAACATTTACAACAAACGAGAATCTCAAGGCTTACCAACTCCCCAATTAATGATAATGTCTCCAATTCATTACATGAATCTATGACCAAAGTCTTGAGATTTTTCAGCGATTGTGTTGTGAATGGCAATGATGTGAGCTAGTTTCTTTCGATGTGTAACACGTAGAGATCTCTAATGCCTTGAAGAAAGCTACTATCCACCACTTTGAATTCCTCATTCACTGAATAACAAATCCAGGAGATAAGGCTTAAGTTTTTGAATCTCAAACTAGAAGGAATTTCTTGAGAGGAAGAAATCCAAAAGCAATCATTGACACCAATTTTTTTTTCCATCCTTCGCAATGAAAATGCAAACATTGCGAACAATATCATGCATTTTCACATAATCATCTCCATGCTCGCTTTCTAACAGCAAAGACCGACTTTTAAGGTTACTAGCCAATGAGCACATATAATACCTTGCATCCTCCACATTTCTAATGCCGTCAAATATGCCTAATCCCATGCTAAAATAAGTCAGGTGCTCAATAGATATATCAGCATCTTCAGGATACAAACAGCAAAGCAAGAATAAGGATTTTTGGTCAGAGTCCAAGAAATTGTAACTTAGTTTTAGGGGATTATAAACATCTGGAAGAAGTCTTTAGATATCAGATTGTCTCAATTGTCGTAATGCATTTTTCCAAATACGCACATCCTTCACATCTTTTAGCGCAGACCCTACAGTTTTAAGGGCGAGTGGCAATTCTTTGCACTCATTTACGACTTCTTTAGCTATGGAACTCAATTCGGTGTCATCCACACATGCGCCGACTCTGTGTATAAATAGAGGCCACGCCTCTTCTTTATATAACAATTTCATCTCCATAATCCTTTGAACATCCATATCATTAAAAACAACATGATTTCGGGTTGTTAAAAGGATCGTACACCCTTTGTGGTTACAAGGTATACCTAGATCCTCTAGCACGAGACTTTTCCAAACATCATCCAACACTAGCAGAATTTTCTTTGTGCCACTTAGTCTCGTAAGTAATTTTTGTGCTCTATCCCGAGATGTTTTCCCTTCGCATAATAGTTAAGTATTTTGTATATAACTAATTAGTTATGTATTCGAGTTATGTTGGAAACACCCTTCCCATTCAAAAAATTGCACTGTAATTTTCTTTTTCTTTTTTTTTTAAAAAAAAATCAACCGACTTAAATGTACCCAAAGGTACAAACAGGTAGCACTATTAGGACGGGAAATAACATTAGATTAAACATGATAAAGCAAAAGTTGACACAAAAATAAAATTTTCTTGGTTAAAAGTGAGTGAAAGATGATAGGGTTTTCCGCAAACGTAAAATCGTTTATTGATGAATATAAATAAAGGGCAAAAAGATATGAAAATCTATACAAGATATACATGAAACATAAACCCTAGATATGGAAATATCTAATATACTCTATGAATATATCTAATATTCTATCATCCCCCCTCAAGCGAAGGCGTCGGAAGTGTGTCGAGCCTGAGCTTGCTTCTAAAGAACTCAAACAGAGGGCGCGGAAGTGCTTTCGTGAAAATGTCAGCGAGCTGTAACTCAGTTGCACAAAATTAGTGACGAGCTTGCTGGCTTGCACAAGTTCCCGAACAAAATGATAATCGATGTCTATATATTTTGCTCTCTTGTGTGCAATCGGATTTTGAGCAAGGAAAATAGAGCTCTTGTTGTCGCAAAATAGATGAGGTGGTCTGGCAAGCGGGATGTGTAGTTCGCAAAGAAGAGAGGAAATCCAGACAATCTCGGCTGCCGTATTTGCCATAGCACGGTATTCTGACTCACAGCTAGAGCGAGCGACAGTTGGTTGTTTCTTGGCACTCCAAGAAACAAGATTTCCGGCCAAGAAGACAGCATAACCATAAGTAGAATGATGAGTATCAACACATCTCACCCAATCCGCATCGGAGTAAGCAACCAAGTCGAATGAAGATTGACGAGAGAAAAATAAGCCGTGAGAGAGTGTACCTTTAACATATCGAAGAATCTGTTTCACAGCCTGGAAGTGCTCGACAGTAGGAGACTTGAGGAATTGACTAGCAAGATTCATGGCAAAGGCAATGTCCGGGCGAGTAATGGTGAGATATTGCAGAGCTCCAATGATTGAACGATAATGTGTGACGTTATCGTAAGCTTCACCATCCTGAGGCAAGGTGACGCCGGCAGGTAGAGGGGTTGCCACCGGCTTGGCATCCAGCAAATTCGATTGCTCAAGAATGTCTTTAGCATATTTAGCTTGAGAAAGAACTAAACCATCCCGAGTATACGTGACTTCCAATCCCAAAAAATAGCTAAGTAAGCCCATGTCCTTAATGGCAAATTCCTTGTGCATGCGAGAGATGAAGGCCGAAATGCATGCAGGATTATTGCCAGTAAGTATGATGTCATCAACATATACAAGTAAATAGAGCAATATAGGTCCACGCCGAAAAATAAATAGCGAAGTATTTGCTTTGCTGCAAGTGAAGTCCGAAGAGAGCAGAAACGAACTCAATCGTTGAAACCAAGCGCGAGGAGCCTGCTTTAAACTGTATAAAGCTTTCCAGAGTAAGCAAACATGATTAGGAAATCGCGCATCAGTAAAACCAGGAGGCTGTGACATATAGACAGGAACGGAGAGAACGCCATTGAGAAACGCATTCTTGATGTCGAGTTGATGTAGAGGCCAGCCGTTGGTGACAGCAATTGATAATATAACACGAACAGTAGCAGCCTTAATCACCGGGCTGAAAGTGTGAGAGAAATCAATACCGAGAATTTGAGAAAAACCTTGAGCAACCAATCGCACTTTATGTCGCTCGATGGATCCTTCAAAACAAAACTTGGTCCGAAAAACCCACTTTTAACCAACTATGTTCGAATCCGGAGGTGGGGGAACAAGTTCCCACATTCGGTTTCAATGAAGCGCTTCCATTTCTTCAGTCATAGCAGCGAGCCAGAGGGGATTTTCGCAGCAAACTTAAATCCTTTAGGCTCGGCAGAGGTTTGAAGCACATCATGCAGGCGTGTCAATGCATAATATGCAAGGTGGCACGGTTTGAAAATCCCAGCACAAGCTCGTGTGACCATGTGGTGTCCCGGAGGAGCAGGCGGAGGGTCGGGCTGAACAGGAGGCGTGACTTGGTTGGGCAAATCCTGAGCAGGTGGAGCAGCAGCAATATCATCAATGCAGATAGAACAAGGCCGAGAAGTACCTGAGGGTGTTGAGGAAGCCACAAGCGAAGGGGGCTCTGGCTCGGGCGAGAGAGGAGCTGGTCGAGGTTCCATAAATTTCGAGATGTCCAGCCGTGCAGGAGAAGTTACAGGAGCAGAACCCACCATAGGAAAATAAGATTCGTCGAAGCGAGCATGCCGCGTGATATATATGTGCGAAGTAGACGGGTCGAGACAGCGATAACCTTTATGCTGAGAAGAGAAACCAATAAAAATGCAAGGCAAGCTGCAAGGAGAGAATTTATTAGCTGCATAATCACGTAAGCATGGAAAAACTCGACATCCAAATGGATGAAAGTTCTCATAATTCGGAGGCGATCCAAATAATGCCTCGAAAGGTGACAAACCACGAAGAACCGTGGATGGCAAGCGGTTTACAATATATGTCGCAGTAGAGAAGACATCAACCCACATGTATAGAGGCGAGTTGGAGTGAAATAGCAGAGCAAGGCCGGTTTCAGTAATATGCCAGTGCTTGCGCTCTGCACACCCATTTTGTGACGGAGTATAAGGGCAGGACATATTATGATGTATTCCTTTAGATCGAAAGAAACCCATAACAGCAGAGCTAGTAAATTCACCACCGCCATCACTTTGAAAAACCTTAATTTGTCGAGAAAATTGATTTTCGACGAGAGCAGTGAATGATTGCAAAACCGCAAAGAAGTCCAACTTTTTAATCAGAGGGAAAAACCACGTAAAGCGACCGAAGTCATCCACAAAAAATCACATAATAACAAAAAGAGGCATTTGACGTAACAGGTGCTGGACCCCACAAATCACAGTGAATAATATCTAAAACATGTAAAGCTCATTTTTCATTCAAGGTAAATGGCAAACGAGAGCTTTTAGCTTTTTGACACGACGTACAAATGGACGGTTTCGATAAACATGAAGTTACAAAAATACGACCTTGCTTATTAAGTAAAGAAATAGTATCAAAAAACACATGACCAAGACGACTATGCCAAAGCTCAAAAGGAGCTTTCAAAACATTATTCTTTAACTGAGAAACAAAAGCAGGAACCATACGATCCAAGGTATAAAGCCCAGCATTACGTCAACCGCTTGCGAGTACCTCCTTGGTGTGACGATTCTAAATTTCAAAAAATCAATCAGAAAAAGAACATCAACCGGAAAGTCAGACGTGAGTTCACTAACAGAGAGTAAATTCTTAGTTAAAGATGGAACCACCAGAACATCCAAAAGATTAACCGAATGTGAAATCCGAGAAGAGCCAATATGTAAAATAGAGAGATGTGCATCGTTACCGACTATAACACTATCGGAGCCAGAATAGGGCTGAGAGGTGTCGAGACTCAAAGCATCAGGTGTCATGTGTGCCGAGGCACCAGTGTCAAGGAACCAATCGGACGACGGGGGCGAGGAGACCGAACAGCCAGCGTTGAACGCCTCAGCAAGATTCGCCAACAACGTGCAGGAATAACGGTCAGGGCAGGCATCAGCATAGTAGCCCTCATGTCTGCATATTTTACATCGGGGTGGATGGCATTGGCCATTCTTGCCGTTTCCACCGCGACGGTGCTAGGAGTTGTTGTTATTGCTTCCCTGACGATCCGATCCACCGCGAGAAGAATCAGCTGCAGCGGATGTGTGAGATTGGCCATAGAACGCAACCTGTGAAGAAGATTAAGAGTCTATAGAGTCCTGAAAAATAGAAAAACTCTCCTCCTTGGAGAGGAGATCGCGAAACGACGGGAGGGCGGTGAGCACCATATGAGCGACCGAGAAGGAGATGAAGGAGGGACCGAGTCTGATCGATGCTAAATCTACATACATATCATAGCATAGAGCAAATACATTTATAAAACCCAGAGGTTGTCGAACCCACAGGGACAGTGCAACGAGGGAAAATCATGTACTGAATGTAGTTTTCAAAACCTTTGTTTGGGCAAATCAATTTTAAGGGTTTTGGGTTTTTCAAAACAAATAATTAAAGAGAGAAAATTCAAATATTAAAAAGCACAGATTCTAGGGAAATATACCAATCTGATCAACATGCAAGAAACAAATATTCAAACCCAGAAAAGATAATTTGGTGGAAAATATGTTAATGTGGAATAAATTCCTTGGTCTGGCAATTAAATCCTAAATTATTAACAAGTGGTTATCTCCTCTCGGTCTCAAACACACAAAGTTAATTAATTTCAATAAAGATTAGATTTATCCTACAATTGAAATCTTCTTGGTCGGACAGATAATCAAAAGTATTAAACCCTCTCTTCCTATTACTAACCTTCACCTCTCGGTCCTTCGATTAATAACTAAAACCTACCTCGATCTTCATCTCTCGATCCTTCGACGAAAAGTAGATTTAAAATAAAATCAGAGAGTTTAAACCAATTTGAAGGGTTGAACAGTTGAATCTAAGCATGCATCACAGATGGAGAAACCCTAGAACCTGTTTAGGGTTTTAGCCTAACATATTAAATAAAAACATTGCAAGGAAAATTAAAGATTGCATTAAAAACAGTAAAGGTTTAACAAATAAAATTAAAGAAGAATTCTAAAGTACTTGGAAAACTAAAGTAAAAACAATTATAAAAGATGAATGAAAGGGATCTCTCATCTAAGCTATTCATGAGTTTATATAGTGGTAGGGTTGAGGCTTTGGATGGTATCTTTGCTCCAAAATTCGTCCATATCTTTTATTTGGTATCTTTCCTTCTTCAAATCTTCAGCACGTGCGACATTAGGGCTCTAAACCGCGCATCTCGGTTGGGACAGGCTTCACCACGGCCGAGATCTGTCTCCCATTTCAATCCTTTTTTACCTGATTTGTTTTCATCTCGAGCTTCCATCTCGGTCGGGATCTTCTCTGCCACGGCCGGGCCGATTTCTCTGCACCACGATCGGGATTTCCTTCATTTCGATCAAAACAGAGAGCTTCTTTTGGCGAATTTCTTCATCTTCTTGACCAATTCTTCACTTTTCATCACTTTTTCCTGCAAAACCATGCACCACAAGCATAATACCTTCCACTATACACTCATGCTCAATTTATTTGATAAAACTAACTAAAAAGCATAAAAGAAAAGAAAAACAATGCAATAAGAGAGTAGAAAAATGAGCTTATCAATCCCCCCAAACTTAAACACTTGATTGTCCTCAATCAACAAAAGAAAAAAATCAAAAGCTCAAGCAGAAGAGAAGTGCAATGCCTCACAAGATTCATCACATTCAAACTCGTAAATCCACAAGACATCAGCACTTTGAAAGAATCAGAAAATCAGTAAACTATGGAAGACTCACTGGATAGTGTTTCACTCATTCACTCAAGTGTTTAGGATAAATATGAGATCACACAAAAGTCATGCAAATTAAATTCTACCATAGGCTTGCAAATATTCTCAATCTCCACTGCAATCATGTGCACACAAGTCTAAGATCAGAAAGGACTTTATTCAAGGTTGTAATGTAAGGCTTTTGGTGAAGGGTAGGGAAATATATGGCCAAGTGACTCAAAATTAATTTCAGTGCGTCCACCTCATCAATCTTAATCCACTATCTATCAATAGCTACCCAACTCCTTAGATCTTCAACACAAACCATGGCTCTTTTATTCACATATAAATTTTTTTCTTTTCTTTTCTTTTCACATATCCTTTTATGCTCTTAAACAATTTTGAATATTTATTTGAGCTTATAAGGATTAAACACAACACATTTTTTTAGAGCCCAACCTTTTGTTTTCACCCTTCTAATATTATCTTATCCTTTCTCAAACAATTCCCAACCCACTCTCATAGACAATAGCTGATTTCCCTATTCTTTTCTAACTCATAGACAAAGAAAGAAATTCATAGGCTCAAAAGGGCTGACTAGGGATAAATATTTAGTTAGGACAATGTATGGGAAAAATAGGCTAAACAAAGATGGCCTAAAATCATTTCCTAAACCTGTGCACACTTAGCAATCTTGAAAAAGAAACAAAGCAAGTTCTAGAGAAACCTAATAATGCAGACACTCTCAATCGAATTCAGGCTCAAAAACTCACACTTGGGACAATTATTCTTCCATAGAAGACATCAAATCATCATCTAATCATCATGCCAATGCAAGTATCAAAACAAGTAATCCTGTAGTTTTCTAAATTCATAGGCATTCTCAACCACTATCACAATCAATGCAAACTAAAGTTAATCAATTCAAATCTTGCATTAAAGTCTTAGGGTTCAATCATGCTCAAGCTCCCACAATCTCGCATTTATTCAAAAATTTACCTAGGCAGAAATTTAAACAAAACAAATAAAAAGATAAAAATTAGTTTCAAAACCCTAAATCTTCATCCCCCCAAACTTATTCGAAAAGCAGAGAGAATAAGTTTGGAGATCAGATCCAGAGATTGAAACTATACCTCAATTGTTGGCCTCAGACACCAACTTTTTATCTTCTTTCTTTGACCCTCTGACCGCGTGGATTTGTGTCTGCTGGTACTCCATCTCGGTCGTGGTGAGCTTTATCTCGGCCAGGATGGAGCCTTCTTGTCGACCTCCTTCTCGGTCAAAGTGTTCCACATCATGGTCTTTTATCTCGACCGTGGCAGACTCTGCCTCGGTCGAAACAGACTTCAATTCTTTTTCAAAAGACAATGAAAACAAGTGAAAGCAGCAAATAAAAATAAAACAAAATTAATTAAAGAAAACGAAAACACAAAAACACAATGGGTTATCTCCCATTCAATGCCTTATTTACCGTCGTGGCTCGACTCAGTATCAGCTCACCAAGGCGGTCGAGTCCAGACTCGTCGACCCCTTGCATCCACAGTGTAGACCCGGCGGTTCTGAATGATGGTGGTGTACTTGGAATGAGGGAGCTTAATTGCTGATTTCACCACCTCGTTTCCTCGTTCCCACTGAATTGCTTCTTCTTCTTCTTCCGGTGTTTCATCCCCTTCTTCTTCTTCTTCAGTAGCCGTGATCTGGTTGCACTCCCTCTTCCTCTTGTTCAAGTCAATGCAAAAGGTGATAGACTCCTCATTTCCTCTCAAAGTGATCGCCCCCTTCTTGCAGTCGATCAGGACTCCAGCTGTGTCGAGGAAATATCTTCCCAAGATCATGGGTGTGTTGGCATCTTCCTTCATCTCATGGACAACGAAATCTGCAGGAAAAATTAAGTGACCAACACGGATAAGAACATCCTCAACAATACCTTTGGGCTTGGACACAGATCGGTCCGCCATCTGAAGAGTAATCGTGGTGGCTCTCATCTCCCCAATCTCCAACTTCTTGTAGATGGACCAGGGCATCAGGTTGATGCTTGCCCCAGTGTCACATAGTACGTTCTGAAACTCCTTGCCTCCAATCTTGATAGGTATCGAGAAACAGCATGGATCCGATCTCTTGATGGGGATCTGCTTCTACAACAGTAAACTGCACTCCTCATGAATCCTCACTATTTCATTCTCCATGAATTGTTTCTTCTCGCTCATCAGTCTTCTGAGGAACTTCATGTAACCTGGTATCTCCCTGAGAGCTTCAACAAGAGGAATGTTAATATTAACCTTTTTCAAATTTTCTAAAAACCTTGTGAACTTAGAGTCCTCCTTCTTCTTCGCGAATCTCTGAGGATAAGGCATAGGAGGCACCGGATCAGCTCTTCTTTCCTCTTTCTCCTTTTCTTTCTCTCCCAGTCTAGGCTTCTGTTTCGACCGAGATGCAGCTGTCTCGGCCAAGCTGCTTTTGCTCTACTGTCCCGGTCGTGTTGGACTTGTGTCGACCAGGGTGGAATCCTCTGTCTCGGCCAGGCTACTCTCTATTTCGGCCGGGCTGCTTCTCTCTACCTCGACCGAGATGGACTCCATCTCGGCTGAAACAGAGAGGTCCTGTGCGGGATTTTCCTCCTCTGTTTCTCCCAATTCTCCTTTCGGGCTGCTCAAACCTTCATATCTCCTTTCGGATCGCAGCGAAATTGCATTAACTGATTTCTCCTTCGCTGGATTTGTTTATGTTGTACTCGGAAGTTGCCCCGGCTTGTGCTGATTACCCAAGGTGGTGGATATCTGACTCAGTTGGGTGTCCAACATCTGTAAATGCTTTGTCATCAATTGCATGTGATTGGCCATCCCTTTGACTTAGTTCTCCACTTTACCAAATCTATTGTCCGAGCTCTTGATGAATTTCTCCAGTGTCTCCTCTAGCACAGACTTCTTTCTTTCCACAATTTCTCCTCCAGTGCCTACATCAAAACCAGGCGGAGGATGTTCTGCAGCAGAGGGGTTAGAATATGAAAACCCAAGGTGAGATCGCCCATGGTTGTAGTGATACCCCTGATTGCCTCGGTAGTTATTCTGATAACCACCGCCAATATAGTTCACCTCCGTTTCTGCAGTTTCAGATGAACTGCTTGCACCCCGGTTGATGTAGTTGGCCTCCACCGGAACAATAGCCATGCTTGGCTCTGTAACAGCTGCAGCTTTTGTTGTCCCCAACTTCTTAATCTCTTCCCGGAGCTTTTTCACTTCAGCAACCACATCAATCTCCGGCTTTGTCTCCACTGCTTTGACTGGTAACTGCCTCTCGGTCGGCCATTGATGGCTATTCAGAGCTATATCTGCCAACAATCTCATACTTTCGGCTCCACTCTTCATCATCAAGATCCCACCAGCAGATGCATCCACTAACTCCTTCATGTGTGGAGTCAGGCCTTCGTAAAAGTGGCAGACTTGCATCTCCAGATCGATGCCATGCCCGGGACAGAGTCGTAGAAGCTCTTTGTATCTCTTCCAGGCCTCGTAGAGCGATTCATCATATATTTGCTTGAAAGTGGTGATAGCAGCTTTCCTTTTCAGTAGCAGGCTCGGTGGGAAGAAGTTGATGAGGAATTCAGATCGAAGTTCCGCCCATGTCCCAATCTGACTCTTGTCCAAACCAGCCCACCACGAGCGTGCCTCGTCTCGGAGTGAGAACGAGAACAACCTTATTCGGATCACATCTTGGGAAACTCCATTTTGCTTCACAGTATTGCATACCTCGATGAATTGGTTGAGGTGTGCATATGGATCTTCTACAGCCCTCCCTGCATACTAATTCTGCTGCACCATCTGAATCAAACCAGTCCTTAACTCAAAATTGTTGGCATCAATCCTTACTCTGAATCCGGGCTCCTCTTGTTGGGGAAGAAATCGGTCCAAGATGGACCTTTTTGGCACCACGATCTGCCTACCATCCAATTCTGCCAATCTGGCAGCTTGTTCTGCCTGAGTTGCTTGAGCCGCTTGGAGTTGTGCTCTCAATTGCTGCACTTCATTGACAAACTGCCTCTGCCCCTTGGGAGTCATATTCTGAAGTGGGGCTTCTGGGTTATTCGGCTCCATCACAAAATTCAATCTTTTTCCTTTCTTTCTGTTCTTCCTGCAGGCTGCCTCAATCTCTGGTACGAAAGCTTCGAGTGTTTTCCCCTTGGCTCACGTGTTCATACACCTGCGCAGGAACAGTTGCAGAAATTAGCGCATCTCGGTCGTGGTGGAGTGTATCATGGCTGAGATGAAGGATCTGTCTCGACCGTGGCAAAGGCTGCCTCGGCCGAAACAGACAAGAAAAACTCACACACATGAAAAAGAAAAAAAACGATCAGAAACCAACACAAAGAAAGAGAAAATAAATTCACAAATTACAAGAAATTAAGAAAATACTCCCAAATCCAGAAGCTTTTAAACAATTCAGTAACAACTCGCCGTCTGACTATCCCCCGGCAACGGCTCCAATTTTGATCGATGCTAAATCTGCATACAAATCATAGCATAGAGCAAATACATTTATAAAACCCAGAGGTTGTCGAACCCACAGGGAAAGTGCAACGAGGGAAAATCATGTACTGAATGTAGTTTTCAAAACCATTGTTTGGGCAAATCAATTTTAAGGGTTTTGGGTTTTTCAAAACAAATAATTAAAGAGAGAAAATTCAAATATTAAAAAGCACAGATTCTAGGGAAATCTACCAATCTGATCAACATGCAAGAAACAAATATTCAAACCCAGAAAAGATAATTTGGTGGAAAATCTGTTAATGTGGAATAAATTCCTTGGTCGGGCAATTAAATCCTAAATTATTGACTAGTGGTTATCTCCTCTCGGTCTCAAACACACAAAGTTAATTAATTTCAATAAAGATTAGATTTATCCTACAATTGAAATCTTCTTGGCCGGACAGATAATCAAAAGTATTAAACCCTCTCTTCCTATTACTAACCTTCACCTCTCGGTCCTTCGATTAATAACTAAAACCTACCTCGATCTTCATCTCTCAATCCTTCGACAAAAAGTAGATTTAAAATAAAATCAGAGAGTTTAAACCAATTTGAAGGGTTGAACAGTTGAATCTAAGCATGCATCACAGATGGAGAAACCCTAGAACCTGTTTAGGGTTCTAGCCTAACATATTAAATAAAGACATTGCAAGGAAAATTAAAGATTGCATTAAAAACAGTAAAGGTTTA
>JAPKLW010000065.1:920431-1045012 GCA_026898455.1 Plectranthus barbatus | reverse complement strand
TATATATATATATATATATAGGGATGCGATCCAGTGAGAACCACTCTTACCATAAGAAATAAGAACCAATCCTCGCCATTGATTTTGATGAATGAACGCTCAGGATTTTACTAAAATTTTCGGTCATTTTATCTCAAAAAACCTGCATTATAGGGTATTTTTGTCATTTTGTACTTATTTAAGATTCTGTTTGCATATTCTATCTCGACATGCATTATATATGTAATAAACATGCATTATATGCATAGAAAACATGCATTGTATACCAAACATTCATTATATACCTAACAAATATCTTCCTACATTATAATATGGCATTACTCTTATTTAGAAAAATATTACTATCATTATACGGTATTACTTCCTCCATTATATATGGTATTACTTTTGTTTTAGAGAAAAATTATATTACTTTCATTATAATACATATGTTATAACTATATAATACATAACAAGTGCAAATATAATAATGAATGATGATTTCGCTGAAATAAACATGTTACATTTTATCTATCATATTCTGCATTATATACTGTAACTTCATGCATTATATTGTGCAATTGCATTCATTATATAAGAATTTGTGTACTGTTATGAGAATTATGCATATTATATATGGTATTACTTTTATTTTAAAGAAAAATTATATTACTTTCATTATAATTCATATGTTATTGCTATATAATACATAACACGTGCAAATATAATGATGAATGATGATTTCGCTGAAATAAACAAATTGCATTTTATCTATCATATTCTGCATTATATACTGTAATTTCATGCATTATATTGTGCAATTGTATTCATTATATAACTTCATGCATTATATATTGACCTCGACATGCATTATATACCTAGCAAACATTCATTATATACCTAACAAACATGCATTATATAATAAAGTAATATACATTTATATAATATAACAAAAAAATACATAATTAAAAACAAGTAATATATGATCAACTTTTATAACAACTATGATATTATCTACAGTATGCAAAGATAATGAATTTTAATTTTTTTTTGATCTTGCAGGAAAAATGTTATTGCATTTTATCTATCACATTCTGCATTATATAATATAACTTCATGCATTATATTGTGCAACTCCATTCATTATATAAGAATTCGTGTACTGTTACGAGAATTATGCATATAATCACTAATTTTCATTTTTTACGATGATTTTTAAATCGAAACATATGCAATAGGGATTTCGTTTGAAAGATAATTAAATTACCTTTAATTTGATATATGATACATTAAAAAATAATCTAAATCGAAGGAGCTATGATCATTTAAAGATTTAGGATGATTTTAGAGGATAGAGAAAAAATATTACAAAATTACCCTTTCATGCATGTTTTACTACACTATAATGCAGAAAGAATTTATTTAGTCTTGAGCGTTGGATCACCAATTGGATGGCCGAGATTAGTTCTTATTTTCACATGGTAAGGGGAGTTCTCATATGATCACTCTCCTATATATATATATATATATATATATATATATATATATATATATAGGGTCATGATCCAGTGAGAAAGGCCCTTACCATGAGAAATAAGAGTAAATCCTCGCCATAGATTTCGCTGAATGTATGCTCAAGATCTTCCTAGAACTTTCGGTCATTATATACCCAAAAACCTGCATTATAGGGTAATTTCGTCATTTGGCTTATACTTAAAATTCTGTCCTGCACTATAACAACAATTTACTTTCATTATAATACGCAAATACTTTCATTATAGTGTATTAACATCTTCATTATAAGACAACATTTAGTCATTTTATTCGTCTTCATTTTTTCGAAGTTATCTTGCATTTTAGAGAGAAATACTTGCATTATAGTACATTAACATCTTCATTATAAGACAATATTTAATCATTTTATTCGTCATAAATTTTTCGAAGTTATCTTGCATTTTAACGAGAAATACATGCATTATAGTACATCAACATATTCATTATAAGTCAATACATAGATTAAGAGATCAAAAAATGGTCTTCATTTTTATGAACCAAAAGTCGTAGTCTTCTCCATCAAACTATGGGATTAGATGAGAAGTTGACGTTGAGGTTGCAGCCATCGATTCTTTTCAGGTCGAATAGAATCTTCTTGCTCTGGATACCAAATGTTGGTTTTATTGTTTCTGGAGTTATGCTGGAGCACTGGAACTGGAGAGAAAATATTTTGTATATTTGAATGATTGACTCAATAATTTGGTGCTGGGAGTTACAAATATATAAAGGATTACAACTCAAATAAATGACCACTAACTATATTACTAAATGACTCATAATGAAAATAAGATCATGGGATAATGAGAATTAACTAAGCAAATGTAACAGCATGTAACAACACAAAGCTGTAACAACATTGACAACATTAACAACACATTAACTATTCTAACAATTATGTACATGTGGTTGTTCCAATTTTTTGAAATTAATGTGTTTGCAGCAATTTATATGGATGAACAATGCGTAAGAGTAAATGTATTTGAATCCATGATTGTAGAATATAGTACCTGGTTGTTCATCATATTCATTCAGTAGAAACCTAACTGCTGCATTGTGCTGAAAATATGAATTGGATAGAAGAAGGTATGAAATCTATGTGACAAGCATCTAAATCCGAGGTGGGATTTTTGTGAAAGATGCTGGTTATGGGCCTCATAATGAACACGAAGAGTATAAGAAAGATGAAGATTATAGATTATAATGAATTAGAGGATTCACGAGAAGAAACCACAGTCCTCGAGAATTTGCTAAATTCTGTAAAGCAAATGGTAGACTTGATCCCATGAGCAGCTCAGTATCAGAATTTGGAGATGAAAATCTCTATGGTTTGAAGAATTTGGTAAAAAAAAATCTGAGAAGATAACTTTTTACAAACCATAACTGAATGACAGATTGGAAGAAGTTGAGATCGTATCAAAAGATTCATGCCATTATTATTAAATTTGCCTCGGAACGGAGAAGAGGGCAATGGCATAACTCACCAGCTACAAAAACTGCAGTAGCACAACTCCGAGAAGATAAGTTTTCATCCCCAATTTATACACATCTCTCCATAGCAGTGTATGTATTTACTCGGCATATAAGGTGATATGTGTTGGGAATTATTCCTAAATTCCTTCCTTAGGATCATATTGTAAAAGGTTGGATCAAACCTTACTAGATTGGTCGATCAAATGCTGAATTTTAGCATAGTCTAGCAACTCTCATGTAATGCCCTGTATAGGCTAAGTATCGAGTTGTAATAGATTAGAATGCTTGAATCATTTCTAGCAGACGTAAATTGCTAAATGAGTTAGCAGTCAAGTGCTAAAAAGGCGATTGCTAAGGCGTTAGCAATCGTATGCTAAAGGAAGAGACTGCTAGACTTTGTCTACTCAGCAGTCGGAAGATGGTTAGCAGAATGCTAAAAGGATTAGCATTTGCTAAAGTGTCAAGAAGTAGCAGAATACTAGAAGATGATAGCATTTGCTAAATAACGAAGAATAGCGGAATGCTGAAAGAGTCAGCATTCGCTAGCATGTAGCAGATTGCTAAGAGTATTAGCAATCCGGAGTCTAAGGAATCAGGTGCTAAACACGAGCGACTACTAAAGTGCTAGCAATCCGAGTACATGGTTTAGCAGATTGCTAGAAAGGCTTAGCAGATCGTTTTCGAGAAGGCTTAGCAGGGCGAGATAGCTAACTACAACTGCTACACTACCGTTCTGACAAAAGTACATGCAAAGGACAAGGCTTTCCCGAAGTAGGTCGGAAAGCACTGTACGATGCCAGAAAGCACGGAAAAAGTCTACCCACTCTTGGACGAAGGAACCGTTGTGTCTAACGGGTATGGAGATTCAAAGTTTGAATCTCCAGGTATAAAAGACAAGTCCAAAAGCGAGAGAAGACTACTGCTTCAATCACTGCTTACACTCAAAAACATCCTAAGAGATTCCGTTGACAAAGCGAACCAAGTGATAAAGTAGTCAGTTGAGAGCGAGACTTGAATATTCAAAGCTCTCAACAACCGCCGTAGTGTCCCCATTCAATATCTGACACTACATTGAAGAGATTTCTTGACTTAGCTCAAGAATCTTCAATCATTGGGATACCTTCCAAGTCAGGGAGCATCCAGCAGTCATTTCTGGAAAGATCTGACTC
The DNA here is from genome assembly GCA_026898455.1 of Plectranthus barbatus. Taxonomy (NCBI): domain Eukaryota; kingdom Viridiplantae; phylum Streptophyta; class Magnoliopsida; order Lamiales; family Lamiaceae; genus Plectranthus; species Plectranthus barbatus. The sequence goes on along the minus strand of JAPKLW010000065.1, from coordinate 1,040,840 downwards.
CGACGGGCATTAGCCGCAAACCAGACAAGTTCAGGAGAGAACTATAAAACCTCCATTACAGCAAATGACAAGTTTTACGAAGGTGTTGCCCTTGACTTGGCCGTAGATGCAGACTGAGAAGATCGAAGTAACGGAGAATAGTTTTGTAGTGGCCGGGTCGAAAGTTCACCGCCTGCTACAAGTGAAAGACGATTCCTTGTATTTCGATACTTTCTTAGTGAAATTCTTAGTGTTTCAGCTAAGGAGTGGACGTAGATCTATTTGGATCGAACCACTCTAAACCCTGTGTGTTTTACTATTTTATTCATTAACTGTTTCGTGTGTTGATTTTGAAACCTAGCAACCAAGTTGCTAGTGTATAACTTGAAGAAACCCTAATCCTAGCAGAGCTAAACATATCTGATAAAAGAAATTAAGTGCAAGTGACGTTTAAATATTCCGCTGCATTTCGTGTGTGTTGATCGTTACTACCACGATGACTCTGATCTCAGGGACCAACAATTGGTATCAGAGCAGGAGGTTGAAAGACCGACTGCTTCTGAGTCGCTTTAAGACCTAGATCTAGTTTATCCTTGCTCTTTCACGTTGTTATTTTCTGTGTCTAGCTCAGGAAGATACATATTAGCAAGATGATGAATCATACTCTTCCCAAGTATACAAAAGAAAAGTTCAAGTCATGGGAGAAGATGGCTATCGTACAGCTTCAGAGCATTCATCCAGAGATGGCGGATGTCCTATAAAAAGGTCCAATAAAAATCATGAAAGCTAACACCTTTGTTGGACAGGCTGCTGATGGACAACCGGCGCCACCACAGATGATCCCAAAGCCATTCGAGGAATACACTATAGAGGATAAAAAGTGAGCTCAGTTGGAGCATCTAGCCAAAAAACTTATCCTAGATTCCTTGCCCCCGCTGATGGCCGACAAAGCATTAGACTTTGACACAGCCAAGCAAATGTGGGATTACGTCCGCGAATCTTCCCAGGAGACCGACCAAATGAAACGCAACAAGCTTCAGGTAGCTATTGATAAGTATGAATCTTTCTCTATGCATGCAGGAGAATCTATCCAAGCTATGGAAGAAAGATTCAACACCATTGTCGGAGAACTCTGAAATCTGGGCAAGACGTACGATAATGGGGAGATGAACAACAAGATCATATCTAAACTCTTCCCAAGAGAAGATTGGTTTGTGAAGATGACGAGCTTGAGCGAGAAAGACCTTAGCCAAATGTCCACATCTGAGGTATTTGCTCAACTCAAAACTCATGAATTTATTATACAGCAATCAAAGAAGAACGAAGCCGCTGCTGCGAAAACTTCATCATCAAATGATGTACCCCCGGAGGATCTAGCATTCTTTGTGAAGAGAGATGCTGGAAAGTGGAAGCCAAGGAAGCCCTTTCACAACCATGAGAGATCTGCTCCAGCATCGCCAGCAAAGGAGGTTATCTCAACCTCAGGCTCTCAACCTGAAGATTAGTGAGCTCGAAGAGCAAATGCGAAAGCTTCAGAAGCTGATGCTGGAAGCTAAGGCAGAGAAAGAAGCTAAGGAAGCCAAACCTACTTCATCATCCTCTCGCCCAGCAGAAAGAAAGCCCAGGACATGCTTCGAATGTAATTCGCCAGATCATCTGAAGCATGAATGTCCAAAGGTTAGCCAAGAGGAGAGAGAGCGCCTCAAGCAAAGATTCGAAAGGCGAGCCGTCAAAGCTGTGACCAGAGCTCTGCTAACAAGGACCGAGGTGCCCGACATTTCGGATAATGATGAGGAGTATTACTCATCAGAAGAAGATAATGAGGAAGCCATGCTCGTTTTGATGGCCAATATTGTTGAAGATCGATTTGCTGATGCTGATGTTGAGCAGAGTGCTGAATCGGCTCTTGCAGTCGATGCGCATGAGGTACAATCTACTAGCATTTCTAGTTTAGCAATCATGCATAAATCGGAGGATACTTTTCTAGACTCCAAGGAAGATTATCTCACGAAGCTTTCTATTGAATTGTCAAAGATGTATGAAATAAAGAATGCCATCGTTGGAGAGAACACCTCACTAAAGCTTAAAGTTACATCTTTGACCGAGGAAGTCGAAAGACTAAGGTCTGAAAGTGAGGAATTTTCAAAACTTAAATCTGATTTCTCCAAACATTCTGAGAACTTTCAAAATCTTGAAAAGGAGAATCACGTTTTGAAGAGCAAACCCAAAGAGAACTGCATTTGTACCTATACATCCAGCAAGGCAGTTTTAAATGCCATTGTTAGCCAACAGAGACATCATAAGGATAGATCTCGAATAGGGCTTGGATGTGTTGATAATACAGAAACTTCTAAGTAGAGAAAGATTCAATTCGTCTCTGCTGGAAAGTTAAATGCTAAAGATAATGATAAAGGAAAGGCAACTGCTGAATCTTCAAATGCTAAGCAGAATGCTAAGCAGAGGGATTGGCCCAAGCAGAATGCATCTGCTGGACCTCAGCAGAGGAACTAGAGATCGCATGCTACGCAGGCATCTGCTAGACCTCAGCAGAGGACACAACAAGCCAATGCTAAGCAGTCTGCTAAGCGGCCACCCCCAGCAGAGTCAAGAAGGAATGCTGAGCATTATGTTCCTAATGCTAGGAAAGCAAATCCTTCATTCCATAAAGGCAAGCAGGTTCAATACCATGCTGTAAGACCGTCGTACCAGCAGTACACACCACATAGGAGGAACACCTATGTGAGGCCTGAGTCCAACCATTTTTCTTCTAAAAAGACTATGAAGGCTAAGCACACTACTCCACCTAGATCTAATTATGCAAAGCATGTTTATCCAAAGGTCGAGAAGGTTGCTAAGGGTGTAGCAAAGACAAAAGCCTTAAAAATCACCAAGATGTGGGTTCCAAAAGGAACAATGACCCATGCTAATCCCTCAGGACCCGATGCTAAGCGGGTACCTAAATCAACTTGTTGATTGTTTTGCAGGATCAGGATCCCTGTGCTAAGACATCAAGTATGTCAAATGAATGGATCCTTGATAGCGGTTGTTCAGCTCACATGATGGGGGACGAAGACTTGTTTTCAGACATTCAAAGATTTTATGGCCCCACAGTCATGTTCGGAGATAATAGCAAAGGCAGAGTTATTGGGAGAGGATGCATAGAGCAGAATGGATTGAGGATCATAAATGTCGCGCTCGTGTCCAATCTCAAGCACAATCTGCTGAGCATTATCCAGCTATGCGAAAATGGGTACACTGTATCTTTCGTTAACACTGGTTGTTCTATTGCTGACAATGCTACAGGTGAAGTGAAGCTCAGAGGCATCCGCAAGGGTGGCCTATATATTGTTGATTGGCAAAGCGGTCAACAACACTCAAGCTTCGTAGCATTGAATAAGGAAGAGACAACTTGGCAATGGCACAAAAGGTTAAATCATCTGAATTTTAAAACCATTAACCATCTAGCCAAGAATAAGCTTGTTGTAGGTCTGCCTGCTGAGACTTTCCGCAAGGAAGGTGTGTGCAAGGCTTGCCAGCAAGGGAAGCAGACCAAAGCATCATTCAAATCCAACCCGGAGAAGGCCACTTCAGAGAGGATCCTAGAGCTTTTGCACATGGATCTATTTGGCCCAGTCACTCCACCCACTATAAGTAAAAAGATTTATACACTTGTGGTTGTTGATGACTACTCCAGGTACACGTGGGATCGTCTGCTAAAGACCAAAGATGAGGTGAAGCTCATCCTACCTGAGTTGATCCTCAAGGAGCAGAACAGCAAGGAGGTTACCGTTAAAAGGATTTGTTCTGATAATGGTACCGAATTTTGCAATGGTGTTCTTATGGATTTCTGTGCCGAAGCTGGTATCGCGCATGAGAGATCCACTGCTAGGACCCCCCAGCAGAATGGTCTAGCAGAGAGAAGGAATAGAACGTTGAAGGAGGCTGTGCATTCTATGCTAGCAGATTCTGAGCTGACTGCTAAGTATTGGGGCGAAGCAGGCGAAGCAGTCATGACGGCCTGCTATACTCAGAATAGGAGCGCAATCACTGGCAGATTCAATAAGACTCCTTACGAAGTATATAACGGTCGTAAGCCTTTTATTACTCATCTTCGTGCATTCGGTTCAACATGTTATATTCATAACAATGGAAAGTCGAAACTTAATACTTTTTTGCCTAAGTCTGATGAAGGTGTGTTCCTTGGATATGGCCACCCTTCTCACAAAGGTTATAGAGTATTAAACAAGACAACCGGAGTTGTGGAAATAACATGCAATGTTATTTTTGATGAGTCTATCTTAGTGTGCAGAGCTGTAAGAGAGAAAGTGGATAGCAATCATGAGACTAATGATGTCCATGGTCAATCGATCTTAAATTCTTTCGAAAATTTGCATATTGACCCGACTAAGTCTATGAGTGACTGCAATCCAACCCAGACGCACTCAGCAGGTAACCAGACTGCTGACCAGGCCGGTGATGCTAATGATCATGTTGAGGCCACCCCAATTTATCTTAATGATAATTTGGAGGTTATGGGATTACTTGATAATGAAGACGATGAGGAGATTCCAGATCCAGCAAGGGATGCTAAAGACGGCGTAGATGCTGCCAAAGCCGTAGCAGAGCCTTTGGAAGTAGTAGCAGACCAAGCCGTAGCAGAGCATTTGGATGCTGAAGTTCCAGTTGCTGAGCTTCCTGCTGATGAGTTCCAGATGCTAAAGTTCCCGTTGCTGAGGATCAGGTTGCTGAGATTCTAGATGCTGAGCACCAGGAGGGTGCTGAGGAGAATGTTATAGCAGACAACAATCCAGCAGGCGAAGCAGATGCTGAAGGTCCGGTCCCCATTAGGCCAGTATGGCTGCGTGATCATCCTTTGGAAGATGTCCCTGGAGATGTCAATGACCCTATTTTGACGAGATAAGGAAATGCTATGTTAGCTTGCTACATCTCGTATGAGGAGCCTACTAAGGTCGAAGATGCTCTACGTTGTCCAGATTGGGTGAATGCTATGCAGGAGGAGCTAGCAGAGTTCACACGCAATCAAGTATGGGATTTAGTAGACAGACCAGAGCATCAGAGTGTTATTGGCACCAAGTGGGTGTTCAAGAACAAGAAAGATGAGTCCGGAATGGTCGTAAGAAACAAAGCGCGTCTTGTAGCAAAGGGCTACAGACAATGCGAAGGAATAGATTACGATGAGATGTTTGCTCCAGTTGCTAGGTTGGAGGCAATCAAATTATTCCTTGCATACGCTTCTCATCACAAATTTGCTGTCATGCAAATGGACGTGAAGAGTGCCTTTCTAAATGGTGAGCTCAAGGAGGAAGTGTACGTTGAGCAACCACGAGGGTTCGAGCAGGGAAATCAAGTTTACAGGCTAAGGAAAGCCTTATATGGTTTGAAGCAGGCACCGAGGGCGTGGTATGGAACTTTGTCTAAGTTCCTGCTAGCAAATGGATTCAACTCACCAAGATTATAACCAACGATCATGTGGTTGATAATGTCGAAGATCACTGTGTACGATGTCTTCAGACCAAGTGAGGAGGCCATCGACTGAAATCGTAGATAGGAGAGTACCTCCACTTGTTCCATGCAGTCCACTCCGGCGCCGTCTCCCCGCGGCCATACTCCCAAATTTGTACGGGACCCCGGCAAAGGCCGAAGTCCACAGCAAAAGAATCAGGCATCCAGCTGAACAAGCTGATTGTTGAAGACACCATAAATTGCGTCTTGAGCAGAGACGCAGGTATGGATGAAGTCCTGGAGGTGTGTCTGCTGAAAATGCCGAGGAGTTAGGCTGATGAACTGCTCCAAACCATTTTGACGGAGACCAGCCATTACCTCCTCAGCGACTTTGTGCTCCGACTCATACCTACTGTACAAGCCGGACTCCTGAAGGATTTCATTCCTTTGGACAGTAAGATCTCGCGGAGAAAACATTTTCTTACAGGGTGAAAAAAAGGTTGTCTTAGTTTGAAGAATGCAGGGAAGATGAGGTGTAGAAAAGCAGAGAAGTGATGCCAAAGTTTTCTACATAAGGTGCTATATATAAGCAAAATGGCCCTATCTTTTCCACATTTAATGGAAGGGAACATTCTTCAAAAAGGTCACGTCAGCTCAGTACCTCTCTTGGAATTTGAAGAGTCGCTTAGAGATAGCAATCGACACATATACACTGCCTGTTCCATCGGAGACAGAAGTACTCAAGGGTAGTCAGAAGGCGAAGGATTTGGGGTATTAATTACGAGACATTGGATGCTAAGTCTAGACTGCTAAGTCTAAACTCTTAGCAGACTCAAGTGCATGCTAAGGATTTTTCTTGAAGCAGACTGCTAAACCAAACCCATAGCAGTCTTCAATCTGCTAAAGAAAGTCAAATGACGGATAATTTTGAATTTCAAATGGGACGTGCATTTATTGCGTGCAGACGGCAGCGATGAATCAGGACTCGACACGTCAAAAGCACTCGAACGTTTTTGGGGAGTGGAGCACCATACGAAGCGTCTCCGTGAAGCCTAGCCATTGATTAAATGTGAAGAGGCACCACCCCAACCGTCAGATCTATTACTCAAAAGGTATATATACCACACTTAATCAAATTTTCTCACTTTACAGAATTTGAATCCCTAGCCTTCGTAACTCTCAAAATCCCCAAACTCTCTCAAGAAATTCCAATCACCCTACAATCCCTTCGAAATTCTTTCAAAATCCTTCAAGATGTCCGAATCCCCCGCACATTCCGAAATATCCATTTCCTCTATGGAAAACTCCCCGAGGATGTTTCAAGATCCTCTAGCCGGAACACCACTCCATGAACGACATCTACCCGGCTACACTGGGGTTGTCAAGAAAGAAGACGTAGAAGATAACATCCCCTACGGTCAGTTGGTGACCCTTGCCAAGAATAAGGAGCAGTCCGAATTATCCAATAATCAGAGGCGCGCGGCACAGATTATGAAGGACCGGATTCTGTACACCCCTCTTGCTACCGAACAATTTCCAGAATGGCTGATGGAAACCCTATCCAAGGTAGGCGTTATTCCATACCTATCAGCAGAACCAATGTGGTTCCATCCACACATGGTTTTCGAGTTCTATGCGCGTGCTGTGGTAGATGAGCCAACCCAAAGGTCCTTCAAGACTTCGGTCTTTGGAACAATTTTGGAAGTAAGTGCTGATATTCTTACTGCTAAGTTTAATCTTCCAAACAAAGGCGAGCGTATTGCTACGTATAAGTTGAACGATTTAAGTGAAATGGAGAAGAGATGGAAAGCATGGAAGAAACCAGAGTTGGTGAAGGATCAGAAGGGAAAGCCTATTACCTTCAAGGTGGCTATGTCGATCAACCAATTCAGAGAGGAATATAAGCTCCTTGCTGAGCTTGTCATCAAAATGTTCCAGTGTGATGCTGGTTCATACTCCCAGATGTCTGCTCACAAGTATGCTGTAATGATGGCCCTGGTGGATAAGGTTAAAGGGAACTAGGCTGAGTTCTTTTTTGGGCGGTGGCTGGAGCATGCCAAAAAGAACGTGACAGTGAAGAAGGAGGGCACATTTTCTTTAAATGTGAACTTTGAACTTAAAATTAGTAAGTTCATTGAAATATTTTTCCATAAGAAGAAGCTTGATGAAGGGGAGAAGCTTCTTCCGATGGATTTCATTCCCCAGACGAGGAAGGCAACAACTCATCCCGACCCCAGGCGTCCAAAAATTTTGAAGGGCAAATCCAATGTTGATAAGGAAATCCCTACATCTCCAGAACATCCTCACCCTACTGAGCTCGCGTTCCAAAAGTTAGAGCACGCCATTGCTATGACTCCGGAGGAGATAGCGGCTGTTAGGAAAGAAGCAGAGACAGAGAAGTGCTTCGAGGAGCTTGAAGATATTAAAACACTCGGGCTAGGAGGAGATACCCCTGTTCCCACTACTCAACAGGATCCGCTCGCTGCTATCGTCCCAAAGAGGCCACGTACGGAGATCACTACACCGAAGAAGAGGAGGACTAGGAGGCAGATTCAGAACGTCCCCACTCCTGCTGAGCCTGAGAAAGAAGAGAAAAAGAAGAGGACCAGGAGGAGGCTGGTAAAGCTTTCGAAGAAGAAAGACGAGAAAGCATCTAAGGAGACACCTGCTAAGGACGCTGAGCAGGAGCAGGAGCCAGAAAAGGATGAACCTCTTTCCTCTAAACCTCTGGAGGAGCGCCTCCGAATCATAAGAGAGAGGAAGAGAAAGAGAGCTGCTGATAAGAAAGCTAAGGAGCTGTAATCTTTTAAAAAGATGATGCACGACCTCATCTTTGAGGCTCGTGACCAAAAATTCGAGCAGGTGAAGAAGGCTGCCGATGAACGTGAAGAGACGAAGAGGGCTGCTCAGTTGTTGGAGCAGGCGGCATGGGAGGCTCTCCAGCGAGCAATCAAAGCTGAAAAGAAGAAAAAGGGTAAAGCAAAGGAAGGTGGAATGATCACTATCACTATTCCAAAAGTTGATGCTAGTGGAGCAATAGTGCCAGAGGAGGAAGCAATGTCTGACAAAGAGCTTGATCAACTCTTGCAGTCAGGAGCTTTTGATGTGCCGGAGCAAACCAAAGGGAAAAGTGTTCAATTCCGTGAACCAAATGAGGAACCAAGCAATAGTAGTTCTGATGAGGAGATGCCGCCCAGAGATAAGGAAGCTGGTCCATCCGGAGCAGGACAGCAGGCTGAAGATGAGGCTGGGACTGCTAAGGAATCGCACGTTAAGCAGACTGCTAAAGTTGCTGAAAGTTAGGGTGCTGAGCAACCTGCTAGCACCACCGACAGAAATGAAAACACGCAAGAAGAGGAGAAGGTCAGCAAAGAGACTCCAGCAGAATATGATGATGCTTATTCTGAATCAGATTTCGACGATGAGTCTGAGGACATATACGACGCACGCTTCCTGAGAAAAATTAATAGAGGCGCAGACAATCCTCTACGAGTACCCTTCGACGGTCTTCCAGGGCCTCGATTCAAATTGAGAAGGATTGCTCAGTGGTGTGCTCCCGTTCATATCAAGGAGGAGGCGAGTGGAGATCTATTTCCGATGCTGTCTGAAATCGAAGAATTTATTTCGGCAGAAATTAAGAGAGATTTAGCAAATATCTTTTATGCTGAGATCGATGAGGCGACAGAGCAAGGAAAGGTTTTAGGCGAGGAGCTGAGGAGGTGAAAATTCGTTGACTATGTTACGCATCAGCTGTGTTTTGAAGAAAGGATGCTGGTCATCACTGCTCGAGGATTAGACTTCTAGAGGAAGGAAGAGCTTTGGGCGAACGATTGGATTGACCAAGTAGCCGGATCCAAGCAGTATTCAGACAAGCGGGTCATTGCTAGACTGCAGGCGATCCGTGCTCACAGACTGTTCTCTAATTTAAAATCACTGCCGCCATCCTCATTTGCTCCCGATGGATACTCTGATGCTAGGATTGAGCTATCAAAGTGCCAGGCTAGAGCGGCTGCTGAGTATCGATGCCGTCAAGCAGAATATGAAATCCTCAAGAAAGAAAGGATGGAGGCCAGGAAGGCTGCAATGGAGGCTGAGCGTGAAGCTGCTGAGTTGGATGCCCAGGATAGAAGAATGGTTGAGTTTCTGGAATTAGACATCCTTGATGTAATACAGAACGAGAACGAGAAGGAGGCTGAGACCACTCAAATTCTGGAGGCAGCAGCGTGCATAATAGCCGAGGAAACTCGATATGTGGCAGCTCAAGTAGAGAAGGAGGAGGCTGCTAAGAATGTTCAAATTTTAGAGGTTGCTCAAAGGATGATCAATGAGGAGGCTCTCTATTCTGCTGCTCAAGCAGAGCTAGCTCAAGCCAAGAGCGCTGCCCTGTTCCTATTTGCTGAAGAAGCCCGCTACTCTGAAGCTCAAGGAGAGATCATCCGAGCCATAGGAGCAGCCCAGCGCCTCGTTGATGAAGAATCCATTTATGTGACTGCTCATAGTGGAGCAGATGTAGTGATGGAGGAGATTTCCACTACAGGGAGTCGAGAACTAGTAGTGTCAACAACTTCATCATTCCATGCTACTCCGGTGAGTTCTCAAGACTTCCCATCTTATCTGAACTCTGTGGTCCAATTTGCTGTGCAAAGTGCTGTCTCATCCATGACGGAGCGAATGGCAATGGAGACGACGGACATAAGGAGGGAGATAGACGAGGTCCGATCTGGAGTTTCTGAAGTCAGAACCGAGGTTGCTGAGGTGAAAACCGATGTTGCTGAGGTAAAGACAAATATGTAAGTGATAAGCTCATATTTATACTCACTTATCTATATTTTTCTCCATTGTTTCAAGTGTTTTATGTTATGTTTTTACTTATTCCTGTGCATGAGTCTACTTTAGAGGGTGTTATGCCTTTGATGGGTGAATTTTGCAGGTTTTAGGCCAAAATCATTGGAAATCCGTACCGAAAGCAGATGATGTTCAAAGGAACAGTCACGACTTCTTCCACAGATGGAATCTGGGCTAATGGAGCACATGGATGGAAATATCTTTGAATTAGCTTTCCAACGCAACTGGAATCGGGTCAATCGGAGTTCGGGAGAGAAAGTTATGGCCAAAACCGTGAGACTGCGCAAACAGATGCATCCGTGTCGAGAGACAGGATTTCTGTCGACCGACAGGATTCCTGTCGATCGAAATTCCTTCTGTCGGTCGACACAGAAGCCCGGAAAAGCTATTTTGGGCCTGTTTTGGCAGTTTTTGCTATTTTGACCCAATACCCAAATTAGGTCTTTTTCCCCCTCTATAAATTAGAACTTTCAGGCACGAAATTATATCCTTTAAAATCTTAAATCTTCTTTGCTCTATTTTTTGCTGAATACATTGGAGTTTCAAGACATTGAAGGTTCCTATTTTATTTGTAAGTTCATTAATAATATGTTTCTTTATTTTCTAGTCATGATTTGTGGCTAGAACCCTAAACAGGTTCTAGGGTTATGATTTCTTTTCTGATGCATGTTTAATTGATATCAACTCATATAGCATGGTTTAATTCTCTGATTTAATTTTATAATCTAGATTAAAAGAAGGACCGAGAGGTGAATTGAGATCTAGGTTTATAGTTAATAATTGATGGATCGAGAGATGAAAATTGTTAACAGGAAGAGAGAATTAATTGTGTTTGTTTTCTGTCTCAAAAGGAAGAAACTTGCATAGGAATTAATTAGATAATTATTGAGATTAATTAATTTGATGTTCTTGAGACCGAGAGGAGATAGTCACTAATTAATAATCTAGGATTTAATTGCCTGACCAAGGAATTTAATCCACAAAAATCTATGTTTTCCCCATTGCTGAGTTGATTGATATTGCATGTTGATGATTAGATTATCTGCCCTAGGATCTGTGCTTTTCTTTATTGTTTTCAAAACCCTTTAATTTCTTGCAATTGTTCTCTTTAAATTTACAAAACAAAAAATCTCTTTTCCAAAACCCTCAAACATCTATGTTCTAAAAACTATGACTAGTACTTTGGATTTCTCGTTGCACAGTCCCTGTGGGTTCGACCACCTTTGGGTGTAATTACAAATTTATTTGCTTAACCGCTAAACTGCAGTTATCAGTAAGTACTGAAGAAGGATGTAGCAGAGCACCAGCAGCAGGTAACACAATCTATTCAATCCTTCTCATCCACCTTTTTGGCTGCGCTCAAAGAGGGGGAAGCAAAGAGACTTGTTGAAGCCGAGCAGAGGAAGAAGGAGGAAGAAGCTCTGGCTGCTGCTGAGGAGGAGAAAAGGAGAGCTCTGGAGGAGTTGAAAAAGAAGGAATTGGAGCTTAAGATCAACATGCTAGAGATGGAGAACGAGAAGATAGCTAAGAAGCTTGAGAGGGAGGCTGCAGAACGCGAAGCTAGCAAGGAATATCTGGAGAAGTTCGTGCAGCTGGCCATAGGCAAATTTGACGAGCTGGACAAAGGGAAGAAGCCTGCTCCTGACTCTTAGCATATTCTCTTAGCATACTTTCTTAGCATCTCTATTTTTTTGCTATCCTTTTCATTTGTAATTGTAATGCTCAAATCAATTGAATGAAAATGGATTAGAATTGGACAATTTCTCATTGTCATTTCTGAGTTTTTGGTTGTGTTCTAAAGTTGATATACACCTTGAGTGTATTCAACGCACTTGCTGAGTGATTGGTAAGGTAGAATGCCTGCTAAAAATTTGAGTGCTAGATTCTAGCACATTGCTAAGTAGCATTTTTACTTATAATCTAATTGAGAAATATTCCCAGCATTTGTTAAGGGGGAATTATTTAAAACCAATCCTGCTAGAACTAAGATGGATAAACTCTGAGTTAGATTACTAGATTAGCATAGCTTTGTACTTAAATTTTTTGTAAACTCAGACATTCTTCCTCTTAGATTCAGCAAGTGATAGTAAGCTTTGATCGCACCAAAAAGGGGGAAATTGTTGGGAATTATTCCTAAATTCCTTCCTTAGGATCATATTGTAAAAGGTTTTGTTGGATCAAACCTTACTAGATTGGTCGATCAAATGCTGAATTCTAGCATAGTCTAGCAACTCTCATGTAATGTCCTGTATAGGCTAAGTATCGAGTTGTAATAGATTAGATTGCTAGAATCATTTCTAGCAGACAGGAATTGCTAAAGGAGTTAGCAGTCAAGTGCTAAAAAGGCGATTGCTAAGGCGTTAGCAATCGTATGCTAAAGGAAGAGACTGCTAGACTTTGTCTACTCAGCAGTCGGAAGATGGTTAGCAGAATGCTAAAAGGATTAGCATTTGCTAAAGTGTCAAGAAGTAGCAGAATACTAGAAGATGATAGCATTTGCTAAATAACGAAGAATAGCGGAATGCTGAAAGAGTCAGCATTCGCTAGCATGTAGCAGATTGCTAAGAGTATTAGCAATCCGGAGTCTAAGGAATCAGGTGCTAAACACAAGCGACTACTAAAGTGCTAGCAGTCCGAGTACATGGTTTAGCAGATTGCTAGAAAGGCTTAGCAGATTGTTTCCGAGAAGGCTTAGCAGGGCGAGATGGCTAACAACAACTGCTACACTACCGTTCTGACAAAAGTACATGCAAAGGACAAGGCTTTCCCGAAGCAGGTCGGAAAGCACTGTACGACGCCAGAAAGGACGGAAAAAGTCTACCCACTCTTGGACGAAGGAACCGTTGTGTCTAACGGGTATGGAGATTCAAAGTTTGAATCTCCAGGTATAAAAGACAAGTCCAAAAGCGAGAGAAGACTACTGCTTCAATCACTGCTTACACTCAAAAACATCCTAAGAGATTCCGTTGACAAAGCGAACCAAGTGATAAAGTAGTCAGTTGAGAGCGAGACTTGAATATTCAAAGCTCTCAACAACCGCCGTAGTGTCCCCATTCAATATCTGACACTACATTGAAGAGATTCCTTGACTTAGCTCAAGAATCTTCAATCATTGGGATACCTTCCAAGTCAAGGAGCATCCAGCAGTCATTTCTGGAAAGATCTGACTCCGACGGGTATTAGCCGCAAACCAGACAAGTTCAGGAGAGAACTATAAAACCTCCATTACAGCGAAGGACAAGTTTTACGAAGGTGTTGCCCTTGACTTGGCCGTAGCTGCAGACTGAGAAGATCAAAGTAACGGAGGATAGTTTTGTAGTGGCCGGGTCGAAAGTTCACAGCCTGCTACAAGTGAAAGATGATTCCTTGTATTTCGTATACTTTCTTAGTGAAATTCTTAGCATTTCGGCTAAGGAGTGGACGTAGATCTATTTGGATCGAACCACTATAAACCCTGTGTGTTTTACTGTTTTATTCATTAACTGTTTTGTGTGTTGATTTTGAAACCTAGCAACCAAGTTGCTAGTGTATAACTTGAAGAAACCCTAATCCTAGCAGAGCTAAACATATCTGATAAAAGAAATTAAGTGCAAGTGACGTTTAAATATTCCGCTGCATTTTGTGTGTGTTGATCGTTACTACCACGATGACTCTGATCTCAGGGACCAACAATATGTAAATGGCGGTTGGTGTTTGCAAAGGTTGGTAGTTGATAACTAACATTTCTCATTATGCAAATATAAGATCAAATCCGCCACATTATTATAAGCTCAACCAACTGTCGTGACTTGCGACCAGAGTGAAGACTCTCATGGGAGAAGATCAATATTTGTAATCCGTATTAGGTTGCACAAGTGTCGATTCCAGAGAGGCGTTAGGTTGGAGAGGAGACAATTTTTCTATTTTGATTTCAGAATAAGGCAGAGCGCAATCTGATAAAGTGCTAGCAGCAACAGGCATTTCTGTTTCAAGTTTCTTCACATCTCCTAATATGATGGATTTGGAGGAGGCTTGGGTGTTAGATATATTTAGATAGATTTAGATATGACTATATCTCTTGTATATTTTAGATATAGTCTGTGAGAGTGTTGGCCTTGGGTTATTTCTTCCGAGCCCACTTATTCTCGAGCCCATTTGAAACCGAGCCCATTAGTTGTAGGTTTAGTTTATGGATTGGGGCTTTTGTATCGGGTTCTGGATTGGTATTCAGTTGGAGCAGTTACAATCCCGGCCCATGTATATAAGTATGTGTGATCCGATTCACTCCACTCACTTCTTTCGAACCCTAACCCTAATTACGCTGCACTCTCTTTTCTCTCTCTAAATTGCTCTCCCTTCTCTCTAAACTCTCGATCTTCTGTAGTCTGAGATTTGGTTTTCGGTGAGAGATTCTGTGAGCTTGAGGGTGTAGCCTTAAGTAGCTATCACCTTACACCTTCACCTGCGGCCGGTCGGAAGGTAAAGACTCACAACAGGTGAGTTCTGAGCCAACAAGTCCCAAAGATCGAGAGAGGCAAGGCATCGGAGCACATCCGCGAGCTAAGAAGACAAAGAAGCAGCAGCTCCGGCAGGAAGACGATCCAAGCTTGAAGAGCAGATCAAATCCGTGCGTGGAAATTGAACTCGATAGGAGTTCGGTCGGGATCCGGCGAGTAACAGGCCGGAAATGGATTGGTGGCCCTGATACCCAAGAGTGGTATTAGAGCCAGGTTCGGCTACTGGTCTGTACGCCTGCTCGCTGAAGGATCCACATCGTCAGTGCCCTAGGGCACGTTAGGTAAGTCGGGTGCGCCCTAATCTAGGGCCCCCACTCAGGTATACGGCTCGCTCTTACTTAACCTTCCCTTCATCTGGTTTTCTAATTTCTTGAGTCCTTAGGGTTTTAGGGTTGCATGATAGATAGGTTTTCAGATCTGTGTTGATCAGAACACATCCTCTTCCCCTGTCTTTCCCCCTCGCATGGTTCTGTAGATTGGTCTGGATAACCGCAATCTGCAGGACATCCACTTTACTAGTTCGGATAACCACAGTAAACTGGATCCTTCTTGTGTGGTTTCTTGGGGTGCTATGTGTGTAAGGAACAAGTTGTAAAGGTGTTTTGTGTCTTCCGCTGCTATTCTTGATACTCTGTGTGGTTTGCCTTGTGTGTTCGGCTATTTTAAACATTTCTTGCATCAAACTCTATTTTCTTTTATGCCTGGAAAAGTTATTATCCTTACTGAGTATAATCTGGGAATTTGTATAACCCTGATTTTGTTGAACCCTGTCACTACTTTGCATTTGCTTTGTTTTGGTGAGAATACTTCATACTGTGACAGAGAAACTCTGCACTTCGTGTTCATACTGTTTGTGACTGCCATTATTTTTGTTATTAAAATGGCTTCTGGCGTAAATTCTCATGGTATGACTCCTTTTAATGGGAAAACTGATTTCTCAATATGGAAACAAAAGATACAATGCATCATGATTCAACAAAAGGTTTTAAGGGCAATAACTGCTGAATTTTTAGACTCTGATACACCTGAAAAATGTATTGAAATTGATGAGCTTGCTCGTTCTGTTATTATCTTGATAGGAGAAATTAAATCTGCAGAAGAATTATGGGATAAACTTGAAACCTTATTCACTGAAACATCCCTTCCTAGCAAAATGTACTTTCTTGAAACCTTTTTCAGATTTAAGCTTGATTTAAACAAGGATATAGATGAAAATCTGGATGTGTTTAACAAGTTAATTCAAGATATTAAACTGACAGGAGATAAGCACATTGATGAATATGCTCCCATTGCCTTGTTAAATGCTATACCTGACTCTTACAATGATGTTAAGTCTGCCATAAAGTATGGCAGAGATTTTATTACCCTTGAAACTGTTATGTGTGGTCTTAAGAGTAAAGAACAAGACCTAAAACGTGGCAGGGGTAGAAATAAGGGTAGTAACAATGAAATATTGCATGTAAGAGGAAGATCTAGAAGCAGGTATGACAGAAACAATAGGAGTAATGACTCTTCTAGTGTTAAGGAAGGGAAGAGACCTCAATTTGATAATAGAAGTAGGTCTAAATCTAAGATTAGGGGAAGAAAGTGCTACAATTGTGGTGAATCTGGACACTATATTCAGCAATGCACTAAACTAAAGAGAGAGAGAGAGGAGAAAGTAGCAATTCTAATGATAATACTGCTAAAGGTGATAATCTGGGAGATGTGTACATGGTTGCTACTTCTGACTGCATAAACTCTCTGCCATCTGCATATGCCTGTACTGACAAACTGTGTGTTAATGATTGGATTGTTGATTCAGGGTGCACTTATCACATAACACCTCACAAACATCTTTTTGAAAACCTAAAGTCTATTGAAAGTGGTTTCATCTTACTTTCTAATGAAAAAAGGTGTAAGGTAAAAGGTATAGGAGACATAAAACTGAAATTTGTTGATGGATGCATGTATACCTTGAAGAATGTGAGATATGTGCCTGAATTGTGCTTCAACTTGCTTTCTTGCTCTGCTTTGGAAGATGATGGGTTAGAAAGTAAGTGGGGCAAGGGAATTATGAAAATATTGCAAGGTTCATTGGTTATTTTTAAGGCAGTAAAGAAAAACAACTTATATGTTTGTAGTACTGAACCTGTTTCCTATGCTAACTCTGTGAGTTCTAATGTATCTACGCTCTGGCACAGAAGATTAGAGCATATGAGCAATAAGGGGCTAGAAATTCTTAAGAAGGAAGGCCTGTTTGGTAATGATGATGTGTCTGCTGTTCCTTTCTATGAGCACTGCATATTAGGAAAGCAAAGTAGGGTTACTTTTCATGCACACACTCCACCCAACTCCCCTAGGAGTACTTCCATCTTAGAGTACCTTCATGCAGATGTCTGGGGTCCATCTAGTGAACCCACCAGGGGAGGTAAGAGGTATTTTCTTTTTGTAATAGATGATTTTTCTAGGAAGGTTTGGGTTTTTCTAATGAGTCACAAGTCTGAAGTCTTTGATCAGTTTAGAAATTGGAAAAACCTCATAGAAAATCAAACAGGGAAGAAGATTAAAACCCTTAGGACAGATAATGGGCTTGAATTTTATAATAACCAAATGGATAACCTGTGCACTGACTGTGGGATAAGAAGGCATAGAACTGTCCCCTATTCTCCTCAACAAAATGGATTTGCTGAGTGATAAGTGCGTTATTTCGTTCACTTATCAATGGATTTTTAGGTTGATTTATTGCATTTATTTCATATTTTAGTTATTTTCTTTGCATTGTGCTTGTTTTATGATTGGTGTGTTGTTCGTGGTGAAATTTGCAGGTTTTGGAGTGAAAAATTGACTAAGTGTTGAAAAG
Organism: Plectranthus barbatus; assembly: GCA_026898455.1. NCBI lineage: Eukaryota > Viridiplantae > Streptophyta > Magnoliopsida > Lamiales > Lamiaceae > Plectranthus > Plectranthus barbatus. The sequence continues at coordinate 1,023,215 of JAPKLW010000065.1, read as the reverse complement.
AAGATTTGTGTTCGAGCCCTCTGTTTCGACCGACACACAGCATGTCGGTCGACATGAAGATCAAAGTCGGGAGTGTCGAAGCATCCAGTCTCGGGCGACATGGGAGTTCCATGTCGATCGACACCTGGTATGTCGATCGACATGGAGTGCAAAGAGGAGTTCGACATGAAGCGTATCTCGGTCGAAGCTGGGGCTGTATGTCAATCGACATCAGCCATGTCGGTCGACATACGGGTTATTTTTGGTGAATTTTCCAAGTTTGGGCCTATTGCAATATTTAACCCTTCATAACATGTATAAATATCTAGTAGGTTTCGAGAATTGAGACTTTTACCACTTTTGAGACTCAGAGATTTAGTTTTTATTGTTCTTCCATTATTTTGCTTTGGGGATTGAAGATTTGGATCAAGAATTATCAAGACTGGATCTGAATCGCCTTTGTTTTTATTTTATGAAGAACAATTCCAGATTTTATCTTTCATATGCTTATTCTCTATGATTATGAGTAGGTAATTCCTTAATCAGATTCTAGGGTTTTTGTGAATATCTTGGATGCATGTTTAGGGTGTTTAATCGATCAAATCAATAACCTAGGTTTATCAATTCTTGTGCTAAATATAAATCTGAGATAGTTGGCCACTAAAATGGGTTTCATAATTAATTAATTTGAGACTGAAAGGTGAAAATTAGTTAATGGATTGAAGAATTGATAATATGGTTTTTAATCTTGTCTGAAAAGAAAGAATTAATCCATAGGAATAAATTTGAGGTTTTTGGGGAGTTGTTAATTGTTCTAGAGACCGAGAGGATATAGACAATTGATAATCCACTTTATAAATTGCCATAATTTGGGGTTTGTAATAATTCACTGATGTTCCACCTAATTCCTTATGTTTAATTGATCGATTTGATTTCCCTTGCATGTTATCCAAGATATGAACTTGTCCCTGGAATCTGAGTTTTTTCTCTGATCTTCTCAAAACTTTCCTTTTAACTTTGTTTAATTTAATTTTGCACTTTTAAATTCAGTTTCAAAAACAACAAACCTTTTAAATTTTGATTTACTTAGATAATAAACCGACAAACTATGTTTCAGTATAGAGGATAGTTTGCATATACAATCTCCGTGGGATTGATAAGCTCATATTTCTACTCACTTATCGCATTGTTTTCTTATTTCTGTTATGCATTTTAGTTTGGTTTCAGTAATAATTTGAGCATGAGTATGTTTTGGAGGGTATTATGCGTGTGGTGCAAAGTTTTGTAGGAAAAAACATTGAAAAAGGAGAAAATGGAAGAAAAGATGAAGAAATCCGCCACAAGAGTGTCTGTTTCGACCGACGTGTGAGAAAGTCGCCCGACGCGTGAAAATCATCTGCGTCGACCGACACAGCTTCGTGTCGGTCAATGTGAATCTGTCGACGCAGGGGTATTTCGAGCTCAGAGGATGGATCGACACAAGGAGGCGCGTCGACTGATCGATGCAAAATCTGCACACAGATTATAGCAAAGGGCAAATAAATTTATAAATAACCCGAAGGTATGTCGAACCCACAGAGATAGTACAACGAAAGTAATTCATATACTGAATGTAGTTTTTCAATCTTTTGTTTGGGTAAAACCAAATTTGAGAGTTTTTTGGGTTTTATGTAAACAACTTTTAAAGAAATTTAAAGAAAAGAAAGCATAGATCCTAGGGAAATCTACCAATCTGATCAACATGCAAGAAACAAATAATTCAAACCCATAAAAGATACTTTTGGTGGAAAATCTGGTAAAGTGGCAGTCAAAACCTAGATTATTAACTAGTGAGTATCTCCTCTCGGTCTCAAAAACACAAGTTAATCAATCTCAATAAAAATCAGATTAATCCTACAATTGAATTCTTTTTGGTCGGACAGAAAATCAAATGTATTAAACTCTCACTTCCTATCATCAATTTTCACCTCTCGGTCCTTCAATTAATAACAAAAACCTATTCCAATCTTCATCTCTCGATCCTTCAAATGAAAATAGATTTGAAATAAAACCAAAGAGTTTAAACCAATTAAAGGGTTTGAAGAATTCAAATCAAAACATGTATCACAAATGGAGAAACCCTAGAATCTGATAAAGAATCTAGCCTAGCATATTAAAGATAAAGATTGAAACAAAAATTAAAGATTGCATTAAAATAAAGGTGCAGAAAAATAAAGATACAATAAAATAAAGGTTTTGATTCCAGCCCTTAAAAAACTAAAGAAACTAAACTATAAACTGGAATTTAAAGTTGGACTGGAATAATCAATAATGAACTAGACATGAGTTTATATAGGAGTAGGGTTGAGGCCTTGGATGGTATGTTTGCTCCAAAATTCGCCCACATCTTTTGATATGGTATCTTCTCCTTTTAAATCTTCAAAACGTGCAGATTTGGACTCTGAAACATACGTCTCGGCTGGGATATAGGCTGCCACGGCCGGGATCCTTTTCTCGATTTGGCTTCATCTCGACCTTCTACCTCGGCCGGGATATGGTCTGCCACGGCCGGGCTGAGTCTTCCACCACGGTCGAGTTGAACTTCAAATCGGTCGAAACAGACAGCTCTCTTTTGGCGAATTCCTTCATTTCCTTAGCCAATTCTTCACTTTTCACCACTTTTTCCTGCATCAATCACCACCACAAGCATAACACCTTCCACTACAAACTCATGCTCAATTTATTCTATAAAACTTAATAAAAACATAGAAAAGAAAGGAAAAAACAATATGATAAGAGAGTAAAAATACGAGCTTATCATCGACCGACGCAACATCCATGTCGGTTGAAGCAGACCTGTTTTCAGAAAAGGAATTTCTTCCTTTGCAAGTTTTGGCAAAAATTGAAGAAGGAAGTTACCAAATCAAATGTTGGGCGAGATTGAGAGAGAAATACCAAGTTCTATCAATTCCTACCATTCAAGAGCTAATCCCTACCTCTATATAAACTCATGTCTAGCTCAGTATTTGGAGTTCCAGTTTTTATTTTTGATTTTAATCTTTAGTTTTCAAGTCCTTAAGAGCTGGAATCAAAACCTTTATTTTTCTTGTATCTTTTCTGCATCTTTACTTTAATGCAATCTTTAAATTCTGTTTCAATGTCTGTTTTTAATATGCTAGGCTAAAAACCTTTACAGATTGTAGGGTTTCTCCATCTGTGATACATGTTTTGATTCGAATTCTTCAAACCCTTTAATTGGTTTAAACTCTTTGATTTTATTGCAAATCTATTTTCAATTGAAGGATCGAGAGATGAAAATTAGAATAGGTTTTAGTTGTTAATTGATGGACCGAGAGGTGAAAATTAATAATAGGAAGAAAGAGTTTAATATAATTGATTTTCTGTCCAACCAAGAAGAATTCAATTGTAGGATTAATCTATTTTTTATTGAGATTGATTAACTTGTGTTTTTTGTGACCGAGAAGAGATAATCACTAGTTAATAATCTAGGTTTTAATTGCCCAACCAAGGAATTAATTCCACTTTAACAGATTTTTCCACCAAAAGTATCTTTATGGGTTTGAATTATTTGTTTCTTGCATGTTGATCAGATTGGTAGATTTCCCTAGGATCTGTGCTTTATTTATATTTGAATTTCTCTTCAAAGCTATTTTATAAAAAACAAAACCCCTTCAAAGTTGGATTTGCCCAAACAAAAGATTGAAAAACTATATTCACTACATGAATTATTTTCGTTGCACTATCCCTGTGGGTTCGACAACCTTTGGGTTCTTATAAATTTATTTGCCCTTTGCTATAATCTGTGTGCAGATTTTGCATCGATCATGGATCGATAATTTTATTTGCCACTAGATGATTAGTATCTACTAAAAATTTAGTGATCACTGAGAGAATGAACCGTACTATCTTAGAAAGGGTAAGGTGTATGATGTCTATTAGTGGTATATATAAGTCTTTCTGGGGGAAGCAACTATGACTGCCACCTATCTTATAAATAGGTCACTTTCTGTTCCATTAAAGGGTAGATGCCCTGAGTCTGTGTTTACAAATAAGTCCTTAGATCTGTCAAACCTTAGGGTGTTTGGATGTGCAGCATATGTCCATCAAAAGGGTGACAAGTTAGACCCTAGAGCCAAGAAATGTATCTTCCTAGGATACCCTGAAGGAACTAAGGGGTATAGGGTATGGGATATCACTAATTTTGATTAGGTCATGATTAGTAGAGATATCACTTTTAATGAAGAAGATTTCCCCTGTTCTACTAGGCCTGAGCCCCCTACTATGCATGAGGGTACTTCTAGTGAGGTGGAGTCTCCTAAACTTGATAATAATGACATTCAAGGGGAAGATGAGTCTTTTCAAAATTCTGAAACTGAGTGTTTACCTGTTGAAAATGTTGAATATCATGATTCTTCTAATTAAGGTGGAGCTTCTAATTCTGATCCCATGCATGATAACTTGAGTGATTACAAGCTAGGAGGCATGTCACTGCTAATAGGAAATCTGATGAATATGATCTGACTTTACATGCTCTGAATGTTTTTGAAGAGTTAGATAGTGATGAACCCAAAACATATAAACAAGCTATAGCCTCACCTAACTCAAAACTGTGGCAGTCTGCCATGCAGGAAGAAATAAACTGTTTGTATGAAAATAAAACTTGGATACTTGTGCCTAGAAATAATAATCTCTCTGTGATTGATTGTAAATGGCTATACAAGGTCAACTTTGATGGCAAATCTGTTAGGTATAAGGCTAGGCTAGTTGCTAAGGGGTTTACTCAAAAGGAAGAGATTGACTATAGTGAAATTTTTGCCCTTGTAGTCAAATTCACAATTGTTAGGATAATGCTTGCTCTTGTTGCTCATTTTAACTGGGAACTTGTGCAAATGGACTTCACTACTGCATTTCTTTATGGTGATTTAGATGTCGATATTTACATGAATCAACCTGAAGGCTTTTGTGACAATAAGTATCCTAATCATGTTTGCCTTTTGAAGAAGGCTTTGTATGGCCTTAAACAATCCCCTAGGAAATGGAACATTAAGTTTGATACTATTATGAAATCTCTTAAGTTTGAAAGAAGTATTCATGATCACTGTTTATATTTTAAGCTTGAGCATAGCATGCCTACTTTTCTGTTGTTATATGTAGATGACATGTTAATAGTTAGTCCAAGTATGAAATCTATTAATCATGTGCAAGAACATCTATGCAAACATTTTAAAATGAAAGACTTAGGCAATGCTAGGAGAATCTTAGGAATGGATATTGTTAGGGACAGATCTAAGTCTGTTCTGATTCTGAATCAATCTGCATATGTTGCTAAGATCGTATGCAAGTTCTCTATGAATAATGCTAAGCCTGTGAATGTTGCTCTAGCCTCTCACTTCCTGTTAAGTAAGGATCAGTCACCTAAAACTGATTCTGAAATAAATAAAATGAAACATGTTCCTTATACTAATGCTGTTGGATCTGTTATGTACCTCATGGTTAGTACTAGGCCACATAATGCATATTCTGTGAGTTTATTGAGCAGATACATGTCAAACCCTGGTCAGCCTCATTGGGAAGCTCTTAAATGGCTGCTTTGATATCTGATTCACACACAACACACAGGCTTGAGATTTTCAAAGTGTTCTGATGGTGTGAATCTTGTTGGCTATGTAGATTCTAACTATGCTAATGATAGAGACAATAGGAAGTCCACTACTTCTTATGTTTTCACTTTGTGTGGTGCATGTGTTAGTTGGAAATCACAGTTACAACCTATTGTTGCTTTATCTACTACAGAATCTGAATACATAGCCATAACTGATGCATTTAAGGAAGCTATTTGGCTTAAGGGTTTACTTTCTAAGATAAAATTTTTAAGCATGAAACCTATTGTGTTTTCTGATTCTCAATCTGTCATACAGCTATGCAAGAATCATGTATTCCATGATAGGACAAAGCATATAGATGTTAGGTTTCATTTTATTAGAGATATTGTTGAAAAGGGCATCATATCATTGTGTAAGATAGCTTCAGAATTTAACCCTGCAGACATGGGTACAAAATGTTCACCTCTTGAGAAGTTTATACCTTGCCAAAACCTGCTTAATTTTGATAATGGTTGAGTCATTCTGATTCAATGGTGTCTTTTGTAGATTAGGTTTTTATTTTTTCTCCTGTTTGTCTGCAAATTTCCTTTAATTGTTTTTCCTATAACTTTGTGTTTAGTAAATTTGTTTTAAAGTCTAGTTAGTTAACTATGTGTTGTTTCCTTTTCTGAACTTGGGCTTTGTTTGTGTGCAGGTACTAGTCTTGTGTGATGGTGTGCCTTTGCCTTGCCCATAATAGTCCTAGTACATGTATAGCTAGGCACCTGGCGATGATGACAACCTAATAAGTGGATTGTCTTTGCAACTCCGGCCAAAGGTGGAGATTGTGAGAGTGTTGGCCTTGGGTAATTTCTTTCAAGCCCACTTATTCCCGAGCCTATTTAAAACCGAGCCCATTTGTTGTAGGTTTGGTTTATGGACTGGGGCTTTTGGATCGGGTTCTGGATTGGTATTTAGTTGGAGTGGTTACAAACCCGACCCATGTATATAAGTATGTGTGATCCGGTTCACTCCACTCACTTGTTTCGAACCCTAACCCTAATTGCGCCGCACTCTCTTTTCTCTCTCTAAATCGCTCTCCCTTCTCTCTAAACTCTCGATCCTCTATGGCCTGAGATTTGGTTTCCGGTGAGAGATTCAGTGAGCTTGAGGGTGTAGCCTTAAGTAGCTGTCACCTTACACCTTCACCTGCGGCCGGTTGGAAGGCAAAGACTCACAACAGGTGAGTTCTGAGCCAACAAGTCCCAAATATCAAGAGAGGCAAGGCATCAGTGCACATTCACGAGCCAAGAAGACGAAGAAGCAGCAGCTCTGGCAGGAAGACGGTCCAAGCTTGAAGAGTGGATCAAATCCGCACGTGGAAACCGAACTCGATCGGAGTTCGGTCGGGATCCAGCGAGTAACAAGCCAGAAATGGATCGGTGGCCTTGATACCCAAGATAGTCGTTCCTATCTTTTCTCTATGTAGATAGCTTTTACTTGTATAAATATGTACATCAACATCAATTTTATTCAAGTGAAATAAAGATTTTTTATAATCTCACATGGTATCAGAGCCAGGTTGAGAAATAGGAAGTTGGTCACCGTTACCGACTGTCACACGTTCGGAACCTGAATATTCCGCAACATTATCGAGTTGAGAAGGATCAGAAGTGATGTGAGCGGACGCGCCAGTATCCAAATACCAATCTGAGACATTCAGCTGCGAGATGGAACAGCCAGAAGAGAAAGCCTCGGCAAGATTGGCAGAGGGAGGAGGATGGGACGAACGAGTGAAAGATCGATCAAATCGTTTGGGACAATCAAAAGCGTCATGATCTTGTTCCCTGCAGAAGTAGCACCTTGGAGATCGACGAACGCGACCCTTGTTCTTTTTCGAACGTCCCTGAGTAGGTGCCGATGGTGCACCATGGCCTTGGGTGCGGCATAAAATGCAACAGAGAGATGAGGATGAGATGTTGGAAGATCGTTGAAAAAGTTCATGACTTTTCGCGCGTGCAAGGAGCATATTAAACTCCAGAAGAGGTTCCTGTGAAAGCTGGGCAGCAGTGAACATCAACAACAACATTGTATGTAAATAGCTTTTACTTGTATAAATATGTACATCAACATCTATTTTATTCAAGTGAAATAAAGATTTTTTTTTATCTCACATTGGGAAGATGGAAATGAACTTCACTACGACGAGAATCCAAGGATTTTAGAGATTCCACCAGATTTTGGTTGAATGCTGTGTTAATTGGCCTTCAATAACTTTGGTTGCTGCAAGAATTTCTTATTTTGACATGGTAACAATGAGAGCAACAATGTTACACCCTTGAAGGATGAACGGTTAGGGAGCTCTTTGAGTGAGCCTGCACTCCTAGTAAATTGATGAGAAAGAGAGAAATATATAGAGAGAGAGTTTGATTTTCATTAATCATAGCTTGTTTTCCACAACTATTGTAGCCAACAACTACACCTAAAGAACTACAAAATATGGCTCAAGGCCTCTTAATTCAATGGAATGCAGTGATCTCAGACTCTCGTCCTCTAACAACTTGGCAAGAACCATGTTTCTATCAAATTCATTCAGTGCATATATGAATTGGAGTGAAGGGTAAGAAAACTGTTGAAGGTTGAACATGATGGAAGCTGCATGAAGTTTTTATAGGAGGAGTTGAAGGAAGAAAGAACTGCTGCTGATATTGCTACAAATTCAAATGCTCAAATTCAAGTCTTAGAGAGTACATAACAGGCACACAATATGTGGATGAAATGAAGCACGCGCATAAAGATAATATTCAGTCACATAAAAACAGTAAAAAAATGAAAAACACAAGCAAACAAATACGGAAAATAAGTAGTGTTGCCGTTGACCATGTGAAACCACTCACCTCCGGCCATTCTGCTGCCGCTTCATTTTCAGTCGCCGCCTCCTTGGTTGTCTCCGTCACGCTACATGAGAATAACAATATATAGGGATTATGAGCTAAATTCATATATCATCAAATATACTAGAACAATATATAGTCAATAAACTAGAATTTGAGTGAGTAATATTCTTTAGGGATAAGGGTCATATTAATGCTCGACTATTATGACACTAGCATGTTAGACCATCCATGACTATTTGAGTCAATTAGATTCCTCGATTTTTAAAATTAGCTCATTTAAGTACTTTAACTTTTAAATTTCCTTTTATATCCTCATTAAAAGTATATATATTTATATTTCCTCAAAACTAAAAAATAAAAATAAATATTTAAAAATAAAACATTAAGTCAAAGCAAACCAAAAAAAAAGTAAATATATATAAACACACTTTTTTAAAATAAATCTAAAAATAAAAAATGAAACTAAAAAATTAAGATTAAAATAAAAAAAAAGTGACATTTTGGGCAAAATAAAATTGAGATGCTCTAATTAATGAAATATTTAGACTAATTTTGAAATATAAGTAAATTTATATTTTTTTTAATAAATTTATAAATATAAAACTGAATTAATAAAAATATTTTAAAAAGCCAAAATTAATTTGTTGTATTGATTTCGTTAGTATGCTCGGTCTTAATTTCAATTTTTTGTTCGAATTTTAATTTCTTATTTCAGCTTGTCTTTATTCATTATGAATGTTAGAATTGACTTCATGGGAATGAAGAAAAAAGAAAATTCCCAAAGCAAAATACTTGTGATGCAATTAAATATTGTGGCGGCATGCTGACTAACGAAACCTACACGTGCAATAATCTATGTTGGCTTCTTTAAAATTTTGCATTAAATAATTTTTTAAATTTTTATTTTCAAATTTATTTGAAAAATCTAAATTTTGATCTCAACTTTATTTTTAGTGTAAATGTCAAATTTTATTTAAATTTAATTTTTATTTCGTTTCATTTCATATTTTCATATTTATTTAAAAAAATATGTTTCTTTATATTTCTTTTGTTTTGGTTTACTTTGACTTTGGTTTTATTTTAAATAATTATTATTTTATTTTTTAAAATTATAAGGAACTATAATTACATATACTTTTAATGAGAGTAAAAAAAGAAGTTTAAAAGTTAAAGTGCTTAAATGAGCTAATTTTAAAAGTTGAGGGGTCAAATTGACTCAAATAGTCATAAAAAATCTAATATGTTCTTGCCAGAATAGTCGGAGAGTTAATTTGACCATTATCCTATTATTGCACTTGGAAACTGCCAAAAACCAAGAAATTTTCCAATTGAACATAAAAGAAATGGGGTGGTAAGGTTAATTACCTGTTCTTCGTCGCTCAAGCACCATTGCTGCAGTACATCAGTCAAATCCTTGGCGGCACCAAACATCAGTTTATAGTCTATTCTGACATATGTCAAATTTGGTGTAGTTAGGGGTCCCAAGCTGAAATTCTTCATATTAGGGCACTTTTTAATTTCCACTGTTCTCAACGAAGGCAACTTAACATCACATTTGCATTCGCAAAACCTCACCAATTTGGGTAAGCCATACAACTTAAGCTCATGCAGTTTAGGAAATAGAGGAGCCCTTTCACCACCACTCACCACTTCCTCCTCATCTTCAATCACTTTTACTATCTCATCACATTGCTCTATAGTTAATTTTGTGAGATTGACAAGAGCTCTAGCCATTGAAGACGAAAATAAACTTCTACTACCATGGTACCTAGAGATTTCAAACACTTCCAATCCATTAAAGACGGATACATGAATTATATGACCACCAACTGGACAATCGGTTCTTAATTCCTTCAAGCACCTCACTGATACCTGCAATTCAAATAATTATATTTACACTTTATCTTATCTGCTTCTAATAATATATTAAATGAGAGAAGTTTATTCTAATTACATTTGGCTTATTCTTCTCTCAAGAGCATCACATCAACATCAACTTTAATTTTTTCTATTTTTATATTATAACATATATACAATAAAATATAGTAAAAATTTCAACAAAATTATATTTGTGTTACTTTTTCTTTAAAACATACATTTTAACCAATTTATTTTATTTATTAATTTTAAAATAATAAATGTATAATTTTGTATACATGGGCTATTTTTGAATTGCAAACCAGACTCGTATTTCTGGAAGTTTTATGTTTAATCTACTTTTTTTTTATTTTTAATAAAATTATATGTATAGTTAGATGTACAATATTTATATTATAACTATATTATTATATAATATTAGTGAATAAAAAATAATTATATATTTTTATAATTACTAAAGAGTATATTCAAATATATAATTTTAATCATATTTTAGTACTATAAAATAAAATATCATATGTTTGATTAGTGGCAACTAACGGGCGGAAAGCTAGTTTCTAGTTAAATGATAAAAATACACTTAAATATTAATAATAATACCCATGAAGAAGTAAAAAATCATATAGTTCTAGATTTTTTTCTTTATATATGTCAGGTTGATTTACATAATAACTATAATCTATATTTCTTCTTAAGTATAATTCTACAATTTTTTATCTTATTTTCACATGGGCATGGTTCAAATTTAATTTGAGTATTTGAACAAAAAAAAATATTGACCAAGTGCCAGTTTGTTTCGTATGATGGAAGTTGGAACCCACAAACTATTATTTGAAGTTATGGAACATAATTAATTTTATATAGTACATACTTTTTATATTTTCAGAAATAAAATGAGTATATTATGTATTGAAAAAAACTTGTATGAGAACAGGGGCGGCGCCACCCCAGGGCTGGGGGGGGGGGGCGCCCGACCCCACGGGGGTGCCAAAAATTTATATATATGTATACATGTACATTATATATATGTGGTATAATTTCATTGCCGAACCCCCAATATATTTGAAATGGTGATGGAATCTGAGCCCAACTAAAAAAATTATTAAAATCCATGCATAAAACACTTTGGCCCATATTAATTAAATAAAAAATAATGGCCTAGCATAATTGTAATAAAAAAAAAAAACTGGCGCCCAACGGCCTAACCTAGTTGAATAAAAAAACTGACCCAAACATAATTAAATAAAAGAACTGGCCCAAATTTATTTAAATTGGCACAATAAAAGAAAACAGAAGATTCAGTTTTTTAACTTTTTTTTTTTTGGTCAAAACCGCATAACAAAAGAAAAAAAACACTAATCGCATAACAACTCTACTCTTCCAATTCAATAATTTTCAATCTCTCTTCGAAATTAATTGATACCCGTTCTTGATTCTCAAATTTGTTATATTGTAGTCTATTTTCAATCTCAAATCTTTATTACTGATTGTAATTATTAATGCGATTTTTTTTTTATTATTGTATATATATATATATATATATATAGAGAGAGAGAGAGAGAGAGAGAGTTGTGTCAATTGCTAAAATTAAAGCCTGTGTAAAATATGAATGAATCCCAGTTATTGGATTGATAGCATCAATGATTAATATTAAAACATTAAAGATTGAGAAATTAAGCATAATTTTCATTCGTGCTTAATTGCTTTATAAATTTATAAAATAATTTAGTATGAAATCTTGAAAAAAATTTAATTTTAATCATTGATTTAAATCAATGGTAAATTTGTGATCGTATAAATTATCAAATGATTCAAATCCAATGTTGCATATTAATTAAATCTCCCTTTTTATTTGATCTTTAAATATAGATATAGGACTTTTAAGGAAACTACAGACACAGTTGACAGTTCTATAGTTTGTTGCAATAATTATGGTAATTAATATTTTAAATATACTTTATTTAAATTTTATCTTAATTGATTTTTCAGATTACATGTCATCCTAATTTTATTTATTATTCATCAAAAGACATATATCATATTCTTATGGCATTACATCTAAATTTTATGAGTAAGAGTTGTGATATTCTACTCTGAAAAAGCTATATTTAAGGTCTTTTTTCTAAACTTTAGCAAACCAAATAGGAGATATATGAATAGTTATTGTTGTGGTAAAATGATTCTTTACTTGAATTTTAGAGTGAAGTTGGATTTTGCTTACTTGCATAACTCTTCACTATGTTCAAATTTTGATTGGAAGTTCAGTATAATGTAATAGTTGTGCCTATCAGGTATTCTCTTGAGTTAGAAAAATTAATTTGTCGGGACCATTCATTATTTTCATTTTATTTTATTGGTGAGTTTGATCTTATTAGTATTATGTATCCATACATGATGGTCTTACAATCTATTTTTTCTTCTTGTTTTAGTATTTCGTTAACTACTCCTATATCGTACCGACCGGACAACCCACCCTAGGCACTATAGGTTATAGCCCCCACGACGAATAAATCCTGCATTCGCCACTGTATGAGAAGCAAAAAGCAAAATAAAAAAACACGGGACGTACCTCTTGTGGTTGGCTTGAGGGATATTGAATGTGTGCATTGCTGCTGCTGCCTCCTCCACCTATTGAGTTGTTGTCATTCCCCTCTGAAACCTTCCAATTCAATTTTCCACATCCTTCTGCACACAGTATGCTGAGTTGAGGGAATTCAATGCCATGGATTCCATGACAGAAACTTGTTAGATTTGGCAGAGACAATAACACAACCATCTTCAGTTTTGGGAACAACATTTTTGTGATATGATGAGAAGAAGAATTGTTTTCATTTTCGTCCCACTTAAACACTTGTTCCATCTTCTCACATTCACTAATGCTTAAATTTTGGAGCTGAGGAAAGAAATCATTTTTTAAATGTACACTGCTGCCCTTCCAAAATTGCTTTAGTTCTGGCAGCTTGTAGATGTATAATTTATTGAGATTCAACCACCAAATTGGACCATCACTTATCTCCTCAAATTTTGGAAGACGATAAAGCCTCAAATCCTGTATGGAAGATAACACATGAGAAGCACTGCCATCCTCCATTGATGTTGTTCCCATTTTCTTCATACTCTCACAGTTACACAACTCCAACACCTTAATGTTGTGAGACTTGGCCAAGTCCACATTATTTGCACCACTTCCTTCTAAAAATAGAGTTTCAGTATCCTTTAGAAGTTGCATCTCTATCCAATCTCCTAACCTACTTTCTTCCTCCCAATGTAGACGCAATGATTTGGAAAACTCACCATATCTATATATGGTTGACTGAGAAGTAAGCGTGATGTTGAATTTGTCCAACTCAGATGAAAGTCGCATGTTTTCCGCAGCTAATGCAGGATCCTCTATCTGAATCTCCAAGCATTTCAATTTAGTCAGGGCCTCTAGCTCTTTCAATCCTGCATTCTCTCTTACTTCTCTGTCCTCTGCTTCCCATTTCTTGAAGCTAATCAGCATCTTCAACTCCTCCAACCCAACTAGATTTGATATGATGCCTCTACCTATTTTTTTGAGATTTTTACACCATGTAAGATCTAACACTTTCAGTCGAGTTAACCGCTCCATCTCCTGGGGTAACTCCTTAATTGAATCACAATAACAACAAACGAAAATCTCAAGGCTTACCAACTCCCCAATTGAAGATAATGTCTCCAATTTCTCACATGATTTTATGACCAAAGTCCTGAGATTTTTCAACGATGGTGTTGTGAATGGCAATGATGTGAGCGAGTCTCTTTCGATGTGTAACACGTAGAGATCTCTAATGCCTTCAAAAAAGCTGCTATCCACTTTTAAATCTGCATTCGCCGAATCGCAAATCCAGAAGATAAGACGTAAATTTGGGAATCCCAAAACTGAAGGAATCTCAGGGTTTTGATAGGAAAAAACCCAAGAACAATCATTGCCACCAATATTTCTTTTCTGTTTTGCAATGAAAATGCAAACATCGCGAACGACATCATGCATTCTCACAAAATCATCTCCACGCTCGCTATCTAACAGCAAAGACCGACTTTTAAGCTTACTTGCCAATGAGCACGTACTATTCCTTGCATCCTCCACATTTGTAATGCCTTCAAATATGCTTAATCCCATACTAAAATAAGTCAAGTGCTCAATAGATATATCAGCATCCTCAGGATACAAACAACAAAGCAAGAATAAGGATTTATCATCAGGGTCCAAGGCATCATAACTTAGTTTTAGGGGATTATAAACATCTCTAAGAAGTCCTGGGATCCTTGGATCAGATTGTCTCAATCGTCGTAATGCATCTTTCCAAATACGCACATCCATTTTGTCTTTTAGCGCAGACCCTACAGTTGCAAGGGCGAGTGGCAATCCTTTGCACTCATTTACGACTTCTTTAGCTATGGAACTCAACCTGGTGTCATCCACACATGCGCCGACTCTCTTTCCAAACAGAAACCATGCCTCTTTATTTGATAACACTTTCATCTCCATAATCTTTGGAACATCCATTTCATTAAAAACGTCACGATTTCGGGATGTTAAAAGAATTGTGCACCCTTTGTGGCTACAAGGTATTCCTAGATCCTCCAACACTAGTCTTTCCCAAAGATCATCTAACACTAGCAGAATTCTCTTTGTTCCACTTAGTCTGGTATGCAATTTTTGTACTCTAGACTGATATGTTTCTCCTTCGAGCTTCAAACCCAATGTTCCACCGATTTCAACCTGAATTTTCAACTTGTCTACAGGTTGGCTGACAACTGCCATCACAACTTCTTCAAACACATGTTCCTCCAATGCTCTATTCATGATTCTTTTGGCCATGGTAGTTTTTCCCAGACCTCCCATCCCACATATCCCCACCGTATTCACATCCCCAAGTTTCAAAGTTGTCATGATGTCTTCTTCAATTTGTTTTCGGGACTCGAATACACATATTCTACCTAATGGGATTGCTTCTCTTGCTGCTGGAGGTCTTGGCTGGGATATAGCATTATCATCAAAATTGCACTGGCCTCGAAGCTCTTTCGAACGATCAGTTGTTTTCTTAGCATTCTTGCTAAGAGAAAAACGAGCAATGAGATTCAAACAATTACTCTCTACATTTGGAACTTCTTTGCAAATCCCATCCATTTCATCTTTGATGTCATTGGATTTCTCTAACCAATTCTCAACCTCGCCCGAGATGGCTCGTACATTATCTCTTGCTATATCAACTTTCACCTGTAGGTCTCTTGCTACAACTTCTAGTTCTTTGCCTTCATTCTTCATACTAGTAATATTGCTGGTGAAGCAACAGAGGTACTTGAATTGACGTATGATTGGCACAAACACCCATTTCGCTATTTCTATAGCTGGTCCAACAAACGGTTCAAATCCTGACATCTCCTACAACATCATTGATACAACCACAATCATAATGTAAGAGTATTTCATTTTCTTCACAAAATTAAGTTTTGTTTTTCATTTTTTATAATACAACATAAAAACTAAATGCAACCTGTTCAAAATTGAAGTGAAATTATAACTATAATTGTAGATAATAACTATAAACCAAATTCTTATCTAGATTTTAAATTGATCCAACTTGAAAATTTTAGAAGTTGATAATTTTCTTTTTTGTGTGTTGGTGGTTGCCAGCAAGTTTGCTTGTTAGCAAGTTTGGAATGCAAGTTACAAACTGGTAACTTGCAAGTTTGGCTTGTTAGCAAGTTTGGAATGCAAGTTACAAACTGGTAACTTGCAAGTTTGGAGCTGGCAAGTTACAAGCTGGTAACTTGCAAGCTAAAGCTGGTACAAAAGTTGGTGACAACAAGTTGATGTGATAGCGAGTCTCTAAGAAGACTCATAATGAATATAATAACCTTTTTGCAATATGAATGAAAATTAACTTTCTCTGCATATTCTCTTCTTTTGTTTTTCTATTCTTTGAACAAGCCAGAGAATGTTTCTTCTTAAATTTGTTCATGGTATCTAGAGCCTAATTGATCCTACGGGCTGTGAGTGTTGACTAGGAAAACCACCCAAGCTTCCTTCAAAGTTAACAATTTTTTCTTTTTCTTTTCTCTCATGGCATCAAGCAATTCTTCAAGTCTTTCACCCCCAACCTTTAATGGTGAGAACTATCAAATGTGGGCAGTCAAGATGAAAGCTCACTTGAGAGGTCTCGGTTTATGGCAATGGGTTGAGACGGATAGGGAAGTTCCACCTCTTGGAAACAACCTAACGCTCAACCAAATTTGGGCTCATGAAGAAGAACAAACCAAAGCTCCAAAAGCTTTGTCATTCATTCATGCTGCTGTTACAGATGCCATTTTCACAAGAATTATGACTTGTGAAACTCCAAAAGAAGCTTGGGATAAGCTTAAGGAGATGTATATGGGGAGTGATCGAACTAAGCAAATGCAAATACTCAATCTGAAGAGAGAATTTGAAGTGTTGAGAATGCAGGACCATGAGTCAATCAAAGACTACGCTGATCGACTCATGGAAGATGTCAACAAAATCAGACTTCTTGGAGAAGACTTAACTGTTCAGAGAGTTGTAGAGAAGGTGCTTGTGAGTTTGCCCGAAAGATTTGAGTCTAAGATTTCCTCTCTTGATGACTCAAAAGATTTATCAAAAATTTCTTTGAGTGAACTTGTTCATGCTCAAGAGCAAAGAAGATCAATGAGGCAAGAGAGTAGCAGAGAAGGAGCTCTCTCGGCAAAACATAAATTTTTTCAAGGGGAGAAGAAAGGCAAAAAAAAAATTGATGGCCAAAACTTCAAAAGTGATGGCAAAAGAAAATATCCTCCATGTCCTCATTGTAAGAAAAATACACACTCTGACAATTTTTGTTGGTTTAGGCCTGCTGTGCAATGTAGAGCTTGCAAGCAATATGGTCATCTGGAGAAAGTTTGCAAGAACAAAAACAGCTAGCCAAGACACCAACCTCAAGGTCAGCAAGCCAAAGTTGAAGGAAATCAACAAAAGGAGCAAATGTTTGTGGCTACAAACTTTGCAACAAGCAGCAAGGATGATGTTTGGCTTATTGACAGTGGTTGTACAAACCACATGACTCCTGACTCAGAAAATTCAGAGAGTTAGATCAATCATACAAGTCAAAAGTAAGAATTGGAAATGGAGAATTGGTTGCAATTGAAGGCAAAGACATTGTTGATGTTGATACTCCTTCAGGTACCAAATGCATTTATGATTTGTTGTTTGTACCTGAAATTGATCAAAGTCTGCTGAGTGTTGGTCATATGCTTGAGAATGATTGCTCTTTGAATTTTGAGAATAAATCGTGTATCATCTTTGATAAAGTTGGTCGTGAGGTGATTAAACTAAAAATGATTAACAAAAGCTTTCCGGTTGTGTTGGAAAATAGAATTTCGCAAGCACATAGAGCTGTAGTTGATGACTCTGAGTTATGGCACAAAAGATTTGGACATTTTCATTATTCTCTTCATGGCAACACAGTCATTGGAGTTGCGACTACTGTAATTGATGATAAATCATCTTTATGGCACAAGAGGCTTAGTCATGTTAGTGAAAGAGGTTTGCAAGAATTGGCAAGACAAGGTCTATTGCTTGGAGATCCAGTTAAGGAGTTTTGAATTTTGTGAGACTTGTGTTTATGGAAAATCTCATAAAGTTAAATTCGGAACAAATTCTCACAGGACCAAAGGAATTCTGGACTACATCCATTCAGACCTTTGGGGTCCTTCCAGAACAGAATCACACTCCAGGGCAAGATATTTCGTGTCTTTGATTGATGATTACTCTAGAAAAACTTGGGTGTATGTTCTGAAAAATAAGACAGAGGCTCTGGAAACTTTCAAGGTTTGGAAAGTCTTGGTGGAAAAACAAACTGAGAAGAAAGTGAAAGTGTTGAGAACAAATAACGGTTTGGAGTTTTGTTCTAAAGAGTTTGATGACTTTTGCAAACGGGAAGGTATTGTTAGACACAAGACTATGCCCGGAAACCCTCAGCAAAACGGGTTAGCTGAAAGATACAATAGAACATTGTTGGAGAGGACAAGATGTATGCTGATTAGTGCCAAGCTACCAAAAGTTTTCTGGGCTAAAATATTACTACTGCAGCCTACCTTATTAACCGATGTCTATCCACTGCACTCAATTTTAAAACACCTAAAGAAATGTGGTCAGGACATCCACCCAATTTTAGTAACTTGAAAGTATTTGGATGTATTGCTTATGCTCACATTAAAGATGACAAATTAGATAAAAGAGCTCTGAAGTGCATTTTCTTGGGTTATCCAGATGGTGTTAAGGGCTATAGATTATGGTGTCTTGAACCTGGGATGAGAAAATGCATTGTAAGCAGAGATGTGAAGTTTAATGAGCAGTAAGTTGGAAATCTTGATGGAGGAAAAGAACAAGAGGTTGCAACAGATGCCATAGAGTTAACAACTGAAAATAATACTCGGAATGAGGTGGAGAGAAATGATGAAGTTGATCAAACTCATCATAATGAAGTGTTGGAAAATGAAGAAGAAAGTTCAGATGATATAACAGAGTATCATCTTACTAGAGACAGAACAAGGAGACAAATCAAAGCACCACAAAGGTTTGGATATGCTGATATTGTAGCTTTTGCTTTGCTGGTTGCTAAAGAGATTGAGTTGATGAGCATAGCAATTATACTGAAGCCATGAAGAGTAAATATAAGCTGAAGTGGGTTGATTGCAATGAACGAAGAACTTGAATCACTTTACAAGAACAACACATGGAAGCTAGTAGAAAAGCTAAAGAATAAGAAAATAGTTAGTTGGATTTTTAAAATGAAAGAGGAATTATCTGGGTCAGATTTAAAGCTCGACTTGTCGCGAGAGGATTCTCACGAGTTGAAGGTGTGGACTATAGTGAAATTTTTTTGCACCAGTGGTGAAACATAGATCGATAAGATAGTTGTTATCTTTGGTAGCATATTATGATCTACAGCTGGAGCAGTTAGATGTTAAAACTGCCTTTTTGTATGGTGATTTAGATACAACCTGAGGGCTTTGAGGAAGGTGATAGTAAATATCAAGTATGCCTATTGCAGAAATCATTGTATGGCTTGAAACTATCTCCTAGACAATGGAATAAAAGATTGATACTTTTATGACAGATCAACAGTTCAAGGGTTGCAAACATGATCCTTGTGTCTATCTTAAACAGTGTGCAGGAGGTGAGAAGATTTATCTACTTTTATACGTAGATGATATGTTGATATCATGTAAGAGCAAGTTAGAAATAACTAAGCTGAAAGATGCTCTAAGTCATGAATTTGATATGAACGATCTTGGAGTTGCGAGAAAGATCCTGGGAATGGAAATTGTTAGAGACACGAGCAACAGAAAATTGGTGTTGATTCAAGAAGGGTACTAGAATAAGGTGCTGGAAAGGTTGAAATGAATAATTCTAAACCTGTATTAACACCTTTGACAGCTCAATTCAAGCTCAGTGCAGAGGGCAAAATTAGTGAAGAAGAGCATAAATTCATGGAGAAGATTCTATATTCTAACATTGTGGGATCGTTGATGTATGCAATGGTTTGCACTAGACCGGATTTGACATATTCAATTAGTATGGTTAGCAGATTTATGTTAAAGCCAAAGAAAGAGCACTGGTTTGCTTTGAGATGATACTCAGATATGTCAACAACACAGTAAGTAAAGGACTTGTGTTTGAAGGATCAAGTCATAATCCCATGGATGCTATTGAGGGATTTGTTGACTCAGATTTTGCTGGATGTCTTGACACTAGGAAATCTATTACAGGGTATGTCTTTAACTCTTTTGGAACTGCTATAAGCTGGAAATTGCTAGACTACAAAAGATTGTTGCAATATTGTCAACTGAGGCTGAATATGTAGCTTTGACAGAAGTAGTAAAGGAGGAATTTTGGATTCATGGTTTTGTGGCAGAGCTGGGGTTAATGCAGAGGAAGATTGTAGTGTTTTGCGATAATCAAGGAGCACAACTTGCCAAAAATGCAGTTCATCACGAAAGAACGAAACATGTTGATGTTAAATATCATTTCATAAGAGAAGTTGTGGCTGAAGGGAGAGTAGCAGTTCAGAAAATCAGCACTGCAGACAATCCCGCAGATATGATCACTAAACCTGTTCCAAGTAATAAATTCCTATATTGCCTGGAACAAATTAACTTGCTGGAAAGTTAAATTTTGAAGGAGTGCAGATCAGAGGGATTTGAGTCCAAGGTGGAGGATTTGTCGAGAAGATAGTCTCAAATTGTGTTTGAGCTGAAGTCTGTTTATATCACTTTTTCTTGGAGCTAAGATAATATTTGAAATTGAAATTTTTCTTGACAGTACTGGAAAATCAAATTAAGTGATAGGTGGATTCTCTTATATTTGTGTGTAGAATTTTATATGTGTAACCAACTTATAAGTTAGTGTACTTCTCCCAGCTGAGGTGTGTACTGTGCATTTTTTGTAGAGAGAGCACGCAGAAATAACAATGAGAGAATAGAGAGAGAGATCATCTGTAATCGTCTTCTTCTTCCTCAAGAAATGAAAATCCTTCTAAGTGTTGCACATTGGACGTACTAATCATTCCATCACTGGTTTGATTAGGAACCACTTAATTCTTCTTGTTTTGTTGTCAATTTTCAGCTCATAATCATCTTAAACCAAACATTTCTAATAGAGATATGGAAGATATTGTAGAAAAGGAAAATATTGGATATGCAAATAAACCTAAAGACAGAGCACTGGTTTGCTTTGAGATGGATACTCAGATAAGTCAACAGCACAATAAGTAAAGGACTTGTGTTTGAAGGATCAAGTCATAATCCGATGGATGCTATTGAGGGATTTGTTGACCCAAAGGAAGATTGTAGTGTTTTGTGATATAATCAAGGAGCTTTACAACTTGCCAAAAATGCAGTTCATCACGAAAGAACGAAACATGTTGATGTTAAATATCATTTCACAAGAGAAGTTGTGGCTGAAGGGAGAGTAGCAGTTCAGAAAATCAGCACTGCAGACAATCCCGCAGATATGATCACTAAACCTGGAAAGTTAAGTTTTGAAGGAGTGCGGATCAGAAGGATTTGAGTCTAAAGTGGAGGATTTGTCGAGAAGATAGGTCTCAAACTGTGTTTGAACTAAAGTCTGTTTATATCACTTTTGCTTGGAGCTAAGATAATATTTGAAATTGAAATTTATCTTGACAGCTGGAAACACAAATCAAGTGATAGGCGGATTCTCTTAAATTTGTGTGTAGAATATTATATGTGTAACTAACTGATAAGTTAATGTACTTCTCCCAGATGAGGTGTGTGCTGTGCATTTTTTGTAGAAAGAGCACGCAGAAATAGCAGTGAGAGAATAGAGAGATCATCTGTAATTGTCTTCTTCTTCCTCAAGAAATGAAAATCCTTTGGAGTGTTGCGCAGTGGACGTACTAATCATTCCATCACTGGTTTGATTAGGAACCACTTAATTCTTCTTGTTTTGTTGTCAATTTTCAGCTCATAATCATCTTAAACCAAACATTTCTAATAGAGATATGGAAGATATTGTAGAAAAGGAAAATATTGGATATGCAAATAAACCTAAAGAATGATGTATATCCTATATTATTTTTGTTTCCTTATTTCTTGCTGTACATTTTAAATATATACCTCTCATTGTAATCTTCTTAATTCAATGAAACATACGATTACATTTCTCTACAATTTCTATTTCTGTTTCATATTTGAGTTTTCTGCGATCATCATTCATAACAGACTTATATCCAGATTTCTGTGGGATCTATATATCAAACGAAGTACTGAAAAACAAAGACTTGGTGGTGCAGATTCACATTTAAAGCAGCTCAACATTAAATGAGATCTACTTAGCATTTGAAATGAACTGATCTAATGATTACAATATACAATTCATTAAGCATACAAGTTAAAGGACTAACCTTTCAATGTCCAGAACCCTTAGCTCGAAGAAGTAAGAGAAGAGAAGAGAAGCGACAGAGTGAGGCTGATGCAGAAAAAGAAGAGAGCAATTATAGTGATCATTTCAATAATTGATACACGACCAAAAAATCTTGTGGCTGAAAAAGTCTTTCATTTTTATGCATAATTTTCATTTTATTTTGTCTAAAACTCAGGTTTTATTCATTGTTATCGTTGTTATCGGTTTCCTCCATTTCTTTCATTGAATTTCAAATGAGTGATATTTCAATGGTGGTTGGTTTTATTCTAAAAAAAAAAAAAGGCTGAAATATTTCTTCATATAAATCCAACACAAGAAAGTCTAATTAAATATATGAATTATTGTCATTTAAATCAATAAGAACAAAAATAATCGCAATTTTTATATGAATTCAACAAACTCATTTTCTTATGAAGACATAATGACAATAATAACACTACATTTTCTATCTATAATAAATTCAAATTTTCAAACCATTAATAACATTTTCTTCTAAATTCATACTAGACTAAAATTCAGTACAGCTAAAATTTACCATACAACTGGAAGGACTAACCTTTTGAGTTTCACGCCGAAAAATCTCAAATCGAGGAGAGAATAGAGATGAATAAAAGAGAGGTATAGGAAGAGAAAAAGAGCTTAGTCCTTGGTCATTTTATACTAATATTTTACACAATGATGTGAAAATAGAGACGAATAAGAGAAAGGAAGAGGACGAGAAGAAAAGATCAAAGTCATGGGTCATTTTTAATTCTATACTACTGTTTAATGATTATGATGTTTTACTTAACGATTTCGAGCAATCACATACTAATTTTGTTTTTTTCTTTCTATTCTTTTCTTTATGTCACACTAAGAGAGAGGTTAGAGGAAGAAGAGATGAGTCATGGGTCATTTTTAATTCTATACTACTGTTTTTTGATTGTGATGTTTTACTTAACTTTGACCGATCATATACTAATTTTGTTTCTTTCTTTGTTCTTTTCTTTTTGTTACATCATTTATCTCTTTTGTTTATATAATTTTGTCTAAATAATTGATGGATAAGAATTATCGCATCCTTCCAAGCTAAAAACATTAAATGTTGCTTTCCTTACAAGTCTAATAAGAACAAGACATATGCATCCTAAAGTCTCAGCCTTTCTCTGTCATTAGTCCACGTACTCCTATCTGCTTTAGACTAGGATGCTGAGTTGGCTTATGCATTCTGCTAACACCTTTCAACCTCCAAATCCCTTAGCTCCAAGAATAGAGAAAGATAATCAGAGCAATTAGTGATCATTTCAATAATTGATAGATGACCAAAAAATCTTGTGGCTGAAAATTCGTGGGACCTGATTATTGATTTCAATCAAATACTAATTATCAATCATTTTAATTTATGCATAATTTTTATTTCATTTTTTCTAAAACTCAGATTTCATCAGTGTTATCGGTTACTCCACCATTTCTTTCATTCTATTTCAAATGAGTGATATGTGGTTGGTTTTATTTGAAAATAATATATATATTTCATCATATAAATCCAACACTAGAAAATCCAATTACATTTAGGGAGTATTGTCATTTTTTCTAAATCGTATGATGCACTTCCCATTTATTATGTGCAGCAAAAGCGAGCAACAGCCGACCGTCTCAATTCTAGCTACAGGTGCAAAAACTTCATCAAAATCCACCCCCTGTCGTTGAGCATATCCTTTCGCAACGAGTCTCGCTTTATACTTCACGATGCTGCCAGAGGGATCTCTTTTCACCTTAAAAACCCATTTGAGCCCAATTGCATGATGGCCGGCTGGAAGTGTGGTGATTTCCCATGTTTTGTTGTCTGTTATTGACTTCAGCTCCTCCTCCATAGCATTCTTCCAAGATGTATCTGCAAGTGCATCAGCCACACTGGACGGTTCTTCAGCATTTTACCCAAGTTCCATCTCAGGACACAGTTCAGCTGCGCGGTGTTCCCCATTGATGCGATCGTGATCCGCAAGATTCAGAGCGTGTGATAGTATGGGCGAGTCAGGGGCCGTGTGCACAAATTGACCCATCTGTTCGGCTTTGTAAACTCGCATCAGCTGGCTTTCGCCGTCGTAGTCCACCCACACGTTGAAGAACTTGGTTCCCAAGATTTGACTACGAACGGCATCAAAACTATCATTTAAACCCAACAAGAATTTCATGGCTTTCTTCTTATCTTATATCTTTCGTGAAGCACCACGAACACAAACATGATCAGATTGAGCATTAATTATGTTGATCTCATCTCACAAATAATTTAAGGTGTTAAAATAGTGCATGACTGATTGTGAGCCCTGAACACAAGTAATAAGCTCCCTCTCCAATTGGTACAGTTTTGGCCCGCTAGTCCTATCAAATTGCGATTCGATTTCACCCCACAACCTAGCAGCGGTGTCAATATATTGGAACCCAACAGCAAGTTCTTTAGAGATTGAATTCATAATCCAAGTGTATACTAAATAGTCGGCTTTAACCCGAGCATTATAGTGAGGAGAGGTATCCGATGGTTCCATCAATGAACTTAAGCTTATTTCGCCCAGCTAATGCTCGTTTTATGCATCTACTCCAAGTGTAGAAATTATTACCAGACTAAGGAACTGCCACAAGTTGCAAGTTAGTGTGATCATTCGGGTGGATGTGTAGTATATCATCCAAACCAATCAGATTGAGTTGATTTGTAGCCATCGTGCCACGACCAGCTCGTTCAGCCGAAGAAAAAGGATTATCGACCGTAAATTGATCCTCTGCGTGCGAGGATTCACATCAATCAAGAATTAAATTAACATCAGCGAAATAGCATACAAATTAAATTAGACTTTTCAACAATCAATCAGAAATTAAAGTGATGGGTGATATTTGAAGGAAAAAAAGAACTCTCCTCGTGGCTGCGCAGTTGTCTGCGTGCGCTTGGTTGCGCTGTGGCAGCGGCTAATCGGAGGCGCGGGCTTCCGACGATGGGCAACACGTAGCAAGTGGCAGCAGTGAACTATGGGTCGGTGCGGTGGCGGCTGGAAAGAGAGGAGCTATCGACGAGCCCCTGCCAGGGTCGACGCTGGGCGTGGCCAGCAGTGATAAATCTAGTTGCTGAAAATGGGTCTCGATATGACATTCATTTGTTGTAGAGACCTGACTTGAAGGTGTTTCTTCGACGAAACCGTGAACAGATTCGAGACCTATACGATCGTCTAAGAAGGGATGCAGTAGTAACAAGAATGTGAGGAACGTATGGAATCGGTGCATCTGACATCGAAATCCCCTGAATTCTCACAATCTCTGATATTCACTTCTTTCTTAGACCTTGCTCGGTAATTGTTCATCTCTTGATAAATCCAAGGGCCCCACGGTGGGCGCCAATGTTGAGGTTCGATTTGTTTGAGGAAATGGAGCCCCCGAATTTGTATTGAGATGAAGAAATAATTTAGGATTATACAAGAAAATTGAAATTGAGAAATTAAAGTTACAGAGAAAAATCAAGTATTAAAAAAGATGGAGAACGGGGACGTTACCTCATAATATGTAGCATACCCCTCTTTATAATTAATTAATAGCCTATATTAAAGCCAAGACCCTAACAGCTTTCCCTAAAGTATATGGGTGATGGAGGATAATCTTCTTTGATTGGGTCTTTATTTGACCAAGCCTTCACTAAATGAACTATCGTATTACTTTGATTTCTGGGCTCGATTAATTGGACTACAACGATAAATTTTGATATGGACTTTAACTTAATAATCTGATCTGGATTGGGCCGCTAGGGGCTGACCCCAACAAATATGGTTATTACGATTCATTGTCAATTATTATTACCATAATTACTAAATGTTTTGATATAGTTTAATTGTTATTACCTATTATAACAAAAAGTTTTGGAGGGTGTTACAGTTGATATATAATAATTTCATTATGCAAAATCAGCCACAAAAAAAAAAAAAAGAAAGAAAGAAAGAAAGTCCTCATCGCGAAGGATAATAAAAAAGTTAATCCAATTTTATATTTGGATAGAGCTTTTTGTGTCAAAGCAATAAGATCATTGTAAATCTGAGGTTTATATGAAGAGATGTATTAAATTGATTAATAATCCTATCTTTGTTGAGAATAATAATATTTATCATAATAAAAATTTGACATTAGTCGGAAAAAATGATTGATGATAAATAACTAGTGTTTCATGAACAATTAAATAGTAAGGGAAGGTCTTGGGTTAGGCAGGCCTAAACGATTTAGGCGGGTTTTATCCATTAACCCAAGCTTTAGGCGGGTTTTATCCATTAACCCAAGCTCAAACCCATATAATATACCCTATTTGGGATGGGTGAACCCATTTGGGTAGGATAAAACCCGCCTAAACTGTTTAGGCCTGCCTAACGTAAGTTTTTGCCCAATAGTAAATATAAATACTTATAAACTAATGCCATTATAGGCCAAAATTTATAATTTATAATCAAAATTCGAGTTGTATATGAACCAAACTGTTCGCGAAGGATCTCGACTCGTAAAAGCTCATTCAAACTCGTTTAGTGAAACTCGTTTATTAAACGAATCAAAATTGAACTTCATAGTATTCACGAGCTAAAATTTGAAAGTAATATAAAAAAACCAATTTTATAAAAGTAATATCTTATTATTTAAGAGTAATAAAAATGATAAATCTTTCTAGTAATGAGAAAATTTAATTTGAGCATAAATACGATATTAATTTTGGAATAAAAAAATTTCAATAATGAATATTTTAAATATATTATAGATTTAGAAGATTTGTTTAGACTCGACTAAGTTCGTGAACTTCAAAGTATTCGAGAAAAAATTCGAAGTTCAATTCGATACTAAACGAGTCAAATTTGAGCACAACATTACTCTTCGATTACACTGCTAATGAGAATATGATAATAAATATGGTTATTACCATGATCATCATTGTGATTCATAGTCAGTTATTATTAATTACTTAATGTATTGATATAGTCTAATTGTTATTACCTAATATAACCAAAAGTTTTTGGGGGTGTTATAGTTGATATCTAATAATATCATTATGCAAAATCATCCAGAAAAAAAAAGGAAAATCCTCATCGTTCTTAGTTGAGCCCACATAATTATAAGCTCCGTTAATGAATATAGTTACGTGTTTTATTCATTTTACAAGCTAATTAATTACCAGTTAAAGAAATACTCAAATTCATCTCTTAGAGAGTACATAACAATCACACAATGTCTCAATTGAAGCACACGCATAAACATAAAAGTTCAGTCATATAAAAACTGTAATAAAATGGAAAACACAAGCAAACAAATATGGAAAATAACTAGTGTTGCTGTTGGACATCTGAAACCACTCAACTCCGGCCATTCAGTCGCCTCGATTGTCTGCTACATGAGCATAACATTATCATATCACATATGCAATAACAATAGTAAGTTAATAAACTAGGATTCCAGTAAGTAATATTATTTACGAAGCTCCAAACTGCCAAAAACCAAGAAACTCTCCAATTGAATATAAAAGAAAGGGGAGGTTAATTACCAGCTCAAATGGTTGAAGAATTATCAATCTTCTTCCTCGCTCAAGCACCATTACTGCTGCAGCGCATCATTCAAATCCTTGGCGGCATCCAGTATCTGTTCACCATCTATTTCGACAATTGTCAATTTTGGTGTGATTAGGGGTCCCAAGCTGAAACTCTTCATATTAGGGCAATCCGTAATTTTCACTGTTCTCAATGAAACCATCTCAACATCACATTTCCATGCGCAAAATCTCATCAACTTGGGTAAGAAAAACAAACCAAGCTCCTGCAGTTTAGGAAATAATAGAGGAGCCCTTTCACCACCACTCACCACTTCCTCCTCATCTTCAATCACTTTTACCATCTCATCACATTTCCATATAGTTAATTTTGTGAGATTGACAAGAGCTCCAATTATTGAAGGCGAAAAACCACTCATACTGCCTTTATAATGTGAGATACTCAACACTTCCAATCTATTAAAGAGGGATTCATGAATATTGTAAGAATTCAATGGTTTATCATTCCCATCGAACTCCAATTCTTTCATGCCATTGAATGGAACCTGCAGTTCAAATAATATATATTTAGTGACTCGATATTATATTAAAATTTGACGTAAAAAAAAAGATGGGCATTCATAATTTACATGATCGAGGTCTGTGTTGAAACATTCCAGATCAGGTGTAGTTAGTGGTCCCAAACTGAAATTCTTCATATTAGGGCAATTCTTAATTTCCACTCTACGCAACGAACGCAACTCAACATCGCATTTCCATTCGCAAAAGCTCACCAATTTGGGTAACCACTTCAACCGAAGCTCCTGCACTTTAGGAAATAGAGGAGCCCTTTCACCACCACTCATCACATCATCCTCATCTGATATGATCACTTTTACCATCTCAGGACAGTCCAGTATGGTTAATTCTTTGAGATTGACAAGAGCTCCAGTGATTGAAGACGAAAACAAACTCATACTCCCTTGGTACTCTTCAATTCGTAACACTTCCAATCCATTAAAGACAGATACATGAATTATTTGAGCAGCAATTAGAGCGCAATCAGTTGTTAATTCTTTCACGCACCTTAGTGACACCTGCAATTTAAATAATAATATTCACATCCAACTTCATAATAATGTGATTATCTACTACTACTAATATGCTAAATCACACAAGTTTACTCTAGTTACAGTTTCGTCAATTTTCCTCTCAAAAGCATCACATCAACTTTAATTTTTTCTATTTCTTATATTATAACATATATACAATAAACTATAGTAAAAACTTCAACAAAATTATATTTGTGACACTTTTCTTTAAAACATACACTCTTAGCAATTTATTTTATTTACTAATGTTTAAATAATAAATATATAATGTTTTATGGCTATTTTTGCAACTCGGACTCCTATTTATTTATGTAGGTTTTATGTTTAATCTTACTTTTTTTAAATTTTTATTTAAATTATATATATAGTTAGATGTACAATATTATATTATAACGATAATATTATATAATATTGGTGATTACAAACTAAGGGTAGTAATTATATGATAACACCTCCTTAAATAATAATATAATAACTACAAAATGCAACTGTCCAAGACTGAAAATGCATTATCTAGTGCAAAAAATGCAGCTCCTTGGGGCATTTTTGGAGCTAATGCATTTTTAAAAAATGCACCAATTCCGCATATAAAATGGTCAGTGCATCAATTATGCAGTAAAAATGCTGCATTACTTTGCATTTGCTTATACATTTTTCAGCTATGACAAATGCATTTCATAGTTAGTATGTTAGCATATGGAAATGGGTTAGTATATGATTATATTTCTAATTGTATTTTTAATAATTACTAAAGAATATAAATCAATATTATATTTTGGTATTATGTAACAAGATATCAAATATTTGATTCGTGGGTCGCGCGAGCAAAAAGCTGATTTCAATTAAATGATAAAATGCACTTAAATAATAATAATAATCATGAAGAAATTAAAAAAAAAAATCATATAGTTCTAGATTATTTTTTAGGATAGGTCGATATGCATAATAACTCTAGTCTATATATCTTTTTAAGTATAGTTCTACAATTTATCTTTTTTTTAACATGGACATGGTTCAAATATTATCTTGAGTATTTGAACAAAAAATATTGAGCAAGTGCCAATTTGTTTGGTGTGATGGAAGTTGGAACCCACAAACCATGATTTGAAGTTATGGTACATAAATAAAAATTGGTATATTATGTATTGAGAAAAACACAGGGACGTACCTCTTGTGGTTGGTGAATGTGTGCATTACTGCTGCTGCCGTCTCCTCCTGAATTGTTGTCATTCCCTTCTGAAATATTCCAATTCAATTTTCCGCATCTTCGAACATGCAGTGTGCTGAGTTGAGGGAACTCAATTCTTTGAATTCCATTATAGAGACTTGTCAGATTTGGCAGATCATGTAAACGAACATTCTTCAATTTTGGGAACCTTTTTGTGATATGAAGAATTTGATTTTCATCCCACGTAAACACTTGTACCATCTTCCTACATCCAACAATGCTCAGGGTTTCAAGCTGTGGAAGATAATCCCATTCTAAATCTACACCACTATTCTTCCATAATTGATTCAGCGACGGCAGATACTGTAGATCTAATTCCTTTAGATTCAACCAAATCGGACCATCCCATATCTTTTCTAATTCTGGTAGATTGAAAAGGCAGAGACGCTCCATGTAAGGTAACACGCCACCATTGGAAGATGCTCTTACCATTTTCTTCATACTTGCACACTTGCCCAACTTCAACACCCTGATGTTCCCAGTTTTGGCCAACTCCACATTATTTGCACCATCTCCTTCTAAGTATAGATATTCCGTATGTCTTAGAAGTTGCAGCTCTATCCAACGTCCTAAGCAACTTTCTCCATCCAAATGTAGACACAATTTTTTGGAAAACCGATGAGAATCAAAATCTCCATGTTCACGGGAAAGTCTGATGTCAAATCTGTCCAACTTTGATGAAAGTTGCATGTTTTCCACAACTAATGCAGGATCCTCTATCTCAATCTCCAAGCATCTCAATTTGGTCAGGGCCTCTAGCTCTTTCAATCCTGCATTCTCTCTTACTTCTCTGTCCTCTGCTTCCCATTTCTTGAAGCTCCTCAACATCTTCAACTCCTCCAACCTAACTAGATTTGATATGATGCCTCTACCTATTCTTTCGAGATTTTTACACTGTGTAAGATCTAACACTTTGAGTCGAGTTAACCCCTCCATCTCCTGGGTTAACTCCTTAATCGAATCACATTTACAACAAACGAGAATCTCAAGGCTTACCAACTCCCCAATTGAAGATAATGTCTCCAATTTTTCACATGAATCTATGACCAAAGTCGTGAGGTTTTTCAGTGATTGTGTCGTGAATGGCAAAGATGTGAGCGAGTCTCTTTCGATATGTAACACGGTGAGATCTCTAATGCCTTCAAGAAAGCTGCAATCCACCACTTTGAATTCCTCATTCACTGAATGACAATTCCAGGAGATAAGGCATAAGTTTTGGAATCTCAAACTAGAAGGAATTCCTTGAGAGGAAGAAATCCAAAAGCAATCATTGTCACCAATATATTTTTCCTCTTTCGTAATAAAGATGCAAAAATCGCGAATAACATCATGCATTCTCACGTAATCATCTCCATGCTTGCTATCTAACAACAAAGACCGACTTATAAGCATACTTACCAACGAGCACATATTATCCCTTGCTTCCTCCACATTTTTAATGCCTCCTTCAAATATGTCTAATCCCATGCTAAAATAAGTCAAGCGCTCAAGAGAAATATCAGCATCTTCAGGATACAAACAACAAAGCAAGAATACTAATTTTTGGTTGGGGTCCAAGAAATTGTAACTTAGTCTTAGATGACTATAAACATTTGCAAAAGGTCCTGGGAACTTTGGATCACATTTTTTCATTTTCTGTAATGCATCTTTCCAAATAGACACTTTCCTCTTATCTTTTAGCTCATTCCCTGCCATCATACCTTTTAGCGTAGACCCTACAATTTTAAGAGCGAGTGGCAATCCTCCGCACCTTTTTACAATTTCTTTAGCTATGGAACTCAACCTTGTGTCATTCACATATTCACCGACTGTCTGTTCAAACAGAAACCATGCCTCTTCTTCAGATAATAGTTCCATCCCAAAATCCTTTTCAACATTCATTCTACCCAAAACATCACGATTTCGGGATGTTAAAAGGATTGTGCACTTTCTCTGGTTAAGAGGTATTCCTAGACTCACCAGGTCGAGTTCATCCCAAACATCATCCAACACTAACAGAATTCTATCTTTGTCATCACTTAGTCTTTCATGTAACTTGTGTGCTCTAGTCTGAGGTGTTTCTTCTTGGAGCTTCAAACCCAATGGTACCATCTCAGCCTTTTCAAATACACACTCCTCCAATGCCCTTATCATGATTCTTGTGGCCATGGCAGTCTTTCCTAGACCCCCCATCCCATATATCCCAATCATATTCGCATCGCCAGATTTCAAAGTTGTCATGATGTCCTCTTCAATTCGTTTCCTGGACTCGAATTCATATGTGGTTTCTGTAGGGACTGGTTTCGTTGCTGGTGGAGGTCCTTCACAGGATATAGCTGCAGTATCAAATTTGTACTCCCCTTGAAGCTCTTTCAAATGGTCAATTGTTTTCTTAGCTCTCTTGCTAAGCGAATAACGAGTTCTAAACTTCGAACAACCACTTTTTCTTCTATAACGAGCTTCACACAAAATCTCATCTATTTCTTGTCTGGTGTTCTTGGAACTCTCTAACAAATTGTTGACCTCCTCCGAAATGACTCGTCCAATTTTTTTTTCGTCATCAGCTCTGCTCTGAAGGTCTTTTGCTTTACGTTGTAGTACTTCGGCTTCATTTGTCAGACTAATAATATTGCTGGTGAAGCAACAAAGGTAATTGAATTGACGCATGATTGGTGCACCCACCCATTTCACTACTTCTATAACTGGTCCGATTAATTCTGCCATCCCTGCAACTATTTTTCATTATTTTTTGCTTCAGTATTCTCCCCTTTTTTTTATGACTAATTAGTTATATATTCGAGTAATGTTAGAAACAGGTAGCACCATTTGTACGGGAAATAACTCGGGTGCTCGGTAAGAAAAACAAACGTTATCATTTGTTATCTTCTCTACCCAGATTGTTAGAATTGTAGATTCAGTTTTGACTTTTATCCAGATTTCTGTGGGATCTATATATCAAACGAAGTAAAGAAAAACAAAGAGTTGGTGGTGCAGATTCACATTTAAACCACCTCAACATTGAATGAGATCTACTTAGCATGCACGTAACCATGTGAACTCAACTCTGATCATAATATACAATTCATTAGAGCTCTGATTTAATTTACCATACAAAGTAGAGAACTAACCTTTCACCGTTTAGAACCCTTAGCTCGAAGTAGTATAGAGAAGAGAAAGAGAGAGACAAATTATAGTGATTATTTCAATAATTGATACATGACTTTTGTACAAGAGCAAAACAAGTATTTTGCCTGAAAAGTCGTGGGACCTCATTTTTGTGCATGATTTTTATTTTATTTTTTCTAAAACTCAGATTTTATCATTGTTATTCTAATAGCCCTAAGATTTGCAATGCGTAATGTAAAGTCTATTAAGATTTTATTTTAATTAATGGAATTAAGTGTTGAACTTAATACATTGACTTTGTATAATATATATTTTATTTAATATAATTGGTGGAGAATATGTTGACTTTAATTAGATTGTTGACTAAGAATTTCGATATTGATTATATATCCGAATTACTTAAATCAGATTTACTTAATAATTAAATAAGGTTAATGAATTAAATTAATAATTAATACATAAATAATTAATTAGCTAATGTGACTACACATGTCTCTACACTTGTCACTTTTAAGTCTTATTAGAATGAATCAGCTAAGTATTACATTAGCTGGCAAAATTAGGATTCAATACGTGGAATTAATTAATAATAGATATATATGTATATATTCATAGTGAGGGGGAATGAACCTATTAATATAGGAAATACTTGTCATGATTTTAATTAAAACAAGAGTGACTCAGCTAGGATATATTATAGCTGTCTAAGAACTCTAAGCCCGTCACCTACATTCCTATGCAGACCGCACCATTGAGCGAGAATTAGCGAAAGTATTGTAATATCCCTAAGTTTAATTAAGCTAACTAAAGCTTAATTTGGGATTTAATAAAAAAATTTATTTAGCAATTTATTTTAAATTGCTCGTTACTCAGAAATTAAATCCCATCGTTGCATGTAAGTCCATTTTGCGAGAACTAAATACCTATGAGTACGTTTTCAAGAACCCTGGATGGCCATACGAATTTTTACGAAAGAAATCCGAGCGCGATAAATTAAGGTTCCTAGCATATTTTTAATACGTTTTAAATCGCAACTCGCATCTGAATGCTCCGTTCCTTTCACCGAGCTAGGATTTGAGATTAATTTTTAAGAATTTTCAAAATAATCGGATTGAAATTCCGAGGCCCGTGGAATATTTTATGATTTTTTGAACTATTAAGTTCCGAGTGAGAAAACAATAATTCCAAAAATTATGGAATTGAACCCACGAGTAGAACTCGTGATTTGGAATATTTCCACGGATGTCAATTTTTAAAATTGGGCAATGGATGTCGAATTAAAAATCAATGGAGGTTGATTAGCGGAGTTATTACCTGAAATAACAAATCCGGAGTTGTGGCGAGTAGAAGGGTGACACGTGTACCCTATCCAATTGAACCACTTGCAATTGTAATTAATGTGCTGGATGAAGTGCGGCGCACACCTCCTCAATCGCAGAAGAGGAAAAAAAAAAAAAAGAGGAAGCACGCTGCTCCATTCTCTCTCACCCCCAGCCCCAGCCCCTTCCTTCTTTACGATTTTTTCGGCCGTTTGAGCGAGTTTCAGGCCACAACTTGTAAAGACCAAAGCAAGATCGTGCTTTAAGGTTTCCATAGCACTTGGAATCACCCAAATCCATTGAGAAACAAGTAAGTTATCGGCCAATCTTCAGGCCCCGTTGGTAAGCCGACGAACTTCAAATTTAATTCCATAACTTCGCCGAACGGTAACGGAATCATGATCTAACTTGATATTATCAGTACACTTGGATCATCAACCCTGCCATCCGATCGCTGGAAACCACCGCGGACCGCCATTGTTGAAGGTGAGGGTTTCCACCATCGTTCTTCACCAAGTTCTTGCATTTTAATCCATTGGGTTCGTGTTTTTAGCATCTAGGATTGTTCCTTATGATGTTTAGATGCTTGGGTAGTGTTGTGGGAGCTCGGAATGACCGGGAAATGGCTGGGAAGAGCTGCGCGTTGCGCCTGCGACAATGGGCAGTAGGAAACACACCCACGTCGATCGACGTGGGTGGTGTCGGTCGACACACTCTGTGTCGATTGACACAGAGCTGTGTCGATCGACACAAATCTGTGTTGGTCGACTTGAGCCAAGTCGGTCGACACAGACTGCCTTGCTCCTTTTCATGTCGACTTTTTGATCCGTTTTTGATCCGATACTACATATATTTGATGTTTAAGCTCAAGTATTGATATCAAGGCATATTATGAACGTGTTAATGAACTTGAATATGTATTCAAACATCATTAATTACTCAAGTCAACATGATCAATTTGAATACCAAGTTGGCCGTTTTATAAGTAAACGGATTCCAAACTTGATGATTCTTTAACCATGGATTGGTTAACCCGTATAAACATGATTACATGAGTCACATGCATATTTTGAGTTGCAAATGTTGCATGTTGGGTTGTTGATTTGTGTCAGTCAGTTAGTCGGATAGATTGGTCAGTCATAAGATCCGAGATTCATATTTAGCATCAGCTGAAGCACTGATAATAAAATGTTAGATGATCTCCCTAATTTTTTATACTCTCACTTTCCCACTTGATATTCGAACATTATCGTCTATTCTTGATATTTGGACGTAAATGTTATTGTGATGTTATTGATACTATTGTACGAGTCGTTTCCTTGTTACAACTCTTATTCTACGAAATGTTGTTGTTTTGTGTAGACATGGCCACGGGCCACTTCCGGTTAGTCGGTTTTTTCTTCTTTTTTTTTTTTTAAAAAAAAGTGAACAAGAGGATTCGAACCTGAGACCTCTAAGCAATTTATAGATTATTTATCCACCAGGCTACTAGTCCTCTATTGGTATAAAATTGATCTAAAAAATATATATTTATTATCTTTTTAAATCTATTACAATTATAATGTGAAATATGTTATAACATATAAGTTATAATATGAAATAATATTTATTATATAAGTATATTATTTCAAATAATTACAATGAGGATAATTTAAATACTCAAATAGATTATATTATAAATAAATTATATAAATAATATTATTAGATAATATAAATAAATATATAATATGATGGAGATGCTTATTAATTATTTGATTATATAAATACATGGAAAAATTATTTATATCTTCTTATCATTATTGATTTAAATTATTGTTTATTATTTACTTGATAGTCTTGAAGCTCTTATAATAGTACAAATAATGTTTAATTAAAATAAATATGATATATTATGCATTTTTCCAAGACTAAATATTAAAATTAGTAACATTCTTACAAGTCTAGATTTATTATCTATCCATAAATAATAAAATTTTAATGACATATATTATCATTTGTTATAATATAACCTTTGAGTTAAATTAGTATGTATGAAAACCTCTTTAATTCTTTGTGTATTCATTTCATTTTTTTAGTCCAAGCTTTGTATTAAATTGTATACTTGTAAACTAAATAACATTCAATTAAAATTACATCCTTAAAAGTTAGTATAAATAAATATGATATATTATCCATTAATCTAATATTTAATATTAAAGTTAGTAGCAATCTTAAAGTTTATACTTATTATGAATCAATATATTGTAATGTGAGATATATTATAACTTATTAGATACAATAAGATTTTAAGAATCAATTTCATTGATTTAAAATAATATTTGTAGTAAATATGAAGATTTTAGATTTAATAGTATGTTGTTCATTATTCACATGATAGTTTTGAAACTCTTTTAACTCATAAATAACACTAGTATGAATTTTAAGAATAGATTGATAAATTAATTATATTTGTCAATTATATATCCCATTTAAGGATATTATTGTTTAATTTTATATAAAAAATATTGAAAAATAAAAATTACATATAATAATCTTGTATTTGTAGGTTTTTTTATATTTAAAAATGCTATTTGTTCAATAATGATGTTGTAGTTCAGTGGATAAGTATTCAGGAACTTGTTCTATGGTCCAGTGTTCACTCCTCCTTCATAACATGCTTTATAATATTTTTTAAAATTAAAAAAAAATTAAAAAATGGTGGAACCGCACCGGCAGTTCCACGGGCCGAAATATCTTGAACCGGAACCGGCCCGTGTAAAAATGGGTCCGGTTCGGGTTTCGAACCGCGGGCCACAGTTCCTGGCCGGTTCAGCCGGTTCCGGGCCCATTTGGCCATGTCTAGTTTTGTGTGATTTGGGTGTATGGTTGTTCAATCAAGTACACATCTCATCTTTTAATTCTTCCACTATTAAATCACCCAAACCACTGCGTTACAAGTATATACTTGATATCTATGAACTTATCAGGGACTTTGGTTTAGATCAACTCCAGTAGAATCTTTTGGAGGGGAAAGAATCTGGAAATTGGGAAGGTAAGGCGTTCTTATTATTTTCGGGCCATTACTGTAGTGACCCGGTGCCGGAGCGGGGAGTGAACGCTGGTGCAGAGAAGTACGGACAATGAGCGGCTCCCGTAAGACTTCCATTAGTTGAGCGGAGGGTAACATGAATGAACCGAGCCCACACCGGAATGAGAGGGATTCCGAGGCTATACAAGAATGAGACTGTATAGTTGAGGAGAGCTTAAAGGATTTGATAGGTGTTACTCATAATAACATTGTGCATCATCTTTTCCGGCACTCATTCTAGGAACACCCCAAAGTTAAGCGTGCTTGACCTGGGGTAGAACTAAGATGGGTGGCCCCCCAGAAAGTTCTCAGGGTGCGTGTGACTGAGGACAAAGCACGCTGGAAAGAACTTGTATTGGTCTTTGGGGTCAACCGTCAGTCTGGAGTTTTGATATATAATTACTGATAGATTTGCAATAAACGATGTTTTAAAAATGAAGGATAATTAATTAAGGAGTTTTGATGTATAACGAATAATCCACAAAAACATTAATCAAGCATGTAGCGAAGAAGAAAACAACAGGGAATTACAAGGCCACAAGGGTCTCCCTTACATAACCACATTGCTGAGTACAAGTTTATGGATATTTTACGGCATTATCGTCAACCGCGCTGGAGCTGCTGTCCACCTCATCTACGCTGCCCTCTTCCTCTTCTACGCCCCCAAAAACATAATGATCTGTACCTTAAGTTACGTGCGTGTGTTCTTCTAAAGAAAAGTTAACTAAATAAATATTTTAAATTGTTGTTGTTGCATATGAAATCGATGAAGTTTGTAGCAGCAGTGAATGTTGCGTTTCTTGGGGGTCTCTTGGTTAGCGGCTGCGCGACAAACATCGTGGCGGAGATTTGGGGAGGCCGATGTTTATAGTTATCAGTGGCTTCGGCTTCCAGTTTCACTGAAGAGAAATGGCTCATGGTGTTGACGATGAAAGTATCTTTGATCAGCTAAGACGGCAGGTTGAACATGATCGAAGCTGCAGCATGAATTTTTTATGCGAGAAGTCCGAAGTTGCGATGGAGGCTGTTACACCAAGAAAACAGACCCAAGCCCAGCCTAGATGCTTCCTTAACAGAATCTGCTCAGATTTTTAATTGTATACTACTGTTTTATGATTTTGATGTTTTACTTAACTTTGAGTCTTTGACCAATCATATACTAATTTTGTTTCTTTCTTTCTGTTTTGCTATTGTTACATATCTCTCTCTCTCTCTCTCTATAATGTAATTCTTTATTTCGTGGTATAGATATTATTGAATTCTTTTGAATGTAAATGCAAGGGGTGGATTAATAATTACCAGTTGAAATGGTTGAAACTTATTCCTCCTCTATTTCCTCCTGATGAGAGAATGGGTGGAGGAGATGTCAAACAAAAATATAGTAGCAATCAAATAATTAATAAAATAAAAGCTGTTAATAATTAAGATGGAATAATTCATGTCGAATGTTTGTTGTTCTCACCTCTGCTGGAGGTTGCTGCAGCACACCCTTTAAATCCTCTACCGCACAAAATCATGATTGTTGATGCTGCATCATTCGAATATGTACATGTGGTTGCTCTAATTCTTGAGATGCATCTGCAGCAGCAATTTATATCGAGGAGCAATGCGAAAGAGTAAATGTTTCCGAATCCATGACTGTAGAAGAAGCTACAGCTGGATCTTCTTCAGATGATAGTACTTGTTCATCACGATCATTCAGTAGAAACTTAACTGGTGCATTGTGCTGAAAATATGATTTGGACTGAAGGAGATATGAAATCTATGCCACAAGCATCTAATGAACACAGAGAAATATAAGAAAGATGAAGATTATAGATATCAGTGGCTTCGGCTTTCAGTTTCACTGAAGAGAAATGACTCATGGTGTTGAAGATGAAAGTATCATTGATCAGCTAAGACGGTAGGTTGAACATGATCCAAGCTGCATGAAGTTTTTATACGAGAAGTAGCCCAAGTTGCGAAGAGGCTGTTGCACCCAAAAAAAAAAAAAAAAAAACAGACCCAAGAACACAAGCCCAGCCTAGATGCTTCCTTAACAGAATCTGCTCAGATTTGTCGGGCAACAATGATTTGTCTTCTAGCATAGGCTTTCTTGAAAATAAGGGGATGTAGTATGAAGTGAAATATATGAATTCTCCGTGTCTTTCTCTGTTTCTCACTTCTTCTTGTTGCTTTGGAGTTTGAATTCCTATGTTGATACATTAACGTATCAGAGGCCGTGCAATACAAGCAGAGTATGATATGTAGAAGATGGAAGTAGAGGGCAATGGCATAACTCACCAGCTACAAAAACTGCAGCGTAAGTATTTACTCAGCATACTATACTACTCCTATCAAATGGTAGTTGGTATTTGCACCAGTTTCATTAACAACCTGTTTTGGGGTGTTACAGTTGCTATCTTGTTGTGAATTAAATGATTGCAAACAGAAATAACAAACAGAAAATAACGAAGTTCATAACTAATAATTTCATTATGCAAAATCATTAAGCTCCGTTCATGAATATAGTACATAACAGCCACACAATATGTAGATGAAGCATACGAATAAAGATAAAGTTCAGTAATAAAATGACACAAGCAAACAAATATATATGGAAAGTAACTAGCTAGTGTTGTTGTTGGCCATGTGAAACTGCTTAACTCCGGCATTCCGCTGCCCCTTTAATTTCAGTCGACGGCTCCAGTCTCGGTTGTCTCCTATATGGGAATAACGACAAATAGGGATGATGTATGTAGATATACACCTATCTTATGCAAGATTTCACATTAAATTTATAAGCTAAATTCATAAATCATATCACATATGCAATGATAATGACAATAGTTAGTTAATAAACTTTCCAATTGAATATAAAAGAAAGGGGTAATGATAATTACCAGCTCAAATGGTTGAAGAATTATCGTGTTGTTCCTCCCTCAAGCACCATTGCTTCAGCACATCATTCAAATCCTTGGCAGCACCTAAATCTTTATCATCTATTTTGACAATTGTCAAATTTGGTGTAGTTAGGGGTCCAAGCTGAAATTCTTCATATTAGGGCACCGCAAAATTTCCACTCTACTCAACGAAGGCAACTCAACATCACATTTCCATTCGCAAAAGCTCACCAATTTGGATAAGTCCTTCAAATAAAGCCGGTGTAGTTTAGGAAATAGAGGAGCACTTTCACCATCACTCACCACTTCCTCCTCATCTGATATAACTTTGACCATCTCTTCACAGCACTCTATAGTTAATTTTGTGAGACTGACAAGAGCTACAGTGATTAAAGTCGAAAATAAACTCATACTGCCTTGGTACCCAGAAATTTTTAACACTTCCAATCCATTATAGATGGATATATGAATTACATGACCACTAACTGGATTCCAATCAGTTCTTAATTTTTTCAAGCACGTCACTGACACCTGCAATCAAAATAATTATATTTACAACCAAGTTTATCATATTATGTGCTTCTAATAATATATTAAATGAGAGAAGTTTATTGTATTTACTATTTTGCTACTTTTTCCTCTCAAAAGCATTACATCAACATCAACTTCAATTTTTTCTATTTTTTATATTATAACATATATACAATAAACTATAGTAAAATTTTCAACAAAAATATATTTGTTACTTTTTCTTTAAAACATACATTTTAAACAATTTATTTTATTTATTAATTTTTAAATAATAAATGTATAATATTTTTAGGGTAAATAGGGAAAAATACCCTAAACTATTGATGTTTTCGGAAAAATACCCCAATCTATTTTCATAAGTTAAAAATACGCCAATCTTTACTTCCATTTATGAATTATACCCTGATCTATTAATATTTTGGGAAAATACCCCAATGTATTATTATTAGTTAAAAATACCCTAATATTTAATTTCTTTTATGAATTATACCAAAACGAGAAATATTATTGGCTCACACAAAGATGGCAGTCAAAACAACTATCTTCATCCGTGTTAAATTTAATGTACTAAACAATCAATATTTGCTATATATAGTGAAAACTATTTAAACTTCATGTTCTGCTCTCTTTTTTTTTTATTTCCTTCGGTTGGTGTAACGTCCAATCCAAACGAAGGCGCATACATTTCGATACAAGATCACACGTCAAAACACGTATTGAAAGAAAACAAAAAGGGAATTCCAGCAATCGAAGAAAACAAAAAAAAAAGAGCAGAACATGAAATTTTAAATACTTTTCAGAAGATAAATGCATTTGAATATATAACAAATATTGATTGTTTAGTATATTAAATTTAACACGGACGAAGATAGTTATTTTGACTGACATCTTTGTGTGAGCCAATAATATTTCTCATTTTGGTATAATTCATAAACGAAATTAAAGATTGGGGTATTTTTAACTAACAATAATACATTGGGGTATTTTCTCAAAATATCAATAGTTCGTATAATTCATAAATGCAAGTAAAAATTGGGATATTTTTAACTTATGGAAATAGATTGGGGTATTTTTCCGAAAACGTCAATAATTTAGGGTATTTTTCCCTATTTACCCATTTTTTTTATGGTCTATTTTTGAATTGCAACTCAGACTCGTATTTGTGTCAGTTTTATGTTAATCTACTTCTTTTTATTTTTAATACAATTATATGTATAGTTAGATGTAAAATATTTATATTATTACTACATTATTATATAATATTAGTGAATAAAAAATAATTATATATTTTTATAATTAAAAAGAATATATTCAAATATATAACTCAGTTAATTATATTTTAGTATTATAAAATAAAATATTATATGTTTGATTCGCGGCAACTTGTGGGCGGAAAGTTAGTTTCTAGTTAAATGATAAAAAATACACTTAAATAATAATAATAATAATAATAATAATAATAATAATAATACCCATGAAGAAATAAAAAAATCATATAGTTCTAGATTATTATTTTTTCTTTATGTCAGGTTGATTTGCATAATAACTATAATCTATATTTCTTTTTAAGTATAATTCTACAATTTTTTATTTTATTTTCACATGGGCATGGTTCAAATTTAATTTGAGTATTTGAACAAAAAAAAAATATTAACCAAGTGCCAATTGTTGGGGTTATCAAACCCCTATCCCACATCGGTTGGAGAAGGGAAAATTTCCTTCTATAAAATAGAGTCCAATAACTCCATTAGTATGAGGCCTTTTGGGAGATGCCCAAAAACAAATCCGTGCGGGCTTGTGCTCGGCCCAAAGCGGACAATATCATACTAATGTGGGAGTCTCGGTTCCTAACCCAACAAGTGGTATCAAGAGCCAGGTGGTTCAATTCTATATTCTTCTCAAAAATTTCGTTCAAAATTTTTTGTTCTGGAATTGTGTTTCGAGAGTACCGTTGAATAGCTCTCGTCGCGAGGATTCCGAATATATATTTTTCGAAATTTTTCGACCAACGGAAGGCCTCCAAAAATCCGGTCAAAGTTTCTCTCTCCACCGCCGGTCGGAAACCGGAAAAACCAGTCCGGCAGAGGACTCAGCCGGAGAAGACGACCCACGTGGCAGCCACGTCAGCGGACCAGTCATCCGCCACATCAGCAAAGTCAACACCACGTCATTGGTCAACGCCAGCGCGCGGTCAGCAGCCACGTCAGCGTCCAGTCAGCTGACACGTTAGCGCCCAGTCACTGTTTGTGGTAATTACAGATCTGCCCCTAAACTTTTAGAAATTGCAATTTAGTCCCTGAATTTCTAGAAATTGCAAATTAGCCCAGAACTTTGCAGAAATCAGTTTTTGACCCAGAAATAGTCTATCCTACCGTTTTCGGCCCTTCCAGATCCATCTGTGACATCTGTTTTGTCTAATTCTACTCCAAATTTTTCCTCCTCTAGTAGATTAGAATATTTTATATAAATGGAATCTACTAGTTCGGATACGATGATCCGGCTTACATCCATAAATTACAACATGTGGAAGCCAAGGATGGAAGACTTGCTGAATCTGAAAGATTTAGCGGAGCCATTGGAGAACAAAGGTGTCAAACCTGACACAAAGACGGAGGATGCTTGGACTAAGATGAATAAGAAAACTGTGGCTCAGATCCGACAATGGATTGACCACAGTGTATTCCATCATGTTTCTCAAGAAACAAATGCGTACAAGCTTTGGGAGAAGCTCGAGGGTATGTATCAAGCAAAGACTGCCCGCAACAAAACTCTATTGATGAGACGGCTAGTAAACCACAAGCTACGAAGTGGTACGTCTATAACGGAGCACACGA
The DNA here is from genome assembly GCA_026898455.1 of Plectranthus barbatus. NCBI lineage: Eukaryota > Viridiplantae > Streptophyta > Magnoliopsida > Lamiales > Lamiaceae > Plectranthus > Plectranthus barbatus. The sequence goes on along the minus strand of JAPKLW010000065.1, from coordinate 979,321 downwards.
GTCAGTTCCAAGATCTAGTAAATCAACTCAGTGCTGCCGATTGGGTTCTTAAAGATGAAGAACAAGCCATATTGCTTCTGAGCTCTTTACCTGACAATTGGGAGACGCTTGTTGTCACCCTCAGCAATTCTGCTCCCGGAGGAAAAGTGACAATGGAGATGGTCACTGATGCTCTCATGAACGAAGAAGCCAGGAGGAAAGAGGTAAATACTGATCAACCTTATGCCCTTGTATCAGAAACCAACAGAAGAGGAGGAGGCAGAACCAGAGGTCGAGGTCGAGGCAGAGGCAGAGGCAGACATAGCCAAAGCAGAGAAAGATCTCAAGTTCGCGGGAGATCACGAGAGCGGGGAAAGTCCATCGACACCAATACATGGTTCGAAGGCCATTGCAATCATTGTGGTAATTATGGCCACAAGATCAAGGATTGTCGAAAGCTTCTACGGGAGCAATCCCAAATGAACCCAGGTACGAGTAAAGAAAATGGTGATACAATGATCAGTGTATCACAAGAAATTGCATTTGTTTCATGCGATGAGAAAGCATGTCTACATGTTGGCACTCATGACATTGAGTGGGTGATTGATACCGCTGCATCATTTCATGCCACTCCACATCGGGATTTATTCACGACATATAAATCCAGTGACCAAGGTGCCGTAAAGATGGGCAACGCCAGTTTCTCAAGCATTGTTGGCATAGGAGATGTGCACATTAAAACCAGCGTAGGGTGTTCACTGGTACTGAAAGATGTGCGACATGTTCCAGATTTGAGATTGAATCTTGTCTCAGGAGTAGCTCTGGACCGTCAGGGCTATGAAAGTCAATTCAAAAATGGCACCTGGAAGCTATCAAAAGGTGCAATGGTCGTTGCAAAGGGACACATCTGTGGTACTCTTTATAAGACCCATGTCAAGTTGTGTCAGCCAACTCTCAATGCTGTTGAAGAAGAGACATCGCCAAACTTGTGGCACAGAAGATTGGGCCATATGAGTTTGAAGGGATTAACAACTCTTGCAAAAACAGAGTCAATTTCAATCGCAAAGGACGTTGTCTTAGATCCTTGTAAACACTGCCTATTTGGTAAACAACACAGAGTTTCCTTCAGTTCTACGAGGAAGAATCGCTCCGAGTTGCTGAGTCTTGTCCACTCTGACGTATGTGGACCCATTGAAGTAGAATCTCTTGGAGGAAGCAAATATTTCGTGACGTTTATTGATGATGCTTCACGAAAGGTATGGGCTTACTGTCTTAGATCTAAGGATCAAGTCTTTGATCGTTTCAAAATATTCCATGCTATGGTGGAAAGGCAGACAGGAAAGAAGCTGAAATGCCTCAGATCAGATAATGGAGGTGAGTACTCTTCTCGAGAATTCTCTACATATTGCAGGAAATATGGCATAAGACATGAAAAGATGGTGCCACGAACTCCACAACACAATGGTGTAGCAGAACGGATGAATCGCACCATTATTGAGAAAGTTCGGTGTATGCTCAGTATGGCCAACTTGCCAAAACCATTCTGGGGTGAAGCCGTACTGACAGCCTGTTATCTAATAAACAGGTCACCCTCAGTTCCATTGAACTTTGAAGTTCCAGAGAAGGTATGGACTAACAAAGTTATCTCATATTCTCATTTGAAAGTATTTGGGTGCATGGCATTTGCACATATATCTAATGAGCTGAGGAAGAAACTGGATCACAAATCTTCTCCATGCATCTTTATTGGTTATGGAGATGAAGAGTTCGGATACAGGTTGTGGGATCCAGAAATGAAGAAAATCATACGAAGCAGAGACGTGGTTTTCTATGAAAATCAATTTTATGATTTCAAACAATCAGTCAAAGAGATACAAAGTGCCAAAGTGTCAGATATAGTTTCTGACGAGAATGATGTTCCTGTCGAACAAACGGGCGATGAAGCAAACAATGATGAAGAAGGTGCTGAGCAGGGGGAACCAGAGAACCCGAGTCCATCAGAAGAAGTTGAACCTCAAGGGAGAAGGTCAACCAGACAACACCAACCATCTACGAGGTACCCTAGTTCTGATTACATTTTAATTACTGATGAGGGGGAGCCTGAGAGCTTCCAAGATGTGCAATCTTGCAAAGACAAAGTTTGCTGGATGAAAGCCATGCAAGACGAGATGAGTTCACTAAAGAAGAATAAGACGTACGAGCTGGTGAAACTTCCAAAGGGGAAGAAAGCACTCAAGAACAAATGGGTGTACAAGCTGAAGAAAGATGAAAACAATCTAGTCAGATACAAAGCTCGACTAGTCGTCAAAGGTTTCACTCAAAAGAAAGGTATTGACTTTGATGAAATTTTTTCACCAGTTGTGAAAATGAGTTCTATTCGAGTGGTGTTAAGCTTGGTAGCCAGCTTGAACCTTGAGTTAGAGCAGCTCGATGTAAAGACTGCATTCTTACATGGGGATCTAGAAGAAGAAATCTATATGGAGCAACCAGAAGGTTTCCAGGTCAAGGGAAATAAGGACATGGTTTGTCGTTTGAAGAAGAGCTTGTACGGGCTGAAACAAGCACCACGACAATGGTACAAAATGTTTGATTCTTTTATGGTGAATCAAGGATATAAGAGGACGGATGCAGATCCTTGTGTATATGTCCAAAGATACTCTGACGGTAAATTTGTGATACTTCTCTTATATGTTGATGATATGCTAATTGCTGGATCAGATGCAGCCATGATTAGCAGGTTAAAAAGAGATTTGTCAAAAGCATTTGACATGAAGGATTTGGGATCGGCAAGGCAAATTCTCGGAATGGAGATTATCCGAGACCGGAAGTCCTGTAAGTTATGGTTATCACAGGAGAAATATGTTGAACGAATTCTGGAGAGGTTCAATATGAAGAATGCTAAGCCTGTTAGCACTCCGCTTGCCGCTCATTTCAAGTTGAGCAATAAAGCTTTCCCATCAACAGAGAAAGAAAGAGATGATATGTCCAATGTTCCATATTCTTCAGCAGTCGGAAGTTTGATGTACGCTATGGTATGTACAAGACCAGATATTGCTCATGCAGTTGGCGTTGTGAGCAGATTTCTATCAAAACCTCAGAAGATTCATTGGGAAGCAGTGAAGTGGATCTTTAGATATCTGAGAGGAACCTCCAAGTTATGCTTAATGTTTGGAGGGGAAAAGTCTGTACTTGTTGGCTACACAGATGCAGATATGGCTGGTGATCTTGATGAACGAAAGTCTACATCGGGATATGTATTTACATTTGCAGGGGGTGCTATCTCATGGCAATCAAGATTACAAAAGTGTGTTTCCTTATCAACTACTGAAGCAGAGTACGTTGCCGCAACGGAAGCAGGGAAAGAAATGCTCTGGTTGAAGAGATTCTTTCTAGAACTGGGTGTGCAACAAGAAGAATACATAGTCTATTGCGATAGTCAAAGTGCCTTAGACTTGAGCAAGAACACTATGTATCATGCACGGACGAAACACATCGATGTAAGATATCATTGGCTTAGACTCATCATTGAGGAGAAGGCGTTTCATTTGAAAAAGATCCACACTGATGAAAATGCTGCAGACATATTGACAAAGGTTGTTCCCAAGGAAAAGCTCGAGTTGTGTGTCAAACTCGTCGGGATGGACTCTTGCTGAAAGCCGGGTGAAGACCTCCTCCAGTTAGTGATGGCTGGGACTGGAGGGGGAGATTTGTTGAATTATTCCAGCCCACCACCACCATTGTCAAACATTGCTGCAATTCGGTGCCTAATTCTTGTACATATTAGGCAAGCACTGCCTATAAAAGGAGTGCTCTGCATTCTCTCAAAGACACCACAAAACACGAGAGAGAGAGAGAAATAGAAAGATAGACAGAGAGTAGTGAGAAGAATAGAAAGTGAGAAGAGGGTTAGTTTTTTGTTAGTAGTCGAGTGTGAGAATTGCTCCTCCTACTTGTAATTCTAGTTCATGTTGATGAATAGAAGAATTTTCTAACCCAACAAGTGGTATCAGAGCCCAGGTTCGGGCTGCGGAAGAGACCGAGTTTGTGGTGGACTATGGTGTGGGAGCCCTCAATTGCCGAGTGGAGATCGTCCATGAATGCCTTGTGTCGAAAGCTTCCTGACAGGTGGTCAGACGGCGGGTCCCGTGGGTTAATGGCGGTGCAAGATGATGGTGACGGATCTATTAACTCGAGGGGAGGCCACGGATATGTGGGCTATTGGTTTGAGGGGAGGATTGTTGGGGTTATCAAACCCCTATCCCACATCGGTTGGAGAAGGGAAAATTTCCTTCTATAAAATAGAGTCCAATAACTCCATTAGTATGAGGCCTTTTGGGAGATGCCCAAAAACAAATCCGTGCGGGCTTGTGCTCGGCCCAAAGCGGACAATATCATACTAATGTGGGAGTCTCGGTTCCTAACACCAATTTGGTTCGTATGATGGAAGTTGGAACCCACAAACTAATAATTTGAAGTTATGGAACATAATTAATTTTATATAGTACATACTTTTAATATTTTCAGAAATAAAATGAATATATTATGTATTGAAAAAAACTTGCATGAGAAGCTAAAAGCAAAAGAAAAAAACACGGGACGTACCTCTTGTGGTTGGCTTGAGTCTAAAGCTAGGTGAATTAATGAAATTAGAGTTAACTTAATATATGAGATAAGTAATTAAGATAATTACATAATAAAATATCATAAAAATAAAAGCTTAATAATGGAACACTTGTCATATACATAGGGCACCACGACTTATGATTCATCTAGGAATAAGATTAGGTGTCTGAATGTAGATTATAACAAAGATAATCAAAACAGAGAAGTGCTAAACTCAACAGAAACCCCAACCAACACTATCTTTGTTCTATCTGTGCTTTCCGATCAAACGGTGAGGAATCAGACAAAACCATCAATTAGAAAAAGAAAGATCTTCGTGAGTAGTTAATACTTAATCATAGACATAAAATTCGCTTGAGTTGGTGGAGGAACGAAGGAGAAATCATCTGTCAAGTTTCTGAAACAAATAGGTATAAAATTAACTCATAGCAACTTAATAATGTAATTATAGGGTTATAACTTAGAGCTTAATTATCACGTTAAAGAGGTGGCATGATTAAATAAAATGATGTTGATAATTAATTATGAAATAATATTAAATTAGGAAAAAAAAAAGTAAAGGATTTGAAGTAATTAATTAAACTAAGATTATTTACTGTGAATTTAGAATATGTAATAATTATGATTACTGATTAGAGTGTAGATTTTAGATTTGATTGAATGGTTTCTACATTAGAAACTTTAATCAAACTTAAATCTAAATGGAATTTTACATAAGAAACTTTAAAGTTAGAAATAAAATTTAAATTTGTTTATGCATTTTGGAGTAAAATAAATTGATGGGCTTATATTTAATTTGAAAATGTGCACCAATGTGTTTATTCATATTATTTGTTATGAAGGAAATATTCCGGGCCAAGCATAGGCTTGTGGTAATTTATATCGCCACCCAAATCCCTAAAGGACACGAGATGGGTTTTTTCTGACTGAAATTAAAATGTTTTAAGCATTTAGCTCTATTTTATAAAATTATATAAAAGTGTTTTGTTTTAAAATTAAATGTTGTGCCAAAATATTTTTTTATGTGCGTTCTATCTGTATGTATTTACTTAGCATATAAGGCGATATGTATATACTACTCAGCATCAAATGGTGGTTGGTGTTTGCAAAGGTTGATAGTTGATATCTAATATTTCTCATTATGCAAATATAAGATCAAATCAGCCCACATTATTATAAGCTCAACCAACTGTCGTGACTTGTGACGAGAGTGAAGACTCTCATGGAAAAAGATCAATATTTGTGATCTCGTATTAGGTTGCACAAGTGTCGATTCCAGAGAGGCGCAAGGTTGGAGAGGTGTCGGGGGGAAAAAGTGAGGGGGAAGATGCACAATTCTAACTTTCTCTAACATCCTGATAAAAGCCTCTCTGGGGCTTTCACAAGTTTCTTCCAATGGAGTTGCAGAAAACATTGTTGTCTGAAGTTTTTTGTACAGGGCCTGAAACTCAGTATAATGTTGGAGGTGACTTTGAATCACTCTGTGAAAATCATGGTCTTGATGAAGAATCATGGCGATGGAGAAGGACTGGATATTCAGACACCATGCTTAATGTGGGAAAGAAATGATATTGTAGATGCATTTTGTAATCTTTATTCATTTGTAGTGAGAATCTGTCTTATTTTTTCTTTTCTTTTCTTGAATTGAATTTTTTTTACTGTTCTCAATGTCAATTGTAAACAAAGGTACTACTGAAAAAATATCTAAACAACCTCTAGATTACCTAGACGCTAGACCCTACTCGAGCATTCGACAAGTGAGTTTTACAAATATGATATGTTACCTACAAACAATTTTACACACTAAAACTGAAAGAAGAAGAAGAAAACAATTGCACACTGTAACAATGTACAATTTCATGATATTAAAAACAACTAGATTGCATAGGAACATTTGAATTCAGATTTCAGAGATGGAAAAATAAAATAAAGAACCAATTTAGAACAACTTTGAAGAATTCCCATCCACTAGACAATTTTTTTGTTTTGATTTCAGAATGAGACAGAGCGGAATCTGATAAAGGGGTAGCAGCAACAGGCATTTCCCTTTGAAGTTTCTTCATATCTCCTCATATGATGGATTTGGAGGAGGTTGTGGAGATAAAAACGAAAATGGAGGTCATGATGGTGGTGAGAATACAAGGATTTTAGAGATTCCACCAGATTTTGGTTGAATGCTGTCATTTGGCAGCAAAAATTTCTGATTTTGACATGGTAACAATGAGAGCACTAATGTTACAACTTTGAGTGAGCTTAGACTCCAAGAAAATTGATGAGAAAGAGAGAAATATGAGAGAGAGTTTGATTTTCATTAATTCAGAGCTTTTTTTCTACAACTATTCGCTTGTGAATTTATATCCAGCAAGTAAGATAAAAGACTGACCTAAAGAACTACAACAAATGGCTCAAGGCCTTCATTCAATGGAATTCAGTGATGGCGGACTCTTCTTCCCAAACGACTTGGCAAGAACCATGTTTCTATCCAACTTTGAGGGCTTTCTACTTTGTCGTTTGGGCCTTTCAATGGACTCATATTTTCTCCTTTGCCATGATCGTATCATTATGTCTCCCCGCAAGAAATCATGAGTTTTCATAATACTTGTGATTTTTGAAATGTGTTAGCAGCAATTTATATCAAGGAACAATGCGAAAGAGGATCTTCTTCAGATGTTAGTATATATACTTGTTCATCACTTTCATTCAGTAGAAACCTAACTTGTGCATTGTGCCATTGTGCTAAAAATATGAATTGGAGTGAAGGGTAAGAAATCTGTTGAAGGTTTGAATATGATCGAATCTGCATGAATTTTTTAAAGGATATGATCGAATCTGCATGAATTTTTTAAAGGAGGAATTGAAGGAAGAAAGAACTGCTGCTGATATTGCTGCAAATTCAAATACTCAAATTCAAGTCTTAGAGAGTACATAACAAGCACACAATATGTGGATGAAATGAAGCACACGCATAAAGATAAAGTTCAGTCACATAAAAACAGTAACAAAATGAAAAACACAAGCAAACAAATAAGGAAAATAAGTAGTGTTGCTGTTGACCATGTGAAACCACTCAACTACGGCCATTCCGCTGCCACTTCATTTTCAGTCGCCGCCTCCTTGGTTGTCTCCTACACGCTACATGAGAACAACAATATATAGGGATTATGCTCTAAATTCATAAATCATCACATATGCGATAACAATATTTAGTCAATAAACTAGAATTCCAATGAGTAATATCATTTAGGGATAAGGGTCATTAATATCTCGACAATTCTGACCCTAATATATTTGATCCTCCATAACTATTTCAGTCAATTAGACTCCTCGATTTTTAAAATGAGCTCATTTATGTACTTTAACTTTTAAATTTCCTTTTATATCCTCATTAAAAGTATATGAATATATAGTTCCTCAAAACTAAAAAAATATAATGATAAATATTTAAAAATAAAACATAAAGTCAAAGTAAACCAAAACAAAAGTAAATATAAATTAACATAATTTTTTAAAAATAAATCTGAAAATAAAAAATGAATCTAAAAAAATTAAGATTAAAATAAAAAATCGACATTTTGGGCAAAATAAAATTGAGATATTCCTATTAATAAATATTTAGACTAATTTTGAAATAGAAGTAGATTCAGATTTCTTAATAATTTTGAAAATAAAAACTGAAATTAATTAAAAAAATTTAAAATGCCAACATTGATTATTGTATTGAATGTAAGAACTGATTTCATGGGAATGAAGAAAATAGAAAATTCCCAAAGCAAAATACTTGCGATGCAACTAAATAGTGTGGCGGCCGTGCATGCTGACTAACGAAACTAACACAATAATCTATGTTGGCTTCTTTAAAATTTTACATTAATTTCAATTTTTTATTTTCAAATTTATTTGATAAATCTAAATTTTAATCTCAACTTTATTTTTAACGAATGTCAAATTTTATTTCGTTTCATTTCATATCTTAAGATTTATTTATAAAAACTATGTTTATACGTATTTACTTTTGTTTTGGTTTACTTTGACTTTAGGTTTTATATTAAAATTTATTATTTTATTTGGTTTAAATTTTAGTGGACTATAAATACATATACATGTAATGAGGTTATAAAAAGAAATTTAAAACTTAAAGTGCTTAAATAAGTTAATTTTAAAAATCAAATATAACCTTAATATAATTTAATAAGCTAAGCTTAAAAGAAATTTTCCAATTGAATATAAAAGAAATAGGGTGGTAAGGTTAATTACCTGTTTTACCTCGCTTGAGCACCATCGTTGCAGCACATCATTCAAATCATTGGCAGCACCAAGCATCTGTTGATCGCCTATTTTGACACTTGTTAAATTTGGTGTAGTTAGGGGTCCCAAGCTGAAATTCTTCATATTAGGGCAATCCCAAATTTCCACTCTTCTCAATGAAAGAAACTCAACATCACATTTCCATTCGCAAAAGCTCACCAATTTTGGTAACCACTTCAACTTAAGCTCCTGCAGTTTAGGAAAAAGAGGAGCCCTTTCACCACCACTCACCACTTCCTCCTCATCTGATATCACTTTTACCATCTCATCACATTCCACTATAGTTAATTTTGTGAGACAGACAAGAGCTCCTGTGATCAAAGTCGAAAATAAACTCATACTGCCTTGGTACCCAGAAATTTCTAACACTTCCAATCCATTATATATGGATATGTGAATTACATGACCACCAACTAGATTCCAATCAGTTCTTAATTCTTTCAGGCACATCACTGACACCTGCAATCAAAATAATTATATTTACAACCAACTTTATCATATTATGTGCTTCTAATAATATATTAAATGAGAGAAGTTTACTGTAATTACTATTTTGCTACTTTTTCCTCTCAAAAGCATTACATCAACAACAACTTCAATTTTTTCTATTTTTTATATTATAACATATATACAATAAACTATAGTAAAATTTTCAACAAAAATATATTTGTTACTTTTTCTTTAAAACATATATTTTAAACAATTTATTTTAATTATTAATTTTAAATAATAAATGTATAATTTTTTATGGGCTATTTTTGAATTGCAACTCAGACTCGTTTTAGTTTAAGTTTTATGTTTAATCTACTTCTTTTTATTTTTAATAAAATTATAAGTATAGTTAAATGTAAAATATTAATATTATAACTACATTATTATATAATATTAATGTATAAAAAATAATTATATATTTTTATAATTAAAAAAGAAAATATTCAAATATATAACTCAGTTAATTATATTTTTAGTATTATAAAATAAAATATCATATGTTTGATTCGCGGCAACTTGCAGGCAGAAAGCTAGTTTCTAGTTAAATGATAAAAATACACTTAAATAATAATGATAATAATAATAACCATTAAGAAATAAAAAAATCATATAGTTCTAGATTATTATTTTTTCTTTATGTTAGGTTGATTTACATAATAACTATAATTTATATTTCTTTTAGTATAATTCTACAGTTTTTTATTTTATTTTCACATGGGCGTGGTTCAAATTTAATTTGAGTATTTGAACAAAAAAATATTGACCAAGTGCCAATTTGCTTCGTATGATGGAAGTTGGAACCCACAAACTATTATTTGAACTTATGGAACATAATTAATTTTATATAGTACATACTTTTTATATTTTCAGAAATAAAATGAGTATATTATGTATTGAAAAAAAATTGTATGAGAAGCAAAAAGCAAAAGAAAAAAACACGGGACATACCTCTTGTGGTTGGCTCGAGGGATATTGAATGTGTGCATTACTGCTGCTGTTGCCTCCTCCTCCTACTGAGTTGTTGTCATTCCCTTCTGAAACCTTCCAATTCAATTTTCCGCACTTTTCAACAGACAGTTTGATGAGTTGAGGGAATTCAATGCCTTGGATTTCATCACAGAAACTTGTCAGATTTGGCAAAGCCTCTAACGTAACCGATTTCAGTTTTGGGAACAACATTTTTGTGATACAATGATGACAAGAATTGTTTTCATTTTCGTCCCACTTAAACACTTGTTCCATCTTCTCACATTTACTAATGCTTAAACTTTGGAGCTGAGGAAGGAAATCCTTTTTTAAATGTACACCGCTGCCCTTCCAAAATTGCTTTAGTTCTGGCAGATTATAGATGTCTAATTTATTGAGATTCAACCACCAAATTGGACCATCACTTATCTCCTCAAATTTTGGAAGACTATAAAGAGTCAAATCCTGCATGGAAGATAACACATGAGAAGCACCACCATCCTCCATTGATGTTGTTACCATTTTCTTCATACTCTCACACTCACCCAACTTCAACTCCTTTATGTTGTGAGACTTGTCCAAGTCCACATTATTTGCTCCACTTCCTTCTAAAATTAGAATTTCAGTATCCTTTAGAAGTTGCATCTCTATCCAATCTCCTAACCTACTTTCTTCCTCCCAATGTAGAAGCAATAATTTGGAAAACCAACCATATTCGTATTGCCGTGACTGAGAAGGAAGTATGATGTTGAATCTGTCCAACTCAGATGAAAGTCGCATGTTTTCCGCAGCTAATGCAGGGTCCTCTATCTCAATCTCCAAGCATTTCAATTTAGTCAGGGCCTCTAGCTCTTTCAATCCTGCATTCTCTCTTACTTCTCTGTCCTCTGCTTCCCATTTCTTGAAGCTCCCAAGCATCTTCAACTCCTCCAACCCAACTAGATTTGATATGATGCCTCTACCTATTCTTGCGAGATTTTTACACCCACTAAGATCTAACACTTTCAATCGAGTTAACCCCTCCATCTCCCTGGGTAACTCCTTAATCCAATCACAAGAACGACAAACAAGAATCTCAAGGCTTACCAACTCCCCAACAGAAGATAATGTCTCCAATCTATCACATGAAACTATGACCAAAGTCTTGAGATTTTTCAGCGATTGTGTTGTGAATGGCAGTGATGTGAGCGAGCCTCTTTCGATGTATAACACGTAGAGATCTCTAATGCCTTCAAGAAAGCTGCTATCCACCACTTTGATGTCCTCATTCGCTGAATCACAAATCCAGAAGATAAGGTGCAAGTTTGGGAATCCCAAACTAGAAGGAATTCCTTGAGAGGAAGAAATCCAAGAGCAATCATTGACACCAATTTTTTTTTCCTCCTTCGCAATGAAAATGCAAACATCGCGAACAATATCATGCATTTTCACATAATCATCTCCAAGCTCGCTATCTAACAGCAAAGACTGACTTTTAAGCTTCATGGCCAATGAGTACGTAATATCCCTTGCATCCTTCACATTTGTAATGCCTTCAAATATGCCTAATCCCATGCTAAAATAAGTCAGGCGCTCAATAGATATATTAGCATCCTCGGGATACAAACAACAAAGCAAGAATAAGATTTTTTCGTCAGAGTCCAAGGCATCGTAACTTAGTTTTAGGGTATTATAAACATGTTTAAGATAACCTGGGATCTTCGGATTAGATTGTCTCAATTGTTGTAAAGTATCTTCCCAAATACGCACATCCATCTTATATTTTAGCGCAGACCCTACAGTTGTAAGGGCGATTGGCAATCCTTTGCACCTATTTACGATTTCCTTAGCTATGGAACTCAACCTGGTGTCATTCACATATTCACCGATTGTCTGTTCAAACAGAAGCCATGCGTCTTCTTCAGAAAATAGTGCCATCCCAAAATCCTTTTCAACATTCATTCTACCCAAAACATCACGATTTCGGGATGTTAAAAGGATCGTGCACTTTCTCTGGTTGCGAGATATTCCTAGACTCACCAGGTTGAGTTCATCCCAAACATCATCCAACACTAACAGAATTCTATCTTTGTCACCACTTAGTCTTTCATGTAACATGTGTGCTCTAGTATAAGGTGTTTCTTCTTGGAGCTTTTTCAAACCCAATGGTCCACCAATTTCAACCTGAATTCTTAACTCGTCTACAGATTGGCTTACAGGAACCATCACAGCTTTTTCAAATACACGCTCCTCCAATGCTCTGTTCATAATTCTTGTGGCCATGGTAGTCTTTCCTAGGCCTCCCATCCCATATATCCCAATCATATTCACATCGCCGGATTTCAAAGTTGTCATGATGTCCTCTTCAATTTGTTTCCTGGACTCGAATTCATATGTGGTTTCTGTTGGGACTGGATGCGTTGCTGCTGGAGGTCCTGCACAGGCTATAGCCGCAGTATCAAATTTGTTGTACTCCCCTTGAAGATCTTTCAAATGGTAACTTTTTTTCTTAGCTCTCTTGCTAAGTGAATAACGAGCCCAAAGCTTCAAACAACCACTTTCTACATTTGGAGCTTCATCCAAAATCCCATCTATTTCTTCTTTGGTGTTCTTGGAACTCTTCAACAAATTGTCGACCTCCTCCAAAATGACTCGTCCATTATTTGTTTCTTCATCAGCTCTGCTCTGAAGGTCTTCTGCTTTACGTTGTAGTGTTTCGGCTTCATTTCTCAGACTAGAAATATTGTTGGTGTAGCAACAAAGGTAATTGAATTGACGCATGATTGGTGCACCCACCCATTTCACTACTTCTATAACTGGTCCGAATAAATCTGCCATCCCTGCAACTATTTTTCATTATTTTTTGCTTCAGTTGTCTCCCTTTTTTTATGAATAATTAGTTACACATTGATGTAATATAAGACGAAACGGGCAGCACCATTTCTGAGGCATGCATATGAAGAAAGGCTGAAATACATGTAACAGGGAATTGGGATGTTTCCCCAACAAAGTCTTCTACATAACTATAATTATAAATACACCCTATTCTATCAAATTAACTCTCATATATTTTTGAGCGAATCTATACATATTCTAAGGTCCGAAAATGGCAAAATTCATTTTGAATTAAGTTACACTATTCGGTTTGTTTATCCTCGATTACTTGTTAGGAATCTTAGAAATAATGTTGAATCATTTTTTTTCAATAAAAATCATTATTTATTTTTTTATTTATAACTGTAATATAATTAAATGACTATACTACTATCCTACTCCGTTGTCCCCTAGTTGAGATTAACAAAGGAATAATCCTATCAACTTAATCGAATAAAAATATTAAATTAATAACATTAGTATAATATTGTTCGCTTTGGGCATCATAAGTTCTCACGATTTGTTTTTGGGCTCCTTCTCAAATGGCCTCATTCTAATTGAGTTGAGTGAACTCTTATATACAAGCAATTCTTATCTTGTTTCCTCAATGTGTGATATTGGGTTGATCAATTCCAACAGAAACAAAATGCTGTTGTAAGGATAAATATCATAAAGGGAAATTATGTGTATCTATCCCATTTCCTCAATCGCAGAAGAGGAAAAAAAAAAGACGAAGCACGCTGCTCAATTCTCTCTCACCCCCGAAGCAACCCAAGCCCCAGCCCCTTCCTTCTTCTCGGTTTTTCTGGCCGTTCGAGCGAGTTTCAGGCCACAACTTGTGAATACCTAAACAAGATCGTGCTTCAAGGTTTCTATACCACTTAAAATCACCCAAATCCGTTAAGCAAAAAGTAAGTTATCGGCCAATGTTCAGACCCGTTGGTAAGCCGACGAACTTCAAATTTAATTCCATGACTTCGCCGAACGGTAACGCTATCATGATCTAACTTGATATTCGTGTTCCTTGTGTTGTATAGATTCTATCAGTACCCTTGGATCATCAACCTTGTCATCTGATCGCCGGAAACCACCGCGGACCCCATTGTTGAAGGTGAGGGTTTCCACCTTCCTTCTTCACCAAGTTCTTGCATTTTAATCCATTGGGTTCATGCTTTTAGCATCTAGGATTGTTCCTTATCATGTTTAGATGCTTGAGTAGTGTTGTGGGAGCTCGGAATGACCGGGAAATGGCTGGGAAGAGCTGCGCGTTGCGCCTGCGACGGTGGGCAGCAGGAAACACACCCACGTCGATCGACGTGGGTGTTGTCGGTCGACACACTCTGTCTCAATTGACACAAAGTTGTGTCGATTGACACAGATCTGTGTCGGTTGACATGAGCCAAGTCGGTCGACACAGACTGCCCTGTTCCTTTTCATGTCGATTTTTTGATCCATTTTCGATCTGATACTGCATATATTTGATGTTTGAGCTCAAGTATTGATATCAAGGAATATTATGAACGTGTTAATGAACTTGAATATGTATTCAAACATGGTTAATTACTCAAGTCAACATGTCAATTTGAATGCCAAGTTGGTCGTTTTATAAGTAAACGGATTCCAAACTTGATGATTCTTTAATCATGGATTGGTTAATGATAAACACTCACTCTGTGCATTTTATTGATAGATTTATGTTTAGATTATACCTCAGACTGAGTCATTACGTGATGTTTTCATGCGTTATTCTTATTCTTTTAGAAAATATTACGTTTGGTTTGGTTTTGGGTTATTATGCAGGTTTGGCGTACAATTGAGTGATTTATGGGATATGAATGAGTGCCGTGGAGCCAATCAATGTTTGTTTGCATCAAGAAGAAGAAGTGAGAAAAAAAATGCACTCACATATGTTTTAGGCCAAGTTTCAGTGGAAACCCATTTCGGAAGCAGTTTACGTTCAAAGAAACAGTCACAAATTCCTGCACACATGGAATTCGAGCTAATGGAGCATACCAATAGATAGATCTTCGAGTTAGCTTTCCAATGCAACTGGAATCAGGTCAATCGGAGTTTGGGAGCAAAAGTTATGGCCAAAACCGTAAGACTTGCGCAAGCTGTCTACGAAACCGGCGACCGGCCGCAAAAACGGCGACCACATGCTCAAATCCGGCGATTGGGGCTCAAAACAGGCGACCACATGTCCCAAACGGTGACTGGGACTCAAAACTGGCGACCCAGCATCCCAAGCCGGCGATCAGGGGCAGCAACCGACGACCTGCTTCCTCTCCGGCGTTCGAAGCACAAAACCGGCGTTCGCCCATGCACGCCGGCGACCCACCGGCAGAGTACTTCTCCCTACGTGACACAAATGGCGTTCGTCCTTTCCATCCTGCGCTCGCCCGACGTGTTTTCTCCCACTCGCTAGTTTACGTAAATTAGCATATCTTCTGGGCCAAGTCACATAAATTCTCCATATCTTTTGAGATTTAAATCCCTCACCTATAAATATGAGTTCCAAAAGCCTTAAAAAAGCTCCTGATTTTTATTTTCCACATTCCTAAGGCTAGAAAAGAACGTAAAGCTGGGAATTCAAGGGGAACTGGAAGAGCATGCCAGGATTTGAAGATTGAAGACTCCAGGGTTTTTAATTTCCTTTTCCTGCTTTTATGACTCTTCATTCCTTTGTTTTTCTGGGGTTTAGCATGATTGGCTAAATCTATTTTTGGATTCTAGGGTTTTGAAACTTTGTATTTATTCATTCAACATTTATGCAATTTAATGTTCCTTTTCCCTTGATGTTCTAATTTAATTTGGGATTTTCATGAATTGTGATTAACTGGCCATTAATTGTGATTTGAATTGATAGTTTTTGAACCGAGAGGTCTAGGTTATCAATTAAGACGCAGATAAATTAGATTTATTAGAACAATTGTCCGAGAGGAATTTGAACTTTTAAAGGGTTTAGAATCTAAGGTTTTTATCAAGAGTAAAATTCCTTTTGCGCATCCGAGAGGAGTCACTAGGCATTTTATTTCCATGTTATGGTTTAGAGTCCGAGAGGATCACCTGATAACATTTTCGCGATTGCTCACATCATTGGAAATTAAATTGGGATTGAATTGCATGAAAACGTTATTTGTTTAATAGTCAAAGTGGATTGCCCTGGAATCCTATTTTCTCACTTGCTTTCAAAAACCTTTTCATTTCATTACTGCTTTTAAATCAATTAGTTTAGGAAAACCAATTCCCTTTTATGATTTGCCTAGATAGTAGTAAGATATCTGCGTTTTAGTGCTTGGTTGTATTTCGAGCCTGCAGTCCTTGAGTTCGATAATTTATTACTTGCCCTCTGCAGTGGTCTGTACACTTGCAGCTTTAGCGCGTTGCGAAACACGCTATCAAGTTTTTGGCGTCGTTGCCGGGGACTGCAAAGATTTACGGCTAACACTAATTCTGATATTACGCTATTTACTCTAGGTTTTATTTTCTGCATTTTATTTTTAATTCTGTTTATACTCTGTGCCATTCACAGGTGTGTTTCCTTGTGCAGGTAGTGTATGCAAACCAGGGCAAAAGGTCCAGCTGCTGAACCTTTAAACCCAGAAATCGAGTCTACCTGCCGAAGAAACAACGCGAGGAGAAAGTTAGCGTTTACTATGGCTGACAACCAAGCGGCACAGATAGCTGAGCTGCAGAGGCAGCTGAACGAGATGAATCTGAAGATTCAGGAGCGCCAGGCTCCTGAAGTGCCAAGGCTACCCACTGTTGACGAGATGTACGAGCCTATGACTGACAGGCATCGTAATGCGGACTTCAGACTGAGGGTGGATACGCCGAATTTCGAGCTGCATACTGGATTACTACACGCAGCACAGCAGAATCAGTATGGGGGATCGCCTACTGAGGATCCCCACCTGCACGTACAGAGGTTCCTACTGCTCTGTGATACTGTCAAGCAGAATCAGGTGCCCATTGACTACATCCGGCTGCGCCTCTTCTCTTTTACTCTGTGAGACAAAGCTCTGGCGTGGTTTCTGACATTGAATTGCGTCGAAATTTCTACGTGGGAACAGTTATGCAAGTTATTCCTGATCCAGTTCTTCCCACCCAGCAAGACGATTCAGCTGCAGACCCAGATTTCCCAGTTCAGACAGTTCTCTGGGGAATCACTATATGAGGCTTGGGAACGCTTCAAGGAGCTCCTGCGCTCCCGCCCTTGCCATGGTTTCTCAGAGAAGCAGCAGGTCTGCCATTTCTACAAGGGGTTGGATATGGAAACTCAGAAGCATGTGAATGCTTCAGCTGGAGGTTCGCTGACTGCCAAACCACCACAGGAAGGATTGGCTCTACTGGAAGTCATGGCGAAGAGCGAGTACAACTGGCCATCAGACAGGAAGGACCGCAGAATAGCAGCAGTGGATGATACTGGAGATTTGGTTGCTGAGGTCAAATTGATGAGAAAAGAGGTGGCTGCTTCCACCAAATTACTGGAGACCAGGATTACTAAGCTGGAGAATAATCGCCCACAGCAAGGTTCTGAGCAGATGGAAGACGCAAATTTTGTGAATCAGAGGAACTTCCAGAACAACAGGGGCTATCCATCAGGGAACATGGCGTACCATCCCAACAATCGGAATCATCCCAATTTCTCCTACGCCAATCAGAATAATGCACTGCAGCCCCCACCTGGGTTTTCTGCAACCAATGGGGCAGTTGATGATCCTGAAGAGCCGGGCATGAGGGAACTCCTCAAGCAATTTATTGCCGTGTCCAATGCCAAGACAACCAAGATGGAAGGAGATATCTCTGAGTTGCAGACTGCTGTGGGAGAAATGGGGAAGCATATGAAGCAGATGGATACGCAGATCTCCCAGATTGCTAACACGATCAGCAATCAGCACACTCCTGGGCAGTTTCCAAGCAATACTGTGGTGAACCCAAAGGAGCACTGCAACGCCATCACTACTCGCAGTGGCAGAGGATATGAGGGCCCATCTATGTCCACTTCTACGCCTGTGCAACCTGAAGTTGCACAGCCTGCTCCTGTTCTTCGCAATCAAGGGAGTAAGGGTACTCGTCTGGAGTACAGAACCCCTTTTCCTGGCTATATCGCTATTCCTTACCCACAGCGATTCGCTAAAAAGCCAGTTGTACCTGCTGACACGCCTGTGCAACCTGTAGTTGCACAGCCCGACCCTGTTCTTCCTGAAGAAGAACGTACTGAAAAGGGTGAAGAGGTCTGTCCTGAAGACAGACCTAAAGCGGCTGATCCTGTCTCTGTTCCCTTTCCGCAGAGACTTGCCAAAAAGAAGAAGGATGAGAGATACCGAAGATTCCTGGAGCACATGAAGAAGATTCATATTAATCTCCCTCTCATTGAAGTAGTACAAGAAATCCCTGGGTACTTGAAGTTTCTGAAAGACATGGTCACCCAGAAGAAGCCCCTTGGCGCGTTCGAGACAGTGAATATCTTTGAGGAGTGCAGCGCGATTATTCAGAAAAAGATGCCAGTGAAGAGGGCTGATCCAGGATGCTTCTCAGTCCCTTGTACCATCGGGGGGCAGACCTTCGAGAAGGTCCTCTGTGATTCAGGGGCGAGCATTAATCTGATGCCCCTATCCATCTTCAAGAAGCTGCAGATTGGGGAAATCAAACCGACCACCATCAGGCTTCAGATGGCTGACAGGTCGGTGAACTACCCTAAAGGGGTAGTCGAGGATGTACTAGTGAAGGTTGGGAATTTTATTTTCCCAGCCGACTTCGTGGTTCTGGACATGGAAGAAGACAGAGGTATTCCGCTGATACTTGGGCGACCGTTTCTGAATACCGCGGATGTCCTGATCGATGTGAAGAAAGGAGAGCTGAGCTTGAGAGTGAATGATGAGACGATCACGTTCTCCATCTGCAAGACCATGGAGAAGAAGAACTGCGGTGGGAGATTCGAGTACTCTGACCGGATCCCAGACACTGATCTACCTGATCCATAGGTCCACCTCTACTGTGTCTAGCTACAGACAATAAATAAAGCGCTTGTTGGGAGGCAACCCAATTCTCTACTTCTTTCTAGTTATTTAAATTTATGTTATTTCCTTTTATTTTTATTTTCATATTGTACGTTCACTTGTGGTTGTTGAGTTTGTTGGTGCAGGAACAGAGCTCGAGGTACTAAAAAAAAATTCAGACGTCCATGACCCGTTCTCCACCACAGTGAAACATATCAGGTTTTCCCCACACATCGCTGTGATCCTCTTTCCCACAAACTTATTCTCTCCTGTGTATCGAATAAGTTTGGGGGGAGGAGGAGGTGATCGGTTGATGTGTGTTTGCTTTTGCTATTAGTTTAGGTTATTTGATTAGTTGATTGCTGCATTAGAGTTGATTTGATTTGATTAGGATTTTTACTTTCGTTTTATTTCATTTTGTTGAGTCTATTGTTGGAACTTGGATTCTGGATAGGAGAGAATTAATAGGGTGTTTATTTTTGCGTTATTGATCAAGTTTATGACGACAGCCCTTTCTTTCTCGTGAGACTTATATATTTTATCCATAATTGTAGAAACAATATTAATTTATTTAATAATTTTTTAATATGTTCACACTTTTCAAGAAATTTGAAGGGAAAAGCTGGAACTCCTTTAGTATATTATATAGATATAGATATATATAGATATATATAGGCATCAAATTTTAAATCTCTTGACTATAGAACAATTTTTACATAATTCTATTAAATTGATTTCCGACTTTGGAGGGCTGGAATGCAGTGATTAAATGTTTTTTCTATAACTAATTAGTTATGCGTTCAAATAATGTATCCCAAAAAAACCTCCCTGTTCAAATAGTGTATCAAAAAAAAAAAAAAAAAGAGTGAAAACGATAAAGAACGAATATTATGTGCACATTAAATAACTAGTCATTTTCTGAAAATAACCTCACTTTTTCGGATATAATAATATTTTTTTCAGTTAAAATATTTGTATGAAATCGCAAACAGATTATTAAAATAGTCATCAAGTTGCAAACGATATATTTGATTTTTTTATTTATATTAAAATGATTTTGAAGCAATTCAATTTATTTTAAGAAAATAATTTAAAATAAAATTTATCAACTCGCAATATTATATATGAACCCTAGGGGTCGAATTTATAAAATTAATTTAAATTATAATAAATTAAAATTATAAAAAATATTAAATTAATAATTTTGATAGTGAAATAGAGAGTGAAACATGAAAAGTGAAATAGAGGATCTCATGTACAAAGGTTTCTCGGCTGGAGAATTTTCAGAGTAGAGAAAAAAAGAAAAAAAAAAAAGAAAAAGAAAATGGAAGTGTGCTGCTAGGGAATAGGAAGCAATGTAAAAAAGTTCATGGAATAGGATCTGTGTTACTCTAGAAAAACTTGGGTGTATGTTCTGAAAAATAAGACAGAGGCTCTGGAAACTTTCAAGGTTTGGAAAGTTTTGGTGTAAAAACAAATTGACAAGAAAGTGAAAGTGTTGAGAACAAATAACGGTTTGGAGTTTTGTTCTAAAGAGTTCGATAACTTTTGCGAACGGGAAGGTATTTTTAGACACAAGACTGTGCACGGAAATCCTCAGCAAAACAGGTTGGCTGAAAGATACAATAGAACATTGTTGGAGCGGACAAGATGTATGCTGATTAGTGCCAAGCTACCAAAAGTTTTCTGGGCTGAAACTATTACTACTGCAGCCTACCTTATTAAGTGATGTCCATCTACTGCACTCAATTTTAAAACACCTGAAGAAATGTGGTCAGGACATCCACCCAATTTCAGTAACTTGAAAGCATTTGGATGTATTGACTGTGCTAACATTAAAGGTGACAAATTAGATAAAAGAGCTTTGAAGTGCATTTTCTTGGGATATCCAGATGTGTTAAGGGCTACAGATTATGGTGTCTTGAACCTGGGATGAGAAATTGCATTGTAAGCAGAGATGTGAAGTTTAATGAGCAGTAAGTTGGATATCTTGATGGAGGAAAAGAATAAGGTGGAGAGAAATGATGAAATTGATGAAACTCATCATAATGAAGTGTTGGAAAATGAAGAACAAACTTCAGATGATATAATAGAGTATATCTTACTAGAGACAGAACAAGGAGACAAATCAAAGCACCAGAAAGGTTTGGATATGCTGATATTGTAGCTTTTGCTTTGCTGGTTGCTGAAGAGATTGAGTTTGATGAGCCTAGCAATTATGCTGAAGCCATGAAGAGTAAATATAAGCTGAAGTGGTTGATTGCAATGAAGGAAGAACTTGAATCACTTTACAAGAACAACACATGGAAGCTAGTAGAAAAGCCAAAGAATTAGAATATAGTCAGTTGCACATGGATTTTTAAAATGAAAGAGGAATTATCTGGGGTCAGATTTAAAGCTCGACTTGTCGCGAGAGCTAGGTTTCTCACAAGTTGAAGGTGTGGACTAGAGTGAAGTTTTTGCACCAGTGGTGAAACATAGATCGATAAGATTTCTGTTATCTTTGGTAGCATATTATGATCTACTGCTGAAGCAGTTAGATGTTAAAACTGCACTTTTGTATGGTGATTTAGAGGAGAAGTTATATATGATGCAACCTGAGGGCTTGAGGAAGGTGATAGTAAAAATCAAGTATGCCTATTGCATGTGGCCTGAGTATTGATTTCAATCAACTACCATCTTTCAAAAATATCTTTCATTTTTATGCATAATTTTTATTTTCTTTTCTTTCTATAACTCAGATTTTCATTATTGTTATCGGTTATTTCCACCTGTTGAGTGAATGCATATGGAGTGTGAGCTGGGGTGAGGAAGATGTTATTCAGATTTGGTGATGCCGCGTGGGCAAATATGATTGGAGTTAGCTGTTGTGGTAGTTGGCTGAACTAACCACATTTTATTCTCTTCGTTCTCATTCTTGACACAGAGAGAGAGAGAGTGAGCTGAAGAGAGAGAGGCCGCCATTGTTGTAAACTGAGTGTTTCTGTGATTGAGATTGTGATATCCTTCCATTGTAACACACGCGAAGCATCAATAAAACTCTCTTAACCCTCCGTCGACATAGGCTTGTAGCCGAACCACGTAAATCTGCGGTGTTTGAATTTTGTGTGATTTCCGGTGTGCGATTCATAACACCACCATTTATTTCATTAATATTTCGAATGAGTGATAATTCCAGGGTGATTTGTTTTATTTGGAAAAAAAAAAAAAAACTGAAATATTTCATTGTATAAATCCAACAGAAGAAAGTCTAATTACATTTAAGAATTATTGTCATTTAAACGAATAAAAACAAAAAAAAAGTCACGATTTTTAGACAAATTTAACGAACTCGTTTTTTTAAGAAGACCAACAGATGTATGAAATTTGCTACAAATTTTGCAACGTTTTAAACGTGGCGTCTAATTTAAAGAGTCATGATTTAAATGGATATATATGATATCTCTTATCTCTTCAAAACAAAACCTGGATTTTTTCATATAAAGGTGGGGCCACACTACATAGTGTCCGAGTGTCGGTCATCTACCCCATTTAATTATTTTTAATCTAGTTTCTTTTTAACTAATGATTTATATGTATGTACTAGATTTATACCTGCACAATGCACAAATAACATGTATGATTTTTTATTTTATAATATTATGATGTAATTAATAAGATTATAAATTTGTTTTTTATTCATTAATATAATATAATATAATAGTAAATTTAGTATATCATAATATAAATCAATTTCTATACAATACATCCCACTATAAATAAAAATAAAAAAATAGATCAAACAGAAAACAGGTGTTTAATTTCATCTAATACTAGAATTGAACCATTATGATGCACAAAAATATTTTTTATACTTATATTTAAATTTTAATATATGAGAATATAAATTTATATTTTATTCAAATAAACTTAGTGTTATATCTATTTTATAAATATTAAGAAAAATATTTTAATATTTAAAAAAATTGTATAAAGAATACTAAATAAGGATATACTTATAAAATATAAATTGTAATCATCTGATGACTAGGCAAACATATTTTTTCAATTAAAAAATATTATATTGTAAATTGAATTAATAATATATGTGGATATATTAAATTCGTTATATATTAATTGAATGAATTTGACATCTTTTTACACACATTAATTATTATACTTTATAATATTTTAGCTTAGATATATTTAATTCATCTCTGTTATCTCCTATGTTGAGAATTACCAAGCTATCATATTATCTAAAATACATATTTTTAATGAAAGAGTATAAATTCTAAACTTGATACTAGCAAAACATTCATAATTTATTTAATATATTTTATTTGGCATGGACACATTTTTCAAAAATTTTGAAGGAAATTTTCTGAAACTCCTTTAGTACATCATATAGATAAAAGAAAATATAATTGCATTATAGTGATCCATCATTTAAATAATTGATGCATGAATTCGACAGACGACCATAAAAGTCTTGTGGCTGAAAAATCGTGCATGGGGCCTGAGTATTCATTTCACTCAGCTACCAACCAACTTTCAAAAATACCTTTCATTTTTATGCATAATTTTTATTTTATTTTCTTTCTAAAACTCAGATTTTCATTATTGTTATCAGTTATTCCACCATTTATTTCATTGATATTTCAAATGAGCGATAATTCAAGGTGGTTGGTTTTATTGAAAAAAAAAAAGCTGAAATATTTCATTATATAAATCCAACCCAAGAAAGTCTAATTACATTTAAGAATTATTGTCATTTAAATGAATAAAAACAAAAAAAAAACTCACGATTTTTAGACAAATTTAACGAACTCGTTTTTTTAAGAAGACCTTGCGACAATAGTAACATTACATTTTCTATTTATAATAGATTCATATTCCAAAATATTAATAACATTATCTTTTAAATTTTTACTAGACTAAACAAATCCCAAAAATATTCTGAAAATTAAAAAAAATGTCTAGTATTAAAAAAAATGTCTAGTATCAAAAATCTTCGTGAGTAGTTAATACTTAATCATAGACATAAAATTCGCTTGAGTTGGCGGAGGAACGAAGGAAAAATCATCTGTCAAGTTTCTGAGACAAATAGGTATAAAATTAAATCATAGCAACTTACTAATGTAATTATAGGGTGATAGGGTTTTAATATTCGGCTTAAAATAAACCTTTATTGAGAGAACTATATATAGAGTTTACAAAGATGTGAAAATATCTAAAAAATAAATATAAAACCCTAGAATACATATTAAATATATCTAGAAGATATGATAGCAAATATTGTTAATATCCCCCCTCAAGCTTGAGTCGGCAACTGTACTACTCGAAGCTTGTCTCGGAAAAATTCAAATAAAGGACGAGGTAACGACTTGGTGAAGATGTCGGCCACTTGTTGATCAGATGGGAGATGCGTCGTCACTAATTTGCCATCTTGGACTAGTTCACGAACAAAGTGATAGACAATGTCTATGTGTTTGACGCATTTGTGAGCGACAGGATTTTGAGTGATGAAGATGGAGCTATTGTTGTCGCAGAACAATGTAGTAGGGTCGGAGAGCTTGACACGAAGCTCGCTGAGTAAAGAGACGGTCCACTGGACTTCAGCAGCAGTGTTGGCCATAGCCCTGTATTCTGATTCGCAGCTCGAGCGAGCCATAGTTGGTTGCTTTTTGGCGCTCCATGAAACCAAATTGCCAGCGAAATAAATCGCATAACCGTAGGTTGATCTTCGGGGAGTCCGGGCAGCGAGCCCAATCAGCATCAGAGTAAGCGAGAAGACTACAAGCCGGATTCCGAGAGAAAAATAGACCGAGAGATAAAGTGCCTTTAATATAGCGAAGAATACGCTTGACCGCAGCAAAGTGCTCAACAGTGGGCTGCTGTAGAAATTGGCTGACATGATTGACTGCATAAGAGATATCAGGTCGCGTAATAGTGAGGTATTGTAAGGCGCCTACAACAGACCGAAAGCGTGTGACATCTTCAAACGGTTCTCCTTCAGACGTGAGAGCCACGCCGGCTGGGAGAGGAGTCGAAACTGGTTTGCTGTCAAGAAGTTCAGTGCGCTTGAGAATGTCTGTAGCATACTTAGCTTGCGAGAGTGTCAAGCCATCGGATGTAAAAGTGACTTCAAGGCCAAGAAAGTAACTTAGCCACCCCATATCCTTAATGGCGAATTCCGAGTGCATTCACCGGATAAAGTCGGAAACATTAGACGTATTATTTCCAGTTAAGATAATATCATCAACATAAACAAGAAGAAATAATAAGGAAGACCCATTGCTGTAGATAAAGAGAGAAGTGTCCGTTCGGCTGCAAGAAAACCCTAGGGATAGCAAGAAGACACTTAACCGTTGAAACCAAGCGCGCGGAGCCTGCTTAAGACCGTATAGAGCCTTAGATAGGCGACATACATAATCAGGACGAGATGGGTCAGCGAATCCCGGCGGCTGCTCCATATAAACAGGAGAAGATAGAACACCATTCAAGAACGCATTCTTGACATCAAGTTGATGAAGATTCCAACCATGATGAACAACAAGCGAGAGAATAATACGGACGGTCGCTGCCTTGATAACAGGACTAAAGGTGTGAGAGAAGTCCATACCTGGGATTTGAGAGAAATCTTGAGCGACAAGACGAGCTTTGTGACGTTCAATCGAGCCATCTGAGCGAAATTTGGTTCGGAAGACCCACTTGGACCCCACAATGTTAGTATTTGGAGGCCGGGGGACCAAAGACCAAGTATTATTCTTGTGGAGGGCACTCATCTCCTCAGTCATAGCTGCGTGCCAAATAGGATCTTTGAGGGCCGACTTGTAGCTGCGTGGTTCGACCGAATTAAGAAGGGCAAGATGAAGCACCGTGCATGCATTGAATACAAGATGCCTAGGCTTGAAAATACCGGCTCTTGCTCGCGTGATCATAGGATGAAGAGGTGGCTGGTTCTGCTGCTCAGGCGCATCTTGCTCGACCGGTGGAGGATCAGCCGGTTGAGGCGGCGAGGGCAAGGCTGGCGCTGCCTCGGCCGCTGCTGGACAGATGGAACAAGGCGCGGTTGAAGAGGGCACAGCAGGCGGGGCAGCTATATGCAGACGTCGAGGAGACAGGGCCGATGAAGTCTGAATACCCGACTCAATAAAGGAGGAGATATCGATATAAGGCATAGAAGTGCCGGTGGAAGTCTGAGCCATAGGAAATAAAGACTCGTTAAAACGAGCGTGCCGTGTTATGTAAACCTTTGAAGTGGCAGTGTCAGGGCATTTGAAACCCTTGTGACGCGAAGAATACCCAGTAAAGACACAGGGAATGCTACGCGGCGAGAACTTGTTGGCAGCATATCGCGGAGACAGGGATATACACGACACCCGAAGGGGTGAAAATTCCCATAATTGGGAGGAGAGCCATAGAGAGCCTGAAAAGGAGAAATACCATCCAAAGGAGCTGCAGGAAGGCGATTAATAATATAGGCAACAGTAGAGAAAGCATCAACCCAGAGATGAAACGGAAGATTAGATAGAAAAAGCAGAGTAAGACCAGTTTCAGTCAGATGATGATGCTTGCGCTCAGTGCGCCCGTTCTGAGCAGGAGTATATGGACACGATAAAGTGTGATGAATACCTCGTTCAAGGAAGAAATCACGAACTGCATGATTAGTGAATTCCGTTCCACCATCACTTTGAAAACGTTTGATAGTAGAAGAGAACTGATTTTCAACAAACGCCACAAAAATCTTGAGATGTACAAAGAAATCAGACTTGCAATGCAAGGGATAAAACCACGTAAAACGACTGAAGTCATCAACAAAAATAACATAATATCGGAAACCAGCAGAAGATGTAATAGGCGCAGGGCCCCATAAATCACAATGAATAATATCCAGAATGTGAGATGAACATTTTTCATTTAATGAAAAGGGCAGGCGAGCACTCTTGGCTCGCTGACAAGGAGAACAAAACGAAGGTTTAGGTAAACATGAGGTAACTGAAATATGTCCTTGTTTACATAACATAGTAATATAGTCAAACGACACATGACCAAGTCGCTGATGCCACAGCTCGAAGGATGCACGGAGAACGTTCCCTTTGAGCTGAGAGAGAAAAGACTGCTGGAAGTGATCAAGGGTGTAAAGACCCGAATTGCGGCGTCCTCTGGCAAGAACCTCCTTTGTGTGTCGATGCTAAATAGTAAAATAATTATTGGAAAACACAAAGTCAACCGGATAATCAGAAGTTAGTTGCTGACAGATAAGAGCTTCTTAGTTAAAGAAGGAACCACCAAAACGTCAAGAAGCTTAATAGAATTTGAAAACTGAGTGGAACCAATATGAGAAATAGGTAGAATAACACCATTACCAACGGCTACTTGATCTGAGCCAGAATAGGGTCATGCGGTGTCGAGACTGCCAATATCAGGAGACATGTGTGCTGAGGCGCCTGTGTCGATATACCAATCAGAGGGATTATCCGGAGAGATGGAGCAGCTGCTTTGAAAAGCTTCAGCAAGATTAGCCTTCGGAGCCGGCAAATAGCGATCAGGACAATGGTTGGCATAGTGTCCATTCTGACGACAGATTTGACAATGAGAAGGGTGCTTATTGTTCGAGCGACCCCAACCACGTCCGCGCCTTTGCGAGTTGTTGTTGTTGCTGCGATAGCCAGAAGAATTTCCAGAGCCACGCCCTTGCGAGGAGGGTTTCTGAGTCTGACCATAGAACGCAGCCGGAGAGGTAGACTGAGAATCCATAGAATCCTGAAAAATAGAGAAACTTTCCGCCTTGGATACAAGATCACGGAAGGTCGGAAGATGAGTGAGAGCCATCTGCGCAATAGAAAAAGCAGAAAAAGAGGGACCAAGACCACGAAGGAGCCAGTGATCCTTGCCCGTATCATCGACGGGTCTACCAATAGCCGCCAATTGATCACATATAAATTTGAAATCCTTAGCGTATTCAGAGACAGGACGCGAGCCGTGCTTTAGGGTTTGCAGTTCATCCCGAAGCTGTAACTCTCGTGTTTCTGGCTTGTTGCTAAAAGCACTTTTCAGCGCCATCCAAATAGAGCGTGAGGTCGAACAACCGAGGACTTTGGCCATAGCTTCTTCAGTCAGGGTCGACAACAGCAAGCTGAGGAGTTTCTGATCTTGATGCAACCAGGCCGAGTAGGCAGGGTTCGGCGAGGGATGTCCGGACGACGAAGCAAGAGTAGGCGATGGAGGATTGAGAGAACCATCGACATACTTGAGAAGGTCTTGACATGTGAGCAGCGGAACAACTTGAGAACGCCATAATAAGAAGTTGGAGGATGACAACTTGATCGTTATCATATGAACTAGCGTGGAAAGAGGAAGAGAATCGGAATCTGGAGCCATGAGAACGCGGCAGCATCGCACGAAGAAGAAGCGCATGTAAGCGGCTAGAGAGCGCTCGTAGAGATGCACGTGGAAGGGCTGCACGAGGAAGGGCAGCACGCGGAGGGCGGTGCACGAAGGGTTGCGCACGGAAGGCGGCGCACACGGAGGTTTGCGCACGCTGAAGTCGGCGGTGTGAAGAAAAAATTCTCCGGGGGCGCACGTAGGGTTGCGGCGCTGGTGAGATACGATTGAGAGGGGAAGAGGATCGTATCAGGCTGCTACCATGATAGGGTTTTAATATTCGGCTTAAAATAAACCTTTATTGAGAGAACTATATATAGAGTTTACAAAGATGTGAAAATATCTAAAAAGATAAATATAAAACCCTAGAATACATATTAAATATATCTAGAAGATATGATAGCAAATATTGTTAATAGGGTTATAACTTAGAGCTTAATTATCACGTTAAAGAGGTGGCATCATTAAATAAAATCAAAATTGAATAAGAATTTACCATATGTTTGAGTTAGTTTATTTAAACAAATCAAAATTGAACTTCATAGTATTCATGACCTAAAATTAGTAAGTAATATAAAATAACCGATTTTATAAAAGTAATATCTTATTATTTAAAAGTAATAAGAATGATAAATCATTCTAATAATGAGAAAACATTTAATTTGAGCATAAATATGATATTCATTTTGGAATAAAAAATTTTCTTTCAAATTAATAATGAGTAGTCTAATTGTTACTACCTAATATAATCAAAAGTTTTTGGGGGTGTTACAGTTGATATCTAATAATCTCATTATGCAAAATCATCCAGAAAAAAAAAAGAAAAAGAAAATCCTCATCGTTTTTAGTTGAGCCCACATAATTATAAGCTCCGTTGATGAATATAGTTATCTGTTTTTTTCATTTTACAAGCTAAATAATTACCAGTTAAAGAAATTAATACTCAAATTTAGCTCTTAGAGAATACATAACAATCACACAATGGCTCAATTGAAGCACACGCATGAACATAAAGTTCAGTCACATAAAAACAGTAATAAAATGAAAAACACAAGCAAACAAATATGTAAAATAACTAGTGTTGTTGTTGGCAATCTGAAACCACTTAACTCCGGCATTCCGCTGCGCCGCTTCAATCGCCGGCTCCTCGGTTGTCTCCTACATGGCAATAACAATAAATAGGGATGTGTATGTAGATATATACCTACCTTATGCAAGATTTCACATTAGATTTAGGCGCTAAATTCATAAATCATATCACTTATGAAATAACAATACTTAGTTAATAAACTTTCCAATTGAATATAAAAGAAAGCGGTGGTTAAGGTTAATTACCAGTGGTTGAAGAATTATCAACGTTGTTCCTCCCTCATGCACCATTCCTTCAGGGCATCATTCAAATCCTTGGCGGCACTAAAATCTTCAAAATCTATTCGGACACTTGTCAAATTTGGTGTCGTTAGGTATCCCAAACTGAAATTCTTCATATTAGGGCACCGACAAATTTCCACTCTACTCAACGAAGGCAAGTCAACATCACATTTCCATTCGCAAAAGCTCACCAATTTGGGTAACTTATACAACTCAAGCTCCTGCAGTTTAGGAAATAGAGGAGCACTTTCACCACCACTCACCGCTTCCTCCTCATCTGATATCACTTTTACCATCTCATCACAGTGCTTTATAGTTAATTTTGTGAGATTGACAAGAGCTCCAGTGATTGAAGATGAAAATAAACTCATACAGCCTTTATAATATGAGATATTCAACGCTTCCAATATATTAAAGAGGGATTCATGAATATTGTAAGAATTCAATGGTTTATCATTCCCACTGATCATCAATTCCTTTGTGCTATTGAATGGAACCTGCATTTCAAATAATACACATTTAGTGACTTGATATCAAATTAGAATTTGATGTAAGAAAAAGATGGTCATTCATAATTTACTTGAATATCGTTGTCGAGGTCTGTCTTGAAAGATTCTAGATTAGGTGTAGTTATGAAGTGAACAATATATGAATTCTCTGTTTCTCACTTCTTCTTCTTCTTGCTTTGGAGTTTGAATTCGTATCTTGATACATTAACATATCAGAGGCCGTGCGATACATGCAGAGTATGATACATTAAGCACACCCATAAACATAATGTTCAGTCACATAAAAAATTGTAATAAAATGAAAAACACAAGCAAATTAAACATATATGGAAAGTAAGTAGTGTTGCTGTTGGCCATCTGATTCCACTTAACTCTGGCCTTCTGCTGCTGATTCATTTTCAATCGCCGCTTCCTTGGTTGTCTCCTACATGGGAATACCAATAAATAGGGATGATGTATGCCGATATACACCTATCTTTTACAAGATTGCACATTAGATTTATGCATTATTTAAGGGTGGTAAATTACCAGCTCAGATGGTTGAAGAATTATCAATGTTGTTCCTCCCTCAAGCAACATTGCTGCCGCAGCGCATCATTCAAACCCTTGGTGGCATTAAAATTTTTATAGTTTATTTTGACAATTGTGAATTTTGGTGTGATTAGGGGTCCAAAGCTGAAATTCTTCATACTAGGGCAATCCTTAATTTCCACTCTACTCAATGAAGGCAACTCAACGTCACATTTCCATTCGCAAAAGCTCACCATTTTGGGTAACTCAATCAACTCAAGCTCTTGCAGTTTAGGAAATGGAGGAGCACTTTCACCACTACATATCACTTCCTCCTCATCTTCAATCACTTTTACCATATCATTAGATTCCCTTATATTTAATTTTGTGAGATTGACAAGAGCTCCAGTGATTGAAGTCGAAAATAAACTCATACTGCCTTTATATTCTGAGATAATCAACGCTTCCAATCTATTAAAGAGGGATTCATGAATATTGTAAGAATTCAATGGTTTATCATTCCCACAGATCATCAATTCCTTTGTGCTATTGAATGGAACCTGCAGTTCAAATAATATACATTTAGTGACTTGATATCAAATTAAAATTTGATGTAAGAAAAAGATGGTCATTCAGAATTTACTTGAAAATCGTTGTCGAGGTCCATCTCCAAAGATTCTAAATTAGGTGTAGTTAGAGGTCCCAAGGTGAAATTCTTCATTTTAGGGCACTGCTTGATCTCCACTCTTCTCAATGAAGGAACCTCAACATCACATTTCCATTTGCAAAAGCTCACCAATTTGGGTAACTTATTCAACTCAAGCTCATGCAGTTTAGGAAATAGAGGAGCCCTTTCTCCACCACTCACCACTTCCTCCTCATCTGATATCACTTTTACTATCTCACCACACCGTTGTATAGTTAAGTTTGTGAGATTGACAAGAGCTCCAGTGATTGAAGATGAAAATAAGCTCATACAGCCTTGGTAATCTACAATTCCTAACACTTTCAATCCTCTATAGACGGATATGTGGATTTTATGACCACCACATGGATTCCAATTAGTTATCAACACTTCCATGCACTTCAGTGACACCTACAATTTAAATAATTATATTGACAACCAACTTCATAATAATATGATTATCTACTTCTAATAATATGCTAAATCACAAAAGTTTACTCTAGTTACAATTTTGCCAATTTTCATCTCAAAACATCACATCAACTTTAATTTTGCTATTTTTTTATATTATAACATATATAAACAGCATAAACTATAGTAGAAATTTCAACTAAATTATATTTGTGACACTTTTCTTTAAAACACACACTTTTACCAATTTGTTTATTTACTAATTTTTAAATAATAAATCTATAATTTTTACAGCTATTTTTGCAACTCGGACTCCTATTTATTTCTGTAGGTTTTATGTTTTATCTGCTTTTTAAATTATTTTTATTAAAATTATATATATAGTTATATGTACAATATTGTATTATAACTAAACTATTATATAATATTGGTGAATACAAAATAGTTGTATTTTTGCAACTCGAACACCTATCAAATATTTGATTCGTGGGACGCGCGAGCAGAATGATGACTTGAATTAAATGATAAAATGCACTTAAATAATACTCCCTCCGTCCTGGGTCATTAGTCCCATTTTGATCCGACACAATAACCAATGTGTGTGAGTGTAGTGAAATTAATATTTTATTCATGTGAGAATTTTTTTTCCATTTTAGGAAATGAGACTAATGTAATGAGACAGACGAAAATGGAAAATGAGACTAATGAAGCGGGACGGAGGGAGTAATAATAATCATGAAGAAATAAGAAAATATCATGTAGTTCTAGATTATTTTTTAGGACAGGTCGATATGCATAATAACTATAATCTATATATCTTTTTAAGTATAGTTCTACAATTTTTTTTTTTTTAACATGGGCATGGTTCAAATATTATCCTAAGTATTTGAACAAAAAATATTGAACAAGTGCCAATTTGTTTGGTCTGATGGAAGTTGGAACGCGCAACCATGATTTGAAGTTATGGTATATAAATAAAATTGGTATATTATGTATTGAAAAAAACACGTGACGTACCTCTTCTTGTCGTTGGTGAATGTGTGCATTACTGCTGCTCTCGTCTCCTCCCACTCCTGAGTTGTTGTCATTCCCTTCTGAAACCATCCAATTCAATTTTCTGCATTCTTCAACAGACAGTGTGCTGAGTTGAGGGAATTCAATGCTTTGAATTCCATTAAAGAAACTTGTCAGATTTGGCAGATCATATAACCGAACATCCTTCAGTTTTGGGAACCTTTTTGTGATATGAAGAATTTGATGAGATCCATTTTCATTTTCATCCCACGTAAACACTTGTACCATCTTCATACATCTGGAAATACGCAGAGTTTCAAGCTGCGGAAGATAATCCTTTTCTAAATCGACACCACTGCTCTTCCAAAATTGATTCAGCGACCGCAGATTCTCTAGCCTTAATTCCTTGAGATTCAACCAAATTGGACCATCCCATATCTTTTCTAATTCTGGTAGATTGAAAAGTCTCAGACGCTCCATGTAAGGTAACACGCCACCATTGGATGATGCTCTTACCATTTTCTTCATACTTGCACAATCACCCAACTCCAACTCCCTGATGTTCTCAGATTTGGCCAAATCCACATTATTTGCACCATCTCCTTCTAACCATAGAAATTCCGTATGTCTTAGAAGCTGCATCTCTATCCAACCTCCTAAGCAACTTTCTCCCTCCAAATGTAGACGCAATTTTTTGGAAAATTGATGAGAATAAAATCCAAATTCACGGAAATGCAATCCACGGAAAAAGTTGAAGAAGTAACCCCTCCTCTTTGATGGAAGTTTTTTCACAAATAATTCAAATCTGTTCAACTTTGATGAAAGTTTCATGTTTTCCGCAGCTAATGCAGGATTCTCTATCTCAATCTCCAAGCATCTCAACTTAGTCAGGGCCTCTAGCTCTTTCAATCCTGCATTCTCTCTTACTTCTCTATCCTCTGCTTCCCATTTCTCGAAACTCCCCAACATCTTCAACTCCTCCAACCCAACTAGATTTGATATGATGCCTCTACCTATTCTTTTGAGATTTCGACAACATGTAAGATCTAACACTTTCAATCGAGTTAACCCCTCCATCTCCCGGGGTAACTCCTTAATCGAACCACAAGAATGACAAACAAGAATCTCAAGGCTTACCAACTCCCCAATTGAAGATAATGTCTCCAATCTATCACATGAATCTATGACCAAAGTCTTGAGATTTTTCATCGATTGTGTTGTGAATGGTAGTGATGTGAGCGAGTCTCTTTCGATGTGCAACACGTAGAGATCTCTAATGCCTTCAAGAAAGCTGCTATCCACCACTTTGAATTCCTCATTCACTGAATCACAAATCCAGGAGATAAGGCGTAAATTTGGTAATAGCAAAACCAAAGAAATCTCAGGTTTCTGATAGGAAGAAATCCAAGAGCAATCATTGCCACCAATATATTTTTCCTCTTTCGCAATAAAAATGCAAAAATCGCGAACAACATCATGCATTCTCACATAATCATCTCCACGCTTGCTATCTAACAGCAAAGACCGACTTTTAAGCATAATTGCCAACGAGCACATATCTTCCCTTGCTTCCTCCACTTTTGTAATGCCTTCTTCAAATATGCCTAATCCCATGCTAAAATAAGTCAAGCTCTCAAGAGAAATATGAGCATCTTCAGGATACAAACAACAAAGCAAGAATACGAATTGATGCTGGCGGTCCAAGACATTGTAACTTAGTTTTAGAGGATTATAAACATCTGCAAGAAATCCTGGGATCTTTGGATCACATTTTTTCATTTGACGTAATGCATTATTCCAAAGAGACACTTTCGTCTTATCTGTTAGCGCTTTCCCTGCCATCATACCTTTTAGCGCAGACCCTACAGTTTTAAGAGCGAGTGGCAATCCTTTGCACTTATTTATGATTTGTATAGCTTTGGAACTGAACCCGGTGTCATCCAAACATTCACCGTATGTCTGTTCGAACAGAGACTTTGCATCTTCTTCCGATAATATTTTCAACTGAACAACCTTTTTAACATCCATTTTAGCCAAACCATCAAGATTTCGGGATGTTAAAAGGATCGTGCACTTCCTCTGGTTACGAGGTATTCCTAGACTCACCAGGTCGAGTTCACCCCAAACATCATCCAACACTAACAGAATTCTATCTGTGTCACTGTCACCACTTAGTCTTTCATGTAACTTGTGTGCTCTAGTCTGAGGTGTTTCTTCTTGGAGCTTTTTCAAACCTAATTGTCCACCGATTTCAACCTGAATTCTTAACTCATCTACAGTTTGGCTTACAACTACCTTCACAACTTCTTTAAATATATTCTCCTTCAATGCTCTGTTCATAATTTTTTCGGCCATGGTAGTCTTTCCTAGACCCCCCATCCCATATATCCCAATCATATTCTCATCGCCGGATTTCAAAGTTGTCATGATGTCCTCTTCAATTTGTTTCCTGGACTTGAATTCATATGTGGTTTCTGTTAGGACTGGTTTCGTTGCTGCTGGAGGTCCTTCACAGGCTATAGCCGCAGTATCAAATTTGTTGTACTCCCCTTGAAGATCTTTCAAATGGTCACTTTTTTTCTTAGCTCTCTTGCTAAGTGAATAACGAGCCCAAAGCTTCAAACACCCACTTTCTACATTTGGAGCTTCAACCAAAATCCCATCTATTTCTTCTTTGGTGTTCTTGGAACTCTTTAACAAATTGTCGACCCCCTTCAAAATGACTCGTCCATTGTTTGTTTCTTCATCAGCTCTGCTCTGAAGGTCTTCTGCGTTGCGTTGTAGTTTTTCAGCATCATTTTTCAGACTAGTAATATTGCTGGCGAAGCAACAAAGGTAATTGAATTGACGCTTGATTGGTGGACCCACCCATTTCACTACTTCTATAACTGGTCCGAGTAAACCTGCCGCAATTTCTGCCATCCCTGCAACTTTTTTTCATTATTTTTTGCTTAATTAGATATTGAAGTAATATTAAAAACACGGTTGCTAGGTAAGAAAAACATTAGTAAAAACAAAATGTTCTTCGTTAAGTTTTGACTTATATCCAGGGTTCTTCTGTGGGATCTATATGTCAAACGAAGTGCAGAAAACAAGGAGTTGGTGGTGTAGATTCACATTTAAACCACCTCAACATTAAATGAGATCTACTTAGCATGCACTTAACCATGCGAACTCAACTCTAATCATAATTTATAATTCATTAGAGTTATGACTTACCACACAGAATACCTTTCACCGTTCAGAACCCTTAGCTCGAAGAGAAAGAGAGAGACAGAGACAAATCATAGTGAGCATTTCAATAATTGATACATTAGTTTAATATTGATTATATATCCAAATTTTACGAAAATTATATAATTAAGTACGGTTTCGAATACGATAGATAATTATATGATTTAATTCGAAGTTGGAAACCCAATGAGGAAAAATTAGGCCGGATTTCAAGTTTATATGTAGACTATATATTGAAAGTAACTTTTGTTCGAACTTCGAACCAAGTTAGGAAATAATAGAATACAATATTACGAATCAATTCAATTAATCCGATTAAGTATACGAGACTTGTATGAAGTTAAATAAATTATTTAAATCAGATTTACTTAATAATTAAGTAAGGTTTATAAATTAAATTCATAATTAATACATGAATAATTAATTAGCTAATGTGACTACACATGTCTCTACACTAGTCACTTTTATAAGTCTTATTAGAATGAATCAGCTAAGTATTACATTAGCTGGCAAAATTAGGATTCAATACATGGAATTAAGTAATAATGGATGTATATGTATATATTCATAGTGAGGGGGAATGAACCTATTAATATAGGAAACACTTGTCATGACTTTAATTAAAACAAGAGTGACTCAGGTAGGATATATTACTCCCTCCGTCCCATTTCATTAGTTCCTCTTTCTTTTTCGTCTGTCTCATTTAATTGTCCTTTTACCTAAAATAAAAAGTTAATCTTCACTCACTAATAAAATATTCATTTCCTCTATCTCTACTCGCATTGGTTATTGTGCCAAATCCCAAGGTGACTAATCAACCGGGACGGAGGGAGTATTAGCTATTTAAGAATTTGGAGGTGGAAGGGCATACATTTCATTTCATCCATTTTAATCAAAATCTGGAGACAAGAACCCTAAGCCCGTCACCTACATTGCTATGCAGATTCCGCACGATTGAGCGAGAATTAGCGAAAGTATATATGTACATACACTATGAACTTATTAGGGAGTTTTTGGTCGGATCAACTCCAGTAGAATCTTTGGAGGGGAAGAATTTACTTAGTTTTGTTGAAGAATCTGGAAATTGGGAAGGTAAGGCGTTCTTATTATTTTCTGGAAATTATTAGTTATGGATTCAATTTTCCCTGCATCTAAGCATGATTTGGAATGCATATGATGATTAGAAGTATGTTAGGATGTACGAACTTTATTATGAATGGATAAAATAGCAGGAAATATGTTAGTGTCGAGAAGATAGTCTCAAATTGTGTTTCGAGCTGAAGTCTGAATATATCACATTTGCTTGGAGCTAAGATAATATTAGAATTAGAAGTTAAGTATTACATTAGCTGGAAAAATTAGGATTCAATACATGGAATTGAGTTTTTTGCGATCTTCATTCATAACAATTGGTGCGCTAAACGTGGAGATTGTAAAAATCCCCACTTCTCCCTACAAAACCGGCTTGTAAGGAGAGGGGACCTCCACTATTATATAGTGGTATATGCCTAGGTCTATGGTCGATGTGGGACATTCAACACACCCCCTCACGCACAGCGTGGAGCTTCACGGGAATCCCATCATTGGGATATATCAAGTCCCATTATCGGGATACATCAAGTCCCATTATCAGGATAAATTGGTCCCATCATCGGGATATCAAGTCCTATCATAGGACAAATTGGGTCCCACATCGAACCGAACCTGGCTCTGATACCATGTAAAGATCCCCACTTCTCCCTACAAAACCGGCTTGTAAGGAGAGGGGACCTCCACTATTATATAGTGGTATATGCCTAGGTCTATGGTCGATGTGGGACATTCAACAGAGATCGCCGACCAAGTATGGGTTTTGCGAAATTTGAGATGGAGCAGTTTACGGGTTCTAATGATTTTGGGTTGTGGCGTCTGAAAATGAGAGTTTTGCACGTCCAACGGGGATTAGCAGATGCACCGAAAGGAGAAGCTAATATTCCAGACAATATGAGTGAACAACAGAAGAAGGAAATGATGGAGAGAGCTCGCAGTGCAATAATATTAAGCCTTGGTGATAAAGTGTTGAGGGAAGTTTCTAGGGAACAAACAACAACAGGTATTTGGTCTAAACTTGAAACACTATATATGACTAAGTCCTTGGTGAATAGGCTATATCTTAAGCAAACACTGTATTCATTTAAGATGAAAGAAGAAAAATCAGTCCATGAGCAGTTAGATCTATTTAATAAATTGATCCTTGATCTTGAGAACATTGATGTGAAAATAGAGGATGAAGATCAAGCTCTATTACTGCTTAGTGCTTTGCCCAAAAGTTATTCAAAATTTAAAGTGACTCTACTATATGGAAGAGAATCATTGGCATTAGATGACGTTCAGGCTGCTTTAAATTCTAAGGAATTGAATTGTAAAAATGAGGAAACACTGTACATCCTGAAGGCTTGATAGAAAGAGGAAGATCTGAGAAAAAGGATTTTCGTAACAAGAAGTTTAGGTCTATATCTCACTCTAAACCTAAGATCAAATGCTATTTTTGTCATGAAGAAGGGCATATTAGGAGGCTATGCTGTGAGAGATAGAAAACAAGAAATGAACCACAACATGCTGACACTGTTGTTGGTGTTGTGAATTGAAGCGATTGCAGACACAAAAATTAATAGAAAATAAAATGACACAAAGAACTTATAGTGGTTCAAGCTATGCTCTACATCCACTCTTTAAGCCTTCTCGTGATAATATTATTATGGTGAAGAAATTACAAAGTATGTGACTAATGGACAATTACAATTGGTGGGGAGCAGGGGTATTTATAGGGAGATATTCCTAATCACAAAAGGAATATAATATCTTGATATAGTAAGATATATCTAAATCTAAATCTAAATCTATCTATAATAGACTTATTCATATCCAAATCTAATACTGATAAGGATAAATCTTGTTTCACAAGGATACAAGATGTACACCATATATTTTCCATATCTAGCCAACTCGAACTGCTCATCGAGTTCCTCGACCGACACAGCTCGACCTACTTCCGTCGAACTACATCGACCCAGTCTCTCACCCACTAGCGAACTACTTTTCGAGCACTAGCGAACTACTTTTCGAGCTAGATATTGAGACTACTCCAACAGTTGGTGATGAAGGGTATGATTCAGTAGAGGCTTTAGTAATATCTACTCTAAATGCTGAGAAAGAGTGGATTCTAGATTCTGGGTATATTTTTCATATGACTCCAAACAAGTCTTGCCTGGAGAATTTTCAGAGTATAGAAAATGGAAGTGTGCTGCTAAGGAATAATAAGCAATGTAAAGTTCTTGGAATACGCTCTGTGAGGATTAAAATGTTTGATGAAGTTGAAAGAATTTGCACAATGTGAGATATGTTCCTAAACTCAAAAGGAATCTTATATCTATTAGTATGCAGGATGAACTTGGATATCACATTAAGCTGGAGTCTTGGAACACTAAAAATCAGCAAAGGCTCCATGAACTTGGATATCACATTAAGCTGGAGTCTTGGAACACTAAAAATCAGCAAAGGCTCCATGGTGATTATGAAAGGAACCAGAAAAAATGGTATATCCTTATGGCATAAGAGGCTTGGTCATGTTGGTGAAAGAGGTTTGCAAGAATTGACAAGACAAGGGCTATTGTTTGGAGATCAAGTTAAGGAGTTGGAATTTTTTGAGACTTGAATTTATGGAAAATCTCATAAAGTT
This sequence comes from Plectranthus barbatus, assembly GCA_026898455.1. NCBI lineage: Eukaryota > Viridiplantae > Streptophyta > Magnoliopsida > Lamiales > Lamiaceae > Plectranthus > Plectranthus barbatus. Next base: position 939,280 of record JAPKLW010000065.1, on the reverse strand, counting down.
AAATTCAGAACAAGTTCTCACTGGACCAAAGGAATTCTGGACTACATCCATTCAGACATTTGGGGACCTTCCAGAATAGAATCACACTCCGGGTCAAGATATTTTATGTCTTTGATTGATGATTACTCTAGAAAAACTTAGGTGTATGTACTGAAAAATAAGACATTTTATGTCTTTGATTGATGATTACTCTAGAAAAACTTGGGCGTATGTTCTGAAAAATAAGACAGAGGCTTTGGAAACTTTCAAGGTTTGGAAAGTTTTGGTGGAAAAACAAACTGAGAAGAAAGAGAAAATGTAGAGAACAAATAACGGTTTGGAGTTTTGTTCTAAAGAGTTCGATGACTTTTGCAAACGGGAAGGTATTGTTAATTTGTTAGACATAAGAGTGTGCCTGGAAATCCTTAGCAAGACGTGTTAGATGAAAGATACATTAGAACATTGTTGGAGAGAACAAAATGTATGCTGATTAGTGCCAAGTACCAAAAGTCTTCTGGGCTGAAACTATTACAACTGCAGCCTACCTTATTAGCCGATGTCCATCTACTGCACTCAATATTAAAACATCTGAAGAAATGTGGTCAGGACATCCACCCAATTTCAGTAACTTGAAAGTATTTGGATGTATTGCTTATGCTCACATTAAAGGTGACAAATAAGATGAAAGAGCTTTGAAGTGCATTTTCTTGGGATATTCAGATGGTGTTAAGGGCTATAGATTATGTTGTCTTGACCTGGGATGAGAAAATGCATTGTAAGCATAGATGTGAAGTTTAATGACCAACAAGTTGGAAATCTTGATAGAGGAAAATAACAAGAGGTTGCAACAGATGCTATAGAGTTAACAACTGAAAATAATACTCGGAATGAGGTGGAAAGAAATGATGAAGTTGATCAAATTCATCATAATGAAGTGTTAGAAAATGAAGAACAAACTTCAGATGATATAATAGAGTATCATCTTACTATAGACAGAACAAGGAGACAAATCAAAGCACGAGAAACGTTTGGATATGCTGATATTGCAGCTTTTGCTTTGCTGGTTGCTTAAGAGATTGAGTTTGATGAGGATAGAAATTAAACTGAAGCCATGAAGATTAAATATAAGCTGAAGTGGTTGATTGCAATGAAGGAAGAACTTGAATCACTTTACAAGAACAACACATGGAAGCTAGTAGAAAAGCCATAGAATAAGAAAATAGTCAGATGCACATGGACTTTTAAAAAGAAAGAGGAATTATCTGGGTTAGATTTAAAGCTCGACTCGTCGCGAGAGGATTCTCACAAGTTGAATGTGTGGACTATTGTGAAGTTTTTGCACCAGTGGTGAAACATAGATCGATAAGATTGTTGTTATCTTTGGATGCATATTATGATCTACAGCTGGAGCAATTAGATGTTAAAACTGCACTTTTGTATGGTGATTTAGAGGAGAAGATATATATGATGCAACCTGAGGGCTTGAAACAATCTCCTGGACAATGGAATAAAAGATTTGATACTTTTATGACAAATCAACAGTTCAAGGCTTGCAAACATGATACTTGTGTCTATCTTAAACAGTGTGCAGGAGGTGAGAAGATTTATCTACTTTTATACGTAGATGATATGTTGATATTATGTAAAAACAAGTTAAAAATAACTAAGCTGAAAGTTGCTCCAAGTCATGAATTTGATATGAAGGATCTTGGAGCGTCGCGAGAAAGATCATGGGAATGGAGATTGTTAGAGATACGAGCAGCAGAAAATTGGTGTTGATTTAAGAAGGGTACTTGAATAAGGTGTTGGAAAGGTTTGGAACCTGTATTAAAACCTTTGACAGCTCAATTCAAGCTCACTGCAGAGGGTGGGATTATTGAAGAAGAGTATAAATTCATGGGGAAGATTCCATATTCTTACATTGTGGGGTCGTTGATGTGCGCAATGGTTTGACTAGACCGGACTTGGCATATTCAATAAGTATGGTTAGCAGATTTATGTCAAAGCCAAAGAAAGAGCACTGGTTTTCTTTGAGATGGATACTCAGATATGTTAACAACACACTAAGTAAAGGAATTGTGTTTGAAGGATCAAGTCATAATCAGATGGATGCAATGCAATTGAGGGATTTCTTGACTCAGATTTTGCTGGGTGTCTTGACACTAGAAAATCTATTAAAGACTATGTTTTTCACTCATTGGGAATTTCTATAAGATGGAAAGCTAGTCTACAAAAGATTGTTGCATTATCGTCAACCGAGACTGAATATGTAGCTTTGATAGAAGCAGTAAATGAGGGGTTATGGATTCATGGTTTTGTAGCAAAGTAAAGCTGGTGTTAATGTAGAGGAAGATTGTAGTGTATTGTGATAATCAAGGAGTTTTACAACTTGCCAAAAATGCAGTTCATCACGAAAGAACAAAGCATGTTGATGTTCAATATCATTTCTTAAGAGAAGTTGTGGCTGAAGGGAGTAGTGGTTCAGAAAATTGGTACTGCAGACAATCTTGCTGATATGATCACTAAACTTGTTCTAAGTAATAAATTCTTATATTGATTGGAACAAATTAACTTGCTGGAAAGTTAAAGTTTTTTTAAGGAGTGCAGGTTTCAGAAGAAGCCTGTTGTGTATCAAAGAAACAACAGCTATGATAGATCTGGAATGAATCAAAGGAAGGACAACAGACCACCAAACTTTTAGAAGAAAACAAGGGTGTTTTGTCAGCAACAAGAGTTTCAATCTCAAGGAAGCTTTCAAGAGCAAAGGGTGTGCCATTATTGTAAGAAACCAGACCATTTAAACAAAGATTGCACCATATTGAGGCATAACTCTTCATACCAGAACCATTTAAACAAAAATTGCACCATATTGAGGCGTAAGCCTTCATAGCAGAACCATGGGCCAAATATGGTAAAATCTACTGAAGAATCCTCAGATGAGGTGCTGAATGTCCTTGAGGGCATTGGAGATGACATTTAGATACTTGATTCTGGATGCTCCTTCCACATGTGCCCGCACTTTGATTGGTTTGAAGAAGTTAAACTAAAGGAGCTTGGGAAAACAACAACATTTGAAAATTTGAAGAAATTGGGTCATTTAGGATCCAAAATCATAAAGGTGACACCATGCTCCTATCCGAGGTGAGATATAGCATTTCCAAAGGTATTTGATCTCACTTGGAACATTGGAAGCCTGGGGTACAAGTTTGTTGGAAGTGAAGGCTCCATTACAGTATGCAAAGGAGATGATATTGTTTTGATGAGAAAAAGAGTCTATAACATCTACTATTTATATGCAAAAACAGTCACAGACCGAGTGAATTCGGTCAAAGATGTTGACAATAGGTTGTGGCATTTCAGAATTTGGCATATAAGCCAAAGAGGGCTGGATGAATTGAGAAGGCAAGACTTAATTCATTATGAAGGAGAAGAATACATAAGTAAATATGAGGAATATATTATGTCTAAGAGTAAGAAGCTACCTTACAGTCTCATCAACTTCAAAAGTCAGAAGCCACTTGAATATGTTCATGCAGACTTATGGGGACCTGCAAGAACTGAAATAATGGGAGGTGGCAAGTGCTTCCTCTCTAACATAGGTGACTTCTCCATACGAGTGTGGACTTATATACTGAAAAGTAAGGATCAAACTGCCCAAAAATTCAAGGAATGATGTACATTAGCTTAGAATGAAAAAGGTGTAAGCATCAGGTGCATTAGAACTGATAAGCATCAGGAGACATAGGATTGCACCTCATAATCCACAGCAAAATAGCTTGGTGGAGAGAATGATTAGGACCCTTCTTGAGAGGGTGAGATGCATGCTTCAAGGGTCAGGTTTATCTAAGAAGTTCTGGGGAGAGGCAACTGCACTCAATTTCAAGACTCCAAATGAGATGTGGTATGGTAAGGTTCATGATATGCACACCTCAGGCCATTTGGATGTCTAGCATATGCATACACAAGGAAAAACAAGCTAGATCCTCGAGCACTGAAATGTGTGGTGATAGGATACCCCTCAGGAATAAAAGGATATCGATTATGGTGCATTGGAGCTAATAAGCAGAAAGTCAATACCAATAGAGATGTGGTTTTCGATGAAATGAAAACTCCTCAAGCTAAAGGAGCAGAAGATATGATAAAATCAGAAATGGATGCTAAGGCTCAGTTCTCACCTGAGGAGGATATGGAAGTCATTGAATCTCAAGATCAATCTACTGAACAAGCAATGCATCAGTCACCACACCATGATTACACTCACCACACCATGTTTACTGCTTACTATAGATCGAGTGAGGAGGGATATTCACCCTCCAAAGAGATTCAGTGAAGCTGATGAAATATTCCTTAACTTAAATATTGCTGAAAGACTTGAAGGTGAAAAGCCTAAGTCGTATTAAGAAGCCATGAAAGGAGCAGAAAAAGAAGCAATGGATGAGGAAATTGCATCCTTTAAGAAAAATAATACATGGACCTTAGTGGAGAGGCCACAACATAAGGCTTGTATAGGGTGCAAATGACTATTCAAAAGAAAATTGGAGAAGGCTAATCCACCACAGTTGAGATTCAAGGCCAAATTGGTGGCTAAATGATATACACAGAGGGAAGGAGTGGACTTTACAGAGGTCTTCTCTCAAGTAGTAAAGCCATACTCCATAAGGATCCTTTTAGCTATTGTGGAGCAACTTGACCTTGAATTGCATCAATTAAATGTGAAAACAACTTTCTTATATGGAGAGCTAGAAGAAGAACTTTATATGAATCAACTACCTGGATACTTTGAAACTGTCAGTGAGAATCTAGTATGCCTTCTAAATAGATCTCTATATGGGCTGAAGTAAAGTCCAAGGCAATGGAACAAAATATTTGACACACATGAAGAATATAGGCTTTAAGAGATCAGATTTTGACAGCTGTGTGTACTTGAAGAATGGTTCACATTCAAGCCTCATTTACCTACTACTCTATGTTGAGGATGATGGGTTTTGTATACTGAAAGCATTTATTACAATGTGTATACAACGGTTTATTTCTCCTATCTGTTAACAATCGTACATGTATGAACAATGGTATCCTCTTGTCTCACCGATAGGGACGATCATACGGCGTGTTGTAGATCGCAGAAGACAGTATGATCACTTGACCTAGTGAGACATAAACATGATCACAGTCGAGACAGTGTATGAGGATACGTTTGTCCGGATGGCTGCGGTATTGTCGGAATAAGTAGTCTGTCTTGGTTACTTGACATGCTGATACGCAGAGGTGGCATATTGATGGACCGCAGTGAGATATATTCGTCTGTCTGACATCAGTGAATAAAAGATCTCGTTATATTGATTGAGTCCAAACCCTAACGAAGGTTCAGGGGTTTGCACGGATTGACTGTTGCTTTGACTTGCCATGGTGGAGAGCCAACACAGTGCGCTCGTATATCCGCATCTTGGGTAACAGCAGTTCGTGTAGTACCGCCTGAGACTGAACTTAGGTAACCATATGCAAGTAATAGGATGGGGACATTCCCTGAGGAGCTCAATAATATTCATCGTGCCAAAGTCCTGCAGGTTGATTAAGTTCAGGCACGAGTGATAAGGTTTGAGTGGTACTACTCAGGAATAATAAGATATTAATTAATTGTAGGTAGAGCTTGTCAGAGGCTCCGATTAATTAATGAATGTCCGGTGACCTTAAATATGGGGATTCTCAATTAAAGCAACCCGTTCTCACAACGTGGTAATAAAGGGGTAGGTCAGTATTAATTCTGTGGTGAAAAAGAATTAATATTAATTAATTAATTGTGTCCTGGGTTGTGGACATGAGAATTAATTAATTTATAGGCCCACTTTATTATTGCATTAGGTCCCAGGTCTGGCCCAACAAGTGTGCTGAATTGAGCCCAAAATGGCCCATTAGGGTTTCCAACCCTAGGTCTATAAATAGACAGCTCTCTCTCATGAATCATAACACAACACAACACAACACAGTTGAAACTCAAACCCTAGATTGAGAGAGAGAGGTGGGCGCCGTTTTTGGAGAGAAGAAGGAGGAGAATTTTTGAATTCTGGTCCTGCTCAAGCCACAGATCTATGGAGTCCTCACCAGTAGTAGATCTGACCAGCACCGGGACACAGATCTGAAGATCTAATCTGGAGAACAGATTTTCTTTCTTCCCTTCTTCTTTATTTTTGAATTTGTTTGAAATTAGGGTTTCTAATTTCTATTTCCGCAGATTAATTCGGATTGCGTGGTAGAATTGAGATTTGGAATTCAAACGCAAAAGATCGGTACAGACCCTACGGAATTACGATAATCTCTCAATCCACAATCTCGTATTAAATTCATAGGAGCATGCTAGGGTTTTGAGTAATTTAATTGTGAGCAATATCCATAGATCCGATCCGGTTCAGTTTGGTTTTGGTGATTCGGTTCACGGAAAAACCCTACAGATGACATGCTATTAGCTGGAAAGATACTTGCAGACATTCAGAAAGTGAAGTCTGATTTGGAATCAGAGTTTGAGATGAAGGATTTAGGGTTGGCATGTTGAATACTTGGTATGGACATAATAAGGGAGAGAGAAGTGGGAAAACCAAAATTTTGTCAAAGGAGTTACCTATGTAAGGTGCTTGAAAGATTTGGGATGCTACAAACCAGATCTCTTGCTATTCATTTAGCCCATGAGAGTATGAGAGATGATGAGTCCCCAAATTGAAGAAGATCAGAAATATATGGATAAGATTCCCTATGCAAGCCTAGTAGGAAGCATAATGTATATTATGATATGCACTAGGCCTGATACTGCTTATTCTATTAGTATAACTAGTCGGTTTATGTCTAAACCATGGAGAGAGCATTGGACTGCTTTGTTAGGCATATTAAGATACTTGAAGGGAACTAAAAGCTATAGTTTGATGTTTGAAAGGAGGAATGAAGGAGGATCATCAGCTCTAGTTGGGTTTGTAGGCTCTCACTATGCTTCAAGTATAGATATAAGAAAATCTCATACTAGATATGTCTTTAATTTGTTTGGGACTACTATAACTTGGAAGAAAATAGAAGTTACAGTAGTCCCAAAAATGAAAAGATGAGTTTATGGCTACAACCGAGGCTATCAAACAAGGGTAAGTATGGCTCAAGGGAATTCTGAATGAACTTGGAGTGAAGCAAGATACGGTTGCAAGTCTATGTGACAGTCAAAGTGCCTTGCATCTAACTAAACATCAAGTATTTCACAAGTCCAAGCATATAGATGTAAGATATCGCTTTGTGAGAGACATCTTGGAGAAGGTAATGATCTGTATGGAGATGGTATCCACATTTGATAATGTTGTTGATGCATTAACTAAAGTTATTCCTTCATCCAATTCAAGTAGTGTATGAATCTGATGGGAGTGTACTAGCCTGTATGGTTGAGATTTTGTTCTGTAGTGGAACTAACCGAGGGTAATGAGTTGATCCTGATATTGTAATCAGGAGAGAGATTTGAAGTGGTGTGTGACTGCAAGGTGTGATCCTGGTGTATGCATGCATGCTAAGTTAAGATTGAGAAGCAGCTCAGTTGTGAGAGGATCCCGATTTATTTTGGCTAAGGCATGGAAGAGTTGTGCTTCCACTAATAAAAGTGTTGTGTGAGTTTTAGTAGGAAGAAGAAAATAACACGTAGCAGACGTTTATTGGCTCAGGATAAGTGATGTTGGTTAATTAGTTAAAACCATCATCTTCTTCATTCTTTTGTCTGATATGGGGCATGTGAGTTCAGAAAGAGAGTGAGAGCTGCCATTGTGACTGAGTTCTTGAGTGAGAGAATTCATGTGCATTATGTGTAATCTCCATGACAATCTAATATCAATAAAATCTCTCGTAACCCTCCGTGGATGTAGGTGTCATATGGAACAACGTAAACCCGTGTTCTTGATTTTGTGTTGATTATTATGTGTTGTTTGTATGCATTCATTTCATAACATTATATACAAATTGATTTCATACATAAATCTAACAAATAATAAAATGGAATAAACAACCACGAGATTTATTAAAATAGTATTCCTATGCATAAATTAATCTAACTTAAATGATAAGAGAAAAATATACTTATGTTTCTTATAGATTTAAATAAAAAAAAATTGGCAAGATGTTAAATCTTCAAATAAAAGTGATTTAAATGTAGTTTGTTGAATTTCTTATAACTAAATATAGTTTAGATATATTGTAATTATCAATATAATATTAGTGAATAAAATAAAATTAATTAAAAGGAAAAAATAATATTTATAGTGATATCATTCACTTGGGAGGGAAAATAACATTATAGTAATTTTGTTGAACTTCTTGTTTAATATATATATTATATATAGATTATACATTTTATAATAGTTATAGATAAATAAATAAAATAATAAAAAAAATAGTTTAATGTTGTTGTTTTTGGAGGAAAATCGGCATTTTGGCAAATAATGAGAACTTATTGTGTGTGTCTGTGTGTAAGTAGTGATTATGTGTTAAAATCTTTCCAGCTGTTAAATAAGAATAAATCTGGACCATTAAAGATCAAAATCAACGCATGTGATCAATTTAAATCTGTCCCAATTTCGGTGCATTATTTATGTTACCATCCAACATTCAAGTGCAAAAATGTGAAAAAAAATATATATTGGAAAAAAAATGTATCTTATTCGATGTAAAAAATGCAATATTTTGGGCATAAAACTGCAACATATAATCAATGCAAAAAATGCATTCAATATGAATACAAAAATGTATATGCTTAATTTAGAATAAAAATGTATCTTATTCAACTTAAGAATGCATCATTTGATGCAAAAAAATGCAAATATTCAGGAACATTTTTTATGCGTAATGGATGCATTTTCTTTTATGAACGTAAATATAATGAAAAACATATACAACTGAATATAAAATCAAGATTTTCGTGTGAATCTTCAAAATTCAACATATCAGTATGGATATCATATGAATCGTCGTAAAAATATGTTTAATTTTATATATGATTTGTAAAAAGTAGATTTGAATCGAGAAAGATATAATCGTTTGATCATAATGGAAGGAAAGAGAAAATTAAGAGAGAGAATGATTAGATCTAAAGATAAAGGCTAAATTACTAAGAATCCCTAATTTATATTGCTGATGGAACGGTTATAATAAATCAGGATTGATTTGTAGCATCCTTTTTTTTTCAATATAATTTATGATATTCTTTTTGTGAAATATATTAATCTGATCGCATTTATAAATTTATTAGAATTCACAGGAATTCAAGATTTACCTACTCTCCAAGTTAGACGAGGTTTAGTAGAACTTTAGAAAATTTAAGGCCTTGGTTGAAAAACAAAATGAAGGCAATATCAATGAGTTCAATAAATGGTGTTCGTTAAAAGTGAGTGAAAGAAACAACTTTGATGGTGAAACCTTTTGCTACCATTGTAATAGAGTATTCAAATTAATATATATACTAAATCCTATTGAATATAAATGCAAGGTGTGGATTAATAATTACCTGTTGAAATGGTTGAAGAATTATGAAACTTATTCCTCTTGTATTTCCTCCTGATGAGAAAATGGATGAGTGCATAGAGGAGATTAGTGGCATTAATCAAACAAAATATAGCGGCAGATGGATTAACCCTACAAAGTAAAGGACTAACCTTTCAACGTTCAGATCATAACCCTTAGCTCGAACAAGTAAGAGAAGACAAGAGAGAGGCAGAGACTACAGAAGAAGAATAGAGTGATTATTATAGCAAGTCTTTGCCTGAAATAACGTGGGGCGTATTGACTTCTTTTTTTTAATCAAATACCAACTTTGCTCGAAAAAGTCTTTTTTTAGTCACCTGAGTATTGATTATAATCAAATACCATCTTTCAAAATTATCAATCATTTTTATGCATGACTTTTAAATACAATTTACGAATAGGGTGAGATTCATGATTGTTTTTTAAATCTGAACAGTCATTATTTAAATGGCCATGATCTCGATCTCTTCAAAACAAAACCTGGCTTTTAATTATTTCATATATTAATGCGGGTCACACTATATAGTGTCGGCCTCCTACCATGCACATTTTATTTATTTATTTATAATTTGGTTATTTATACTAAGGTTGCTCACAGTAACTATGATTTGGTAAGGTATATAGAACATTTTTTATCGTGCCGTATATCTTATCAAATTTCATGTTATAGTTTACCAATCTTTCGGTATAACATCATTAAGTGTACAAAACTTTCGGTATGTTTTTGTATGATGCGGTATACCATTACTTCTTAAGGTATACTGTCAGTATACTATGACAGCAACAAAAAATTTCCATATACTGGAATTTTTAAAGTTGTTTCTCCTCAAATTATATATATAAAAAAACTATTTATATCAATAATAATAAAATATTACTCTAAAATCAAAAGAGAATATATTATTTTATTTTTAATTTATTATTTTAAAATAAAAATAAGAGTATAGAATAATAAAAATATTTATAATATTTTCGGAGTGTTATGAGCTGTTATAACGTAAATGTTACAATGGTTATACCTTCACCTTAGGTTTTCGGTACGGAGTGATACCTTATTAAAAATTCAGATATACCAAAAATCTCGTAATTTTAATATTCTTTTTGATACGATATATACAGTATTTTGTTGTTCTGCTATTTCTTCAATCCCTATTCACATTAAAGGCCACGTGATGATCATCGGAACCAACAAAAATAGAAGAAAATAAAAATTTAAGAAATGGAGAAATAGTGTGATCTGGCCATGATGTTTGACAAAACTTGGTCGCCTAGTTACTCTCTCTCTCTCCAAAAGTTGCACACCTAACAGTCTAACACCCTTTAATTAGGTGTTATTTATTTCTTTAATACAATTTAAATTAATTACTAATTGCAACATGAGTTCTCCATCTTCATATGTATTTTGTACAATATGATTAAGAGGATGAATGCTATCATTTGGTCCAATGGAGACACACTTCCATCTCCATATGAAACAATAAATTTGGGTTTTATTCAGAAATTTCAAATTTATCTTCAAAATTAAAAAAAAAAAAAACTATGATAATGTAACACCTCACGAAAATCTAACCTTTTTCGATGAGGATAAAACTTTGACAAAAAGGCTATCCGATAATTTCAACGCAAGCCGAGTTGAATTTTGACGAAGGAAGGACGTTTAATTATTTATACTACTGATTCGATTGATCTGAATAGTGATTGGAACAAATTTCCTATTATGATAAAGAAATAGTAAATAAAATGTGATAACCCAAAGGTTATAAGTGTTATAATTAAGGTTCATTTGAGTTTCATTTGGAATCGGGTGAAAATTGAGATGTAGCTTATAAAATCGCTTACATGTCTATAATCCGATAAGTATGATTCTTCATATCTTATATGAGAATGTAAGTGAAATTTTGCGAAGGAAACCTGAGTTGAGTAATTAGGATTTGAGTTTGATAATTGAACCCAAATGCACTACAATTCACAATCAAAAACTATATATTTATATATATATATATATATAGGGATGCATTATATGGTTAACCATTTCCCAGATGTTACCTCTTACCTCAAGTTTCGGTGCATTAACTAGACAAACTAATTACATTATCTAGGCAAATAAGATACATTACGAAGATAATACACAAAACTGTTATAGATAATGTAATGCAATAATTCTATTACATTAATGTAATATTGCACGCGATAATGTACGATTGCATGCGATATAATGTAGTATATTACATAAAGATAATGTAGAGGTAACATGGTAACATAGGAGAAGTGGGTAACATATGATTACAACTATATATATATATATATATATATATATATATATTTCTCAAACTGAGTTTGATACTACAAGAATTTAATATTACAAAATCAATCCAATTGATCGAATTAAAAATAAGAGGTTCATCTAAAGGTAGGTGAATTAATGAAATTCGAGTTAACTTAATATATAAGATAAGTAATTAAAAAAATTATATAATTAACAATCATAAAAATAAAAGCTTAAGTCATGCACATTATTGCTGTTCTGAAATCTAAGGGCTGCTGAAAAGGTGGCTTACAATTACTGACCTCCATCTACTCTTCCCAGGATTATATATCTGTATTAGGCAACATGGCAAGTATTAGAATAGATAATCATAAAGATATTAAATCTTCTTGATATCTATATCTCCTTAATTCTCTCCGTAATTCTCTCCTAGATTCTCTCCTAGATTTATTCATATATTTGTATATCTCCTAGTTGTACATATCATTAGATAGATTTATCATATCTTGTAACCTCTATATATACTTCACTCAATAATACATTATTCATTGAGGCAAATATTATTGGTCTATCATGGTATCAGCCTAACCAAGATCCTGCCCTCATCTTCCTCTCTCCCTCACCGATCTCTCTTCCTCACTCCCTCACCATTATTCTCGTCCATCCCTCCCCCTCCTCTCTTCTCTTCTCCTCACGAGAACAACCAAAAATTCTCATCTCTCCCTCGCCTCTCTCCCTCTCTCTCTCTCTCTCAAATACACCCTCCCTCTTCCCACTCACGTCCCCTCTCTCAATAAATTCTCACCATTATTCTATTCTCGCCACTCTCTCTCTTCCCACTCACGTCCCCTCTCTCAATAAATTCTCATCTCACCCTAGCCGACTTCTCTCCCTCTCCATCACTCTCTCCCTCTCCATCCCTCTCTCACGCTAAAAAAAAAAAAAAAAAAAAAAAAACCCTAGCCGCCAACCCTCAAACCCTAACCCTAATCTTCTAAACCCTAGCCTTTCTTTTCTTTTTCTATTATGGCCGATCAGAAACGCCCTCCTCATTGCCAAATCTGCCGCACAAATGGCCACTACGCATCCCACTGCCCTCAACGATATTCTCCGCAGCCGTCCTCTAATCTCGCCACAGGCTGCTCGATTCCGTCCTCTGACACCTCGGATTGGTATATCGACACTGGCGCTTCTGCTCATATGACATCTAATCCTGCAACTCTTGATCATGCCAAACCCTACTCTGGTAATCAAAAGGTGGTTGTAGGTAATGGTGCTCATCTTCCTATCTCACACATTGGTACCCTATCTCTCAACTCTCATATTCATCTTTCTGATGTTCTTGTTGTTCCTTCCATTACTAAAAATCTCTTATCAGTCAGCAAATTGATCAATGATTTGCCTCTTAGTGTTACTTTCTTACATTCTTCCTTCTTTGTCCAGAATCGGAACACAAATCATGTTGTTGCCACCGGACACCGTAGAAATGGCTTGTACGTCCTGGATGGAGATTGCACAGCTCTCCTTGCTTCCACAAGGCCCTTGCAAGCATCCATGGACGTTTGGCACGCTCGCCTAGGTCATCCTCCACCTGACTCTCTTCTCCTTCTTCACAAATTAGGGCATATTTCACTTTCTAGTCGTTCTCTTTCCAGTACCCTTTGTAATTCCTATCAAATTGCAAAAAGTTCTAAACTTCCGTTTTCTCTTAATCAAAAGCGTTCTTCGCACCTTTTAGATTTAATTCACTGTGATCTCTGGGGTCCTGCTCCTATTACTTCTTCCTCAAATTTTCGATACTATGTAATCTTTATTGATGATTTCTCCCGTTTTACATGGTTCTATCCTTTAGCACGAAAATCTGATTTCTTCAAACACCTACAGACATTTACTACCTTTGTTGAAAATCAGTTTTCCTGTTCTATCAAAACTTTTCAATCTGATGGGGGTACAGAATTCACTAACCATAATGTCCGTGACTTCTTTCTTTCCAAGGGTATTCATCATAGGTTTTCCTGTCCCTATACTCCAAGTCAAAACGGCAGGGCAGAACGTAAGCATCGTCACATTACTGAGACCGGTCTTACAGCCCTCTTTCATGCCAACTTACCTCAATCCTTTTGGGTAGATGCATTTAGTACTGCGGTCTATACAATTAACCGTCTTCCTACTCCTCTCTTAGATGGCCGCTCACCTTTTCAGTTAGTCTATGGCTCAGTTCCGTCCTACTCCTCCTTCCATCCGTTTGGCTGTCGCGTTTATCCATGTTTACGGGATTACGCCGCGACCAAATTTTCCCCTCGTAGTCTTCCTTGCATCTTCCTAGGATACTCCTCCGTTCATAAGGGTTTTAAGTGCTTCGATCCTGCTACGGCACGCATCTATGTTACTCGCCATGCAAGGTTCGATGAGAACCACTTTCCCTTTGTCTCATCCTCGACTGCCTCTCCCTTAAACTCTCTTCAAATCTCATCCTTCCTCGAACCATGTTCGACAATGCCCTCTCTGAATCTACCCTCTGCTCAGCAAACGCCGAACTCTACTTCCCAAACACACACGCCGATCGAGCCCTGCCCCATCTGCCCTACTTTCGAAATTCCTAACCCTAACCCTCCTTTGGCCGTGAACCCTAACCCTAACCCTAATTTGGCCGCCAATCCTAATCCAGAACCGAATCCAAACATCGCCCAACAGCCTTCCCATCCCATGGTCACTCGAGCAAAGGCCGGTATCTTTAGACCACGATATGTTGCTAATCTTGCTAACACTTTATTTTTTGATGCTCTTCTGTCTAGTTCAGAGCCCCGTGGTTACAGGTCTGCTGCTAAACATGCTCACTGGATGGCTGCTATGGACGAGGAAATGGATGCTCTGCGACGCAACAACACTTGGACCCTTGTCCCGCGACCACCGAACACCAACATAGTGGGTTCCAAATGGGTTTTCCGCACCAAATTCTTATCTGATGGCTCCATCGATCGGCATAAGGCACGCTTAGTTGCTCAGGGTTTCACTCAGATTCCTGGCATTGATTTCTCACACACCTTCAGTCCAGTTGTCAAGGCAACAACCGTGCGGGTTATTCTCAGCCTCGCCGTCTCCCACAGCTGGCCTCTCCATCAGCTTGACGTCAAGAATGCCTTTCTGAATGGCTGTCTTTCTTCTCCTATTTACATGGAGCAACCCCCTGGTTTCTCCGATGCTCAGTATCCGAATCATGTCTGCAAGTTATCAAAAGCTCTCTACGGTCTAAAACAAGCTCCCCGTGCCTGGTTCCAGCGCCTAAGTGAATATCTGGCTCGCCTTGGTTTTCTTTGCAGCAAGTCAGATACTTCACTATTCATTCTCACCAAAGGTACTTTGATTCTATATCTTCTCGTATATGTGGACGACATAATTGTGACTGGCAACGATCCTTCTTCCATTATGCGGCTCATTTCTGACATGAATCGCGAGTTCTCTATTAAGGACCTGGGTAGTCTCAATTACTTTCTTGGCTTGGAAGTTCATTACACGAAAGATGGCTTGTTCTTATCACAAGCAAAGTATGCCCGTGATATTCTTCTTCGCTCAGATCTCTTGGACTCAAAGCCTGTCGCCACCCCACTTGCCGCTGGTACGACTCTTGAGTCAGCCGGCGAACTTTTCTCTGATGTGACACTTTATCGCTCCTTGGTCGGTGTTTTGCAGTACTTGACTATTACACGTCCAGATATCTCCTTTGCCGTTAACCAGGCAAGCCAGTTTCTTCACTCTCCGACCATTGACCACTTTCAGACGGTCAAGCGTATTCTTCGTTATGTCAAAGGGACTCTTAACCATGGTCTGGAATTCTCCCGCGGCGCCGATTTCAACCTTGTCGCCTATTCAGATGCAGACTGGGCTCGTTGTCCGGACACTAGACGCTCTACATATGGTTATGCTATCTTTCTTGCAGGTAATTTAGTCTCTTGGAGTGCAAAGAAACAACCTACTGTCTCTCGATCCAGCTGTGAGTCGGAATATAGGGCTATGGCGAACACTGCCTCAGAAGTTATCTGGCTTATCAATCTGCTTCATGAACTTCATCTTAAGCCATCAAGTCCGCCAGCATTGTTCTGTGACAATAACAGTGCTATTTTCCTTTCTCAAAATCCCGTGGCTCACAAGCGCGCGAAACACATCGACATCGACTATCATTTTGTACGCGAGCTTGTCCATGCAAACAAGATTCGGACTGCTTTTGTCTCTTCTTCTCAGCAAATCGCCGATGTCTTCACCAAAGGATTACCGCGTCCTCTCTTTGAATTCTTCCGTGGCAAGCTTCGAGTTGTTGGCTTCCCACAATCTCGCTTGAGGGGGGATATTAGAATAGATAATCATAAAGATATTAAATCTTCTTGATATCTATATCTCCTTAATTCTCTCCTTAATTCTCTCCTAGATTCTCTCCTAGATTTATTCATATATTTGTATATCTCCTAGTTGTACATATCATTAGATAGATTTATCATATCTTGTAACCTCTATATATACTTCACTCAATAATACATTATTCATTGAGGCAAATATTATTGGTCTATCAGCAAGAACCATGTTTCTATCCAACTTTGTGGGATTTCTTCTTTGTCGTATGGGCCTGTCAATGGACTCATATTTTCTCCTTCACCATGATCGTACGTACTTGTGGTTGCTCTATTTTGAAATGTGTTTACAACAATTTATATTGAGGAACAATGCAAAAGAGGATCTTATTCAGATGTTAGTACTTGTTCATCACATTCATTCAATAGAAACCTAACTTGTGTGTTGTCCATTGTGCTAAAAGTGAGATTAATTTTGACGACTTTCCTATTTCTTAGACTATCCCCATCAGTGACCGTATTCAACCCAATCATTTAATAAAATACTCATTTCTCTTTCATCCACATACGCAACTTATAACCTAATATAATTTACATTCACATTAGTAACCTATCAATGACCTATTCCAACCCAAATTTTAAATAAAATATTAATTTATCTCTCTTCTTTACAATATTTAGTCAATAAACTAGAATTCTAGCAAGTAATGTTATTGTGAGATCCGTCTCACACTAAAATTTGTGAGAGGCAAGACCAACCCTTTTAAAATTAGCTCATTTGTGTACTTTTAACTTTTAAAAATTTTATTTTATATCCTCATTAACAGTATATGTATTTATAGTTCCTCAAAACTAAAAAAATATAATGATAAATATTTAAAAATAAAACATAAAGTCACAGTAAACCAAAACAAAAGTAAATATAAATAAACATACTTTTTAAAAATAAATCTGAAAAGAAAAATAAAACTAAAACTAAAAAATTAAGATTAAAATAAAAAATCGACATTTTGGGCAAAATAAAATGAGATATTCCAATTAATAAATATTTAGACTAATTTTGAAATAGAAGAAAATTCAGGTTTCTTAATAAATTTGAAAAATAAAAACTGAAATTAATTTAAAAAAATAAAAAAGCCAACATTGATTATTTGTAAAGGTTGGTAGTTGATATTGTCAACAATTGATGTCTAATAATTTCATCATGCAAAATCATTAAGCTCCGTTCATGAATATATATAGTACATAACGACCACACAATGTGTTGATGAAGCACACGAATAAAAGATAAAGTTCAGTAATAAAATGAAAAACACATACAAACAAATATGGACAATAACTAGTGTTTTCTTTTGGCCATGTAAAACCACTAAACTCTGGCATTCTGCTGCATTTCCAGTCGCCGGTTCCCGTCTCGATTGTCCCCTGTATGTAGATATACACCTATCTTATGCAAGATTTCACATTAGATTTATGCGCTAAGTTCACAGATCATATCACATATGCAATGACAATAGTTAATTAATAAACTTTCTAATTGAATATAAAAGAAAGTGATGGTTAAGATTAATTACCGGCTCAAATGGTTTAAGAATTATCAATGTTGTTTCTCCCTCAAGCACCATTGCTTCAGCGCATCATTCAAATCCTTGGCGGCACCAAAATCTTTATTGTGTATTTTGATACTTGTCAAATTTGGTGTAGTTAGGGATCCCATGCTGAAATTCTTCATATTAGGGCACCGCCAAATTTCCACTCTACTCAATGATGGCAACTCAACATTACATTTACAATCGCAAAAGCTCACCAATTTGGGTAAGAAACACAACTCAAGCTCCTGCAGCTTAGGAAATAGAGGAGCCCTTTCACCACCACTCACCACTTCCTCCTCATCTGATATCACTTTTACCATCTCTTCACAACACTCTATAATTAATCTTTTGAGACTGACAAGAGCTCTGGTGATTAAAGTCGAAAATAAACTCATACTGCCTTGGTACCTATAAATTTGTAACACTTCCAATCCATTATAAATGGATATATGAATTACATGACCACTAGCTGGATTCCAATCAGTTCTTAGTTCTTTCAGTCACGTCACTGACACCTGCAATCATAATAATTGTACTTACAACAAATTTTATCATATTATGTGAGAGAAGTTTATTGTAATTACTATTTTGCTACTTTTTCCTCTCAAAAGCATTACATCAACATCAACTTCAATTTTTTCTATTTTTATATTATAACATATATAGACTTAAATATAGTAGAATTTTCAGCAAAAATATATTTGTTACTTTTTCTTTAAAACATACATTTTAAACAATTTATTATATTTATTAATTTTTAAATAATAAATGTATAATTTTTTATGGGCTATTTTTTTAATTGCAACTCAGACTCGTATTTGTGTAAGTTTTATGTTTAATATACTTCTTTTTTACTTCTAATAAAAATATATGTATAGTTAGATGTAAAATATTTATATTATTACTAAATTATTATATAATATTAATGTATAAAAAATAATTAGATATTTTTATAATTAAAAAAGAATATATTCAAATATATAACACAGTTAATTATATTTTAGTATTATAAATTAAAATATCATATTTTTGTTTCGCGGGAACTTGGGTGCGGAAGGCTAGTTTCTAGTTAAATGAAAAAAATAAACTTAAATAATAATAATAATAATAATAATAATAATAATAATAATAATAATAA